>JANFOE010000029.1:4200000-4562500 GCA_025667525.1 Glebionis coronaria
CATTATATTAATAATAAACAATCACTAGACGTGTATACATTGAATCCCACGTCTAGTCGACACACGCTTTTAGGTTTACATTGTGAATATGAATGATGAATAAAACCTAAGACCCTTGGTTCCTTTTATGGATTAGGGTTTACAAGAGATAATAACAAATAAACAAGTAAATCTTTTATTTAAATAAACTTATGCAGAATATATCTTGCATGTTTATCTAAATAGAAGCTTCCATAAGCTTCTTTGTCTACGTTTTGTCAATGCTTGGATTGCATGTGACAATGCTTGGATTGCACATGACAATGCTTGAGCCATCAACGCTTAGTTTGCTCTTGTCAACGCTTAGATTGCTCTTGACAACGCTTAGACAAAATCTTCATGTTTTCTTCGTTTTTGAGTTTCTGCCACATCAACTTTTTGACCCAACAATCACGAATCATATATGATTTCCAAAATCATATATGATTTCAGAAAATCATATATGTATCATTATAAAAATCATATATGATTTCAGAAAATCATATATCATTTGTGATACGAATCATATATGATTTTCTCAGACAAAAAAAGTTCGTCAAAAGTATATACATGTGCCCCTCGATAGCAAGATGATTTAATTCTCGTCATGATGGTATGTTTCATTTTGCGTAACGATTAACGATTTATGAGATATCTAATATCTAAAAAAATTGATTAAAGTGAGTTTCTTTATTAATGAATGACTGTGATTGATTGATTGAGTTTATGTTAAACAAGGAGTCTACATTGAACTTTTAAATATATATGTATATCACACAACCCGTATTAAAACAATGTTATTAAAAAAATAAGCGGAATGTTGGTTTAAATCGGCGGGGAAACGCTATCCTCGTGCATTCATTTGGGTGATGACCGACCCTTCTTCAATGACCAAGCCTCAAACAATAAGCACTTGTTCCGGCCACTTTATGTTTTCAAAAGTCCTCCTTTGATCGCTCAACTGAACGTTTGCGATGAGTTTGTTAATATAACATATTTATCTATTTCATATGATGCACGATATCACCAATCCGCATTGCCACCACCATACACAAGTACTTCCTCAATTTTCATATAGTCCTATTTACTACGACGACGACACAACGTTGCCTTGCATCTCTTTGTTGTGATATTACGACGTATTAGGAATCATCGCCCCCAATATGCTAGCCGTTGTGTCATTAGGTGCGAAAACACTTTGGTTCTCTTATTACATGATTGATTACGTTATGGCAAACAAAATCATGTTATCTTTTGTCGTATGTTGATATAACTAACTTCAGTCATTTGTGCAAGGAAGATATCACTTGAATTCATCTTGCACATGAACACATAGTGCGCGATTGGATCGTTAACAAAACCGAGACTTGCATTTTCTTGACTAAAGACGAGTGTTCCATGTCTTCTATAATAAATAAGATGCGTTGCGTTAATCTAGGTGGCACATTTAGACGCGTGCAAGAGCACACTATCACGGATGGCCTTAATCCCTAATTTTTCATAATCCACTTTTATAAAGGTGGTTAAATAATATGTATAATTAACTTACCATTTTTAAACTCTGCTTTCAATCACTAATATTGATAATTAGTTTTTTCAAGTCATATAAAAGAAAAAAGTTGTACTCTAAATATAAACTTTAAGTACTCTCAAAGCTAATCCAAGTATTCTGTTACCAATCTGTGAATTACACATCAATGTAAGTAAATCTCTACTCCTTGAAACAATTGACAGTGCGATTGAAACTACCAATTGTAACAACAAAACTCCCTTTAACGATGAAATCTCATATGGGCTCCTCAAATATGATAATCGATGTTTAAGCATTGGTCACTCTCGTCCCCCACCTATAATCATTCCAAGCCATAAAAGAAGAGCATGCGTAAAAGGAAAAGCTACTTTGAATTAAGGAACATATACTTCACATTCAAGCATGTCCTCTAATCTCACCAATGTTACTATTACGGTCATGGAACATAACTCAACTGAAATATGTTCACGGGCTGTGGTGGCTGACCCTAATCAGCCACATTACAGTTAGTCCTTTCATAGAACTATGTTGGAAATATGTTTTTACGTATTTAGGAAGGATAGGTCACTCTAACGAGATACATCTAGTATGGGCTCGTGATCTAGTATGTAACAATATAACCATCAAGCCCACATGTAGGGTGGGCTATATATACCCCCTCATAGAATGTTAGGAGGGGTTGGTTCTCACTTTCATTAATCTAATCTTGACTTTTCACACATATCTCTTCAACCTCTCTCTTCTTTCTCTCTCTAGTTCTTCATTTATCTCTCTCTCTCTCTCTCTTTTTAGATCATTTCAAGGTTTAGATAATCCAAGGATTACGTAGATCTACAATTGGTATCAAGAGCCATTGGATGATTGCTTTGTTTATGTGTTTGTTATAGTGATTTAGTGAAATTTTTATATCTAAACCCTAGATCCAAAAACTTTTTGTGTTTTTTTTATGGTTTAAACTCTCTTCAAATCATCTACATAGTTGTGATAGTGATTTGGGTGTTTTGGTTTGATCAAAAACACAAAAAATTTGGGCATTTGGTTCGATTTTTTAAAAAATCACGTTTTTCGCGTAACTCCGAGATCTTAATCGTTAATATTGCGAAATTATACCTTATTCCGAAATCTTTCATAATTTCGCAATAATTTAGTTATTCCGAAATTACATTCCGAGATCTTGCAGAATCTCTGAATAATTAAGTTTTTTCGAAATTACTTTCCGAGATCTTGCATAATCTCAGAATAATTGAGGTATTCCGAAATCCCATTCCGAGATCTTGCATAATCTCGGAATAAAGATGTGACACCCCCAAATAGGTCAAATGTAGCGAAAAAATAATTGGGTGTCACTTTGGTGGATCAAACAACAATAGTATGTAGAGCAACAGATAATAAATTATCATTTAAATATTACATGAACCATAGTGCAAATTGTTATAAAAATTGTCTTAACATTATTTAATAGATTGTTTATTCCTAAATTATAAAACCTTAGATGAGCTATATAATGTTGTCTATCATGATGCTTAACTCCATGCACACATCAACTACCTGCTTCAGTTTCTTGAGAAAAACATGCTTAGAGAGTCAACATAAAGTTAGTGAATTCACAGGTTTCGTAAATTAAGTTTGGACAGTAAATCATTCACTGAATTAGTAATACACAAAGCATTAACACTTAAAAGTAATTACATTTCCCATTGCCCGAAACTGACGCTATGACAAGTTAAGCCCTCAATAGATGAGGACCCTTCGAATGATAACATGCACCCATAATAATGTTCCGACATGATATACATCTATTATTTCTGGCCAAGGCATAGTGAGCGCTACTCACCGAGATGGGGACGGTCAATCCCAAATTGATCTATTTATAACATTCAGGCTATACAACAATTAATAGTTTCAGTTCACGGGTCGTGAGGCATTCTACAATAGGCAAATGTAATCAAGGTTTATAACAGTTCAGTTTACGTCCATAAAATATGTTGCATGTTTTCTCCCCCATAAAAGATCAAAAGTTTATCAAAGAATAAGTGTGGGGCCATGAACTCACCTCGGTAATAGTATCAAGAAGATATCACTAACAATCCAACAAAGTGCCCCTGATACAGTCAACTACCTAAGTAATTGCATGGCCTCAGTATATGCAAAAAAATAATGCATGAATGTTCTTGAATAAAATATGTGCATGTTTGTACTTGTTTTAGGCATTTTGTTATAATTGTCTCGTTAAAATATTCGTTCGTATAAGTATTAGTAATATTCGTTTTGGCACATAAATAATATTGTACTTATACTTATATAAAATTTTTATATTTAATAAATATAACGTATATAAATGATTTTTATGTGTTAAGAAAGTGTGAGAAATAATATACATGTTTAATCCATCAAGTTTCCAATTTTACAATATTAGTCCCTCTAGTTTGGGTTTATGATTTTTATATACATGTTTAATATATATATAACTTATATAAATGTTTAATATATATAACTTATGTAAAAGATTTGCCGTTCTAAAAAAAAAAAAAAAAAAAAAAACTTATGTAAAAGGTTTTTATAAAATGTATAACACTTTATTCAAAATTAATTTAAAGTCTTTGAAGTTTCTATAAAATACCGAATAACCCCTAGGTTATAAGTTTAGTGAAATGACCGTTTTAGTCCTTCTAAAATTAAGGTTTTGATAATAGTTTTAATAAAATTATAAATAAACTCTTAGGGTTTATAAAAGTTTTAGAAAATTACAAAACAAGCCCCTCTATGTTTTTAATATTTATAACTTTTGGTATTTGACACAAATGGCCCCTAGGGCTCATTTAACTTTCGGTTAATGGCAAAAGTAACCCCTCTAGTTATAATGAGGGTTTAACATTTCTAGTGAATGACGAAAACATCCCCTAGGGCTTGGATATGTTTTGGCTAGTGACGCAATTGGTCCCCCAAGTTATGAAACATATTACAACTTTTGGCTAAATACAAAAATTATCCCTAGGGTTTGTTAAGTCACGCATATAGTCAAAAATAGTCCTTCTAGTTTCGAGAAAGCACCACTTGGCCCTTATAGTCCACGTCTTAAATGTTACAAGGTTTCAAATATCATGGTTTTAGTCCTCAAACTTTATAAATTTACACTTCTGGCCCGAAACTTTTATACATCATATTTAAGGTTTTAAAATGTTTATATAAGTTCAAAAAGATCATGTGAGCTTATTCAATAAGCTAAATGGGCTTATGGGTTCAGTAAGGGCTTAATGGGCTTTACACGGCCCGTTAACTATTCTAAATAGTTTTAATGGTTTTTAGGGGTTTTAAATGGGCCTAATATCATTTTAAGTCTAATAAAGGCATGGGGCTTATATCTTGGGCTTATTAAGCATGTGTGGGCCTATTGGGCTTATATGTGTCTCGGCTAACCACTAAAGTGCTCGGCTAGGCCCATTAAGACTGTATGGGCTTCTAGGTCTATTATGATGTTATTTACAAGTCCACTAATGAGAGTTAGAGTCTTGTAAAATTTGTTAAGGCCCAATTAAGTTATACAAGTCTAGAGAAAATATTTCACCCTAAAAGCAATAAGTCTCGGCTTAGAATTTTTTTAGGTTTTTCTTGTTTTAAATCCATTTAAAAGCTATGTACATGTTTTATAATCATGTCAAAATGAATATTATACAAGTTTACATGATTTAAAAATCATGTCGTGGCATTAGGTCATGTTTATGTGTCCTATAATTTTTGTACAAGTTTGTGAATCATGTTTATTCCTTATGAGGTTTATTGTGATGCAAAAATGTAAGTGTTCAAGATTGATTATAAGTGTATGCTCCAAAATTAAATGAAAGTAAATAATGAAAAGAGATTATGGCGCTTACTTGGTTATATGGAAAGATGATGACAATGGAAGTATCAAGTGAACCTCAAAATCACTAAGAAAAACAATGTGGAGACCATAGTTTATATATGTATGTCGTGACCCTTGCTTCCAATTTTAGCTTCCTTTGACCCAATTTAATGTTATGAGAAGTAAATGTAAAGTGTTTGATGATGATTGAGTAGTAAATAAAGTTATAGTTCAAGAGTTTAGTGTGGTTTGGCTATTTGTGGTGTGTATTTCGTGAGTTATAGAAAGGAGAGGAGTGGTTTGTGTTTGCAAATGGTATTGTGTGTATACTACTTTTATAGGAGAGGAGTACATACAATTAAATGCTAAGTTTGTACATCTTGGCTCTTGGAGTCTTATGCTAGCCGAAAACCAAAGAGACAAAGGAACAACATAGTACCAAGTTTTAGTGACATAATTCTAGTACAAGATATGGTAAGGAATGTTGGTGTTTTGACTTAGTGGGGGTTTCCTAGCCGTGGGTTATGAGCATGTGGGTATAGGAGGTTTACAAAAATATCTAGTGAGGTATAGAGAGTGTGTATATTGTAGGTTTTCAAGCTAGGAAAAGTAAGGTAAGTATATGTACACTAGGAATATGGAACGTGTGATAGTATGCTCCAAAGAGGGAAAAATGTAATTTTTATTGTGTTCCTAGTATAAGTATATACTAAGTATGAATTATCTGGTTAGATTTTGTTATGATATGGAATATACACATGTATCTTAGTGTATCTTGGAGATATTTAACGGATATAATTTGACTATGTAAATTATAAAAGTGTAACCATGTGTATGCTCATAAATGTATATAAGTATTTAATTAAATGTAACTTATATAGTGATTCCTTGTATGACAGTGTCCTTGTGTATCAATGTCCTTGTTTAACAGTGTCCTTGTAATCCATGTGGCCAAAATATAGCCAGAGTAGTCAGAATTGACTAAAGGTTCATAAATATAAAAATAGATATGAAAAGGTGGCATGATCAAATAGAAATGTTGCTTCATATATTCATGCAAAGGTGGCAATAAGTAAATTCCAGAATTAATGAGTACATATGCTGATCAAGTCAGAAGGATATAATCAGGGGTGTTACAAAAGGAGTTATTCCGAGATCTAGTCAAGGTAGATTATTCTGAGATCTTATCTGAAGTATTATTACGAGATCTTGACAAGGAGTTATTCCGAGATCTTGTCAAGGTAGATTATTCCGAGATCTTATCTGAAGTATAATTCCGAGATCTTGACAAGGAGTTATTCTAAGGTCTTATCAAGGTAGATTATTCCGAGATCTTATATATTGCGAAATCTTTACAAATATTATGAGATTTTCAAGTGAGTTATTTGGTCTTCGAATTTTTTAGTTTCTCAAGAAGATATAATTAGGGGATTTAATCAACTTTTCTTCACTTATCAAGGAATCAAGAACGTTTACGGTTTATTCGGTGGTTTGTAAAATCCCGCGAATTTATGTCTTGGTTTCTTCACGAATTGTACAACCCCGTATTGTCATTTACAACAACAAACACAGTTACTTTTTTTCATTGCTCGATCGATAAGTAATCCTTACCATCATCAAACTTTAATAGAGCTGTTGAATTCGACATCGTAAGAGGGAGAATTGCATCAAATGCAAGAGAAAGATAGAGAAAGTTGTATAACTTTATTTCGACTATTTCAGTCTCATCTAGTAACCCTTTCATGGCTTCAAGGAGGAAGCGAATTTGTGACACTCTTCGGTCAAGATCGTCATATATTCGTCGACTCAATATTTCTCAACTTGAACCAACTAGCAAAGAAACTCCACTAAGAAGACTTTAATCACTCTGCATCGGGACTTGCATATAAAGCTCTCGTGACACAATTCACGCCCTTCTTTCAATTCAATATCGTTAAGTCTGAAAATTCAATGATCTGCCAATCATTTCTTGAGACACACATACCAAGGTTCAAGATTTCCGTAGTACACAGTTGAAACTCATGACATCGGTTTCGTCTTCGATCTATAAAAGATCATAACTTCAACTAGCATATGATAGTGGAGTGCATGAATCTATGATGCAAATGCAAGAGGAAAGTTTGGAGACTAAAGATTGCAAGAGCATGGAATCAGGTGGAAAGCATGATGTAGAAACTAGAAGGGGGGGTTGAATAGTTTCTTATAATTTACTTGTTAAAATATGGTTTCCAAAAATCCTTTTTCAAAAAACTTAGGCTTGAGTAAATATGTGAAATCTTCTTATGCACAAATATGAACAATGATAGTGTAGCTAAACTAATACTAACAAAAATATATCCACAAAGAATAAAGAATGATAGTGTAGCTAATCTAATATTAACACATGTATATGCAAAAAGAATAAGGAATGTAAAGAGTTAAGGGTAAAAAAAGATCAAACCGAACACCAAGGATTTATAGTGGTTCGGCAACGAAGCTCACTCCTCGTTCCTACTCCACTCCTCGAGTACTCCTTACTCGAGAGTTCACTACACAACAAGCTCCTTATGGTGGAGAAAACCTGATGAGATGGCATTTATACATGATCTCATCGTCCTTTTCGGGCTTTAAATGCATTAAAATGTCATAAAATACCATATATATGCTTGCTTTTGTGTTTGTGTGTATTTTAGGTATGGATATCGTGAAAAAGACAAAAGATCACAAGATACAAGGAAAAACGGACACGAGAAACGAAGCCGTACAAATAACCAAGCCCTAATCATGGAATTTTCAACAAATACCCTTGAAGACTTGAAGACATACAAGATTGATCCTCCAAGAATGAAGAAATGACACTTAAAACCCTTGTATATTAATAATTATAAGTTTGGTCCCTTAAGTTTGTCAAAATTGCAAAAAGGTCCTTCAACTTTGAAGAAATGACAAGATTGGTCCCTCAACAAAATCAATTTGTCAAATATGGTCCCTCATAAAGTCAAAGATACAAAGAAGACCTTTGAAGATCAAGAAAGTTCAAGATCAGCCCTTGAAATATGAAAAAGTATCAAAAATAACCCTTGATAACCTTTGTGTGAAGTTTGGTGCCAAAATTGACAAAGTGTGAAAGTTATTAACAAGGCAAATACGTTTTTAGGGCTGAAAACATTGTTTGCCAAAAATACCAAAAGATAAGGACCAAAGTTGCACACCTTGAAACATTCAAACCAAAAACGCGCCTAACAACCCCTTTTCCCCCAAAATCGGATCTACAGAGTTACTGTTTATCTTTTTCACCTCCAGTTTTCACTTTACTTAAACTTGGGTAAAAAATCAATTGCTTTGGCACATGTGTGATTCACACATGCAGAAAGCTTTCCCACACCTAAAACCCTCAACCCACTCACTGTAGACCCCACCCCCAATTCCCCTTTCCACCAATCAGCATACGCCTTGGTCCCCAAGCATATTACGTGTCCAAAATCAACAGTGGAGATCTTATGCTTACTCCCAACGCACAAAGGAACGCCCAGGATCAAATATGACAGCTCAAACACCAAAAATCGTCTAGAAGGAAAAAGGGCATTTTGGAGATTTTGTAGTGATTAGGGTTTGTATTTTATGATTCTAGAATAGTCTTAAGAGTAGTATAAAAGGAGAATCCAACCTGTGGATATCCCTTGTTCCAGTTTTTTTAGCTTCTCACTTGTAATTCCTTTTTAATAAAATAAAAGTTTGGTTTTTTGTGTTAAACAAGTATAATTCCTTTTTAGGTTTGTTAAAAGTTGTGTATTGTGTTGAAAGCTAAGAAACTGAGTTCCATATTTAATTTGGTTAAGTAATTTTGAGGTTCAAAGTTATTTAAAGGTTTTGTGATATTGAGATTTTTCTTGAAAAATTGTTTCAAGGAATCTGTGTTAAGAAGTTTAATGTGATTGGTTATTTAGTGTTTATAAAACGTGTTAAGAAGGTTTAAGAGTTTTTGGAAAGGTTTAAGAAAGAAAGAAAGTAAAAACAAGTTTTACATATTGTGCTTGAGTTTTGCCTTTTTTTCTTTGATTTGTCATAAACAGGTGAAAGGTTGTTGATATTTGATCTGCACCAACCCCAGTTGGTATTGGAGGTGGATTTATCATCCACTAGGGCCTTGGATGTAAGGCCCTGAGGTAAACACTCTTTACCTTTGTGAAAATTTCAGAAAAAGTGAGTTTCAAGTGATTTGCTTGATTAGGTGTTCTAAGTGCGTTTAAGTTGTTGATTTGTGTTCTTGTGAGCTTGTTATGCATGCTTAGGAAGTTTGGAACCAGTTTGATTAAGATTGTGAATGATTTGATTTGAGAAAGTTGAAAATAGGAAGTTAAAGGGCTGTTTGGATATAAGTTTTAGCAGGGTAGTAATTAAGATTTGTGAGTTAAAAAGGTGTTAGCAAGGTTTAAAAAGGTTGAGTTAGGTTAGTTAGTTAATTGGTAAGTAAGTTTGGAGAATTTTGAAACAAGTTTGTTGAGTATAAAGGAAAAAGTGTGTTTAAAATCTGCTTAGGCCTGTTTTGCTTAATTTTCATGTGATTTTGGTGCAAGAACTTGAAATCTGCTAAGTGCTAGTCTATTATAGGATTGCATTTGGTTTGTGTGCTAATTGGTGAGTCTGTGTGCAAAATCTTTGGTTTGGAAAGCCATTAGAGTGCAACCTGTTAGCCTAGAACCCCCACAGACCCTTATTTTTATGTCAGCAACTTGAATTGGCTTTGGTGTGCATTTGTTTGCTTATTTTGTGTTAGTGTGCTTGTTTGCTGCTTATATCTTGACTCCTTGTGCTCCAAAGAGCACAAGGGTGCCCCCCTGTCCACAATACATCCACAAATAAGCCAAGCCAAGCTCCTTTTGGCTGCCAAAATTGCACCAAGTGAAAAACTTCACTTGTGTTCTTGCAAAGAGTAACCTGGCCACGTTTTTGGAATCACTCTAGCTTAATCTTGCAATAAAAGGTGAATTGGATTAAGTTTAGAAGCTTGTTAAGGTCACATATTGATTTGAAAAAAGAAAAAATAAAAAAAGAAATAAAAGCAAAAAGGTTGCCCGCAGCAGGACTCGAACCCCAGACCCCTCGAAGGAGGAGTAGGGGTACTACCACTGATCTAGACACCTTTTTACGTTTTCATTTCATTTCATTATCCTTTTAACCCTTTCTTTTCTTTCTAGCTTAATTAAAAGCCGTAGCTTTTTTCCCACTTTTCTAGCTTATTTATTAAGCTATTTTTGTTTAGCTTATTTTTCCTAGGATCCTTATTAAGTTTGTGATTTTTCTAGCCTAGTTTCATATTTTTCCCTTTATTAGATTATTTTTTTAGCATTTATTTAATAGCCGGTTTTTGAAAAATCATTAAAAAATAGAAAAAAGAGTTTTTATTTTTAGGAAAAATAATTTTAGCTTTTAAAATAATAATTTGAGGTTTACATCTAGTTTTGGTTTTATAAACTTTAATTTTTAGTTTTATATTATTTTAAGGTTTTTTATAAACTTTAATCATTTTTATAAAATTATTATAAAGGGTTTAGGAACTTAATTTGTGTTTTTTTTCTTAGTTAGATTATTTGGGATTTTTAGAAATTTTTTAGAATTAATTTTATAAACTTTTTATTTTTAGTATTATTTTAATATTATTTTATTATTAAAAAATCAAAATTTTATTTTTATTTCTTTTTCAATTTTCTTAAGTTCTTTAGCATTAATTAAGACCTTTTCCATTTTTAGAATATTTTTATAGCTTTAGATTTATTTTTATAATTATTTTAAGTTTAATAAGTTTTTAATTAGTTTAAATCATTTTTAGAGTTTTAAAAATAGTTTTAATAGCTTTTAATTTTTAGGAAATTACTATTTAGTCTTCTAATAATATAAGTTAAGTATTAGTTCAATAAAATCATATTTTGGACATTTTTATTAGTTGTGTTTAATTTTAGGGCTTTAATTAGCATTTAAAATTAAATATTTAATTAATAAAAGGTTTTAAAATATCTTTGTTGGATTTTTAACTTTATTTATATTATTTTAGAATTTTTTTAGCCTTTTTAATCTTTTCTTGATTTTGTTTTTGGTTTTAGTATAATTTTTAATTTGGGTAATTTTTACGACTTTACGTTTACGTCTTTTACGTCATAGTGTAATTTTCACGAGACCGTCTTCCATCTTCTCAATATTAATCTCAAATAAATACAAGTTAACTCACAACACATATACCTCCTTGGGAAACGAACTTTCTCTCATTTTATTTGATTGGGTCATTAATACTCGTTTTCCTAAACGTGTATTTAACACTTACCGCTACTTTTACGCATCTTTTGTTTCACCAAACAAAGGGTAGTAAAAACACTACAATCATTTTGGCGCCGCTGCCGGGGAGGTGTGTTGTGCTTTAATTTGGAAGCTTTTGTGTTTGATATTATCCATTATAAGTATTTGTGTTAAGTGGAACTCCCTTAACACGTATTATCGGTTTTCTTTGTTTTTTTTTTGTATAAATATTACTATATTGTATTAAGTATCACAATCAATATACAATATCTCCAAAAGTGTGAAAACACAACCTTAATTGGGATTTGATCTCCTAATTATTGTATTCGAATCTCAAACAAAAAGAAAAGGCAAAAATAGATAAATACTTTCGTGAAGCTCGATTTTAAAAAATACAAACTATAAGGTGGGTATAAGGCGGGTATTATAAAATATACCCTAAGGAAAAAGGCTCTTAAGTGCTTCGCGCCGCCTCGTTTCCCCGCTTGCTTGTGAGTATTTTGAGATTGAAGGCTAATCGAGGGTTTTGCCGCCCAAAGTATTATTACGTATAATATATTTGCTTGGTTTCTTTGTGATTAAACCCTCTTGAACAATTTGGTTTTCACCAAAGTTCTAAAGTCATTCGAAGGCGTTCACTCCACGTGATCGTTTTCATTCCTTTGAGGCTTCTTTAATCAAGAGTTTGATTCGAGGAGAGATTTTGTAGATTGTTGTCTACGAAGATACACCAAAATCTAAAAAAATTAAATATCATCAAAAACACAAAAAATTGAAAATTCACAAAACAACCAAAAAGAATCTTCTTTGCTCACCTCCCATTCTTCGTGAAGTTTATGATCACTCGTAATCAAGCAAAACGAGCTCGTAAACGTCTTCAAAATCAAGCAAATCAAGGATCGTTGATTGTTGAAGAACCTCCAATTGTTGAACCTATTGTAGAACAAGAAGTCGTCATGGCTAATCGTACTATGATGGAGTTGCTACAAGCACCCACCGAGGGTTTTGGAGAGGCTATTGTGATTCCCGCCATCCTTGCGGAGAATTTCGAGATTAAGACGGGTTTAATGTCGATGTTGCAAGCAAATAAGTTTAGAGGTCACGAGAAAGACAACCCGCATTACCACATTAGGAATTTTAACCGTCTCACCGCCACTAGCAAGTTTAAGGATGTTCCACATGACGCCATTAAGATGATGTTGTTTCCATATTCGTTGGATGGACCCGCAAAAATTTGGCTCGAGAAAGAACCGCCAAATTCGATTTTGACATGGGCCGATCTCGTTTCTAAGTTTGTGAACAAGTTTTTTCCACCATCTAAAACAACACACTTAAAAAATGAGATTTCACGATTTGTGCAACGTAATAATGAAAGTTTTTCAATGGCATGGGAACGATTTAAAGAGATGTTACATGAATGTCCTCACCATGATTTTTCGGAATTGCATCAAGTGGATACTTTTTATAATGGGCTTAATGATCATGAACGAGATTATTTGAATGCCGCCGCGGGTGGTAATTTTTTGTGCAAGACGACAAATGAGGCTTTACAAATCATTGAAAATCGATCTAAGGTTAATAGCCCTCGTAACACACCGGGTGTTGCCAATATGGGTTCGTCATATTCGTCACAATCGTCTCGTAGCATTAACGCCTTACATGATGAAGCTAATGAGGAAAATCGGTTTTTTGATAGATTTGCTAATCTAATGTCCCATTGGAAGGCTCAAGAAGCTTCCAATTCCGCTTCGGTTAAAGCGGTTGCTAAGAGTTGTTTATCTTGTGGGGGAGCTCATGATCTTTCCGAGTGCATTACCGCGGATGGTAACACTTCGAGTGCTTATGTAGCAATGGGAACTTATAACCAAAACGGCCAAGGTTCCCGCCAAAATCAAGCTCCACCCAATCAAAATGCTAACAATTATCGAAACAACAACCAAGGTAATTACCAAGGCAACACACGCAATTACAACAAAGGGAATTATCAAAGTGGGAATGGACAAATCTCTAATCAAAACCAAAACCGTGATTTTCAAAACACTACACAAGGTTTTCAAAATGCTCACACTAAAAATTTGCAAGGAGAATTTTTGGATTATGCAAAAGCAAATGATGCTAAATTTGATAATATGCAACGTGAGATGATTAGCTTAAGATCCGAGTTGAAAAACGAGCTTAAAAATGAACTTGCTAATGAACTTAAAACTCATGCAAACAAAATGGAAGGAAATGTCCAACGTCTTCAACAAAACCAACAAAAGATGGAATTAGGACAACATGAGATTAAGCAAGAATTATTGAAAGCGGATGCTAGGCAATCCAAATTTGAGGACCGAATGGCTAAGATGTTTGAAGCAATCATGTGTAAGCCCTCTTCCTCGGGTGGTCTTCCTAGTGATACCATTAACAACCCGAGGGGAGAAATGAAGGTTGTTGCTACACGAAGTGGTAAAACTTTCAAGGAACCAATCTCTCGTCCAAGTACTTCTAAGGAGAAGGAAATCGAGAAAGAACCCGAGGTGATGGTCGAAAAGGAGCATATTACAATCCCACGAAGTACCGCTCAAACCACACCTACGGTTGAACCAATACCAATTGTGGAACCCGAGTTTCCAAGGCCGTTGCCTAATGACCAACCCACACCACCTTTACCATACCCTTCGAGACGAAACAAAGAGAAGGCACAAGAACGGAACAATTATCAATTTGAGCTATTTATGAAAATGTTTCGTGACTTGCATTTTAACATAAGTTTTGCCGACGCTCTTATCATGATGCCTCGATTCGCCGCAAACTTCAAAAGTATGCTAAACAACAAAGAGAAGTTACAACAATCGTCTAGTTATTCATCGGTTTTTCTTAGCCGCATACCACAAAAAGTCGGTGATCCCGGTAAATTTTTGATTCCGTGTGCTATTCAAGATATGGAGGAATGCTACGCCTTGGCCGATCTTGGTGCTAGTATTAATCTAATGCCTCTCGAGATTTTCAAATCGCTTTCGCTTCCGGCTCTTACTCCTTCGAACATGTCTATCGAGATGGCCGATCATTCTACGATTTTAGCATGTGGAGTAGCCGAGGATGTTTTCGTTAAAGTCGGAAAGTTTTACTATCCCGTTGACTTTATCGTTGTAGACATTCCTATCGATCGAAAAGTTCCTCTCATTTTGGGTCGTTCATTTTTGGATACATCAAGAGCACTTATCGATGTTCATGCTCGAAAAATCACCCTTCGTTTCAATGAGGAAGAACTTGTCATCAATGCAACACAAAACTCCAATCTTTCTCATGTCTATTCTATTGCAACTTTAAACCATGGTGACTCGACCAATGTCGTTTGCAAAGAATTTTCACCAAGAGTTTTAGGAAATGTCTCCAAAAACAATTTACCATTTCCTCCGCCGGTGGAGGTTATGAGTGCAAAGCCTACAAAGAAGAAACCATCAATACTTGAATCGAAAAATCCTTCGCCTCATCTCGAACATTCATTCTTGAAAAGTGTTGATAAGTTGTCGGTTTCTACGGAAGATCTTTCGGATGATGAATATGTTGACCCCGATGGGGAGGTTTTCTTCGTCGATAAACGTTTTGAGAACTTGCCACCACCAAAACCAAAACGGTTTCAAAATGTGAGAAATTTTAGTGTGACTAACATCGTCTTAGAAACACCGAATATTTTCGACATAATCAAAAAGGGTTTTCATAAGGAGAGTTTAAAAGATAACAAAGAAAAAGATCTTAAATGTGATTTAATTGATTTTTCTACAAATCTAACTCCGTCATCGCCGCGTGCTTTGAGTGCTACAAACTCGTCTACTCCTTTTGACGATGTTTTGTGTGGTTCTAGTATGGGGGAAGCCCCTTATGTTCCCTCATCCTTGACCACCGAGGACGAGATATTCGATCCCGGAATTTCATGTAAAGGGAAATCTCGGTCTTCCACCGATGCAATAAATGGAAACTATATCTATTTGCTTGGTGCGAGTCTACCTCGAGTAGCTCGAACGTTTGTCTTACCAATTGTCCCACCCTTCTACTTCTCATCTATTTTCTTCAAACTCTTTGAGTTTATGACACATGTTGAAGTGGCGTTAAATTGTTTTTCCAATGGAAACGAAAACGGCATTTTCGACCCCGGTATTTTACATCATCTAAGGACTTAGTCCTTTATACCGGTTGCTTTTTGGGCCTTGTTTATCATGTAAGCCCCATTAAAAATTGACCACACCATGATTTTCCCTAAATGTTCACATTTTGAGGGGATCGAGTCGAGCTCATGACTCGGTAATCAAAAACGAGGTGCCTCGTGGGGGAGATCCCATGCTTATCCTTTAGGCTTACTATTCACTAATAAGGGGACTTGTACCCTTCCAACTCGTTGTCTCGTGGTTGTTTGTGATTGTGTTATCTAGATCATCATCATCATCTACGATTGAAGACTCTCGTGTTCGTTTACGTGAGCCTCCATCGTTCGTTTGAAGAAGTTTTTCACGATTCCATGACATATCCTTTATTGTTCTAACAATTATCTTTTAGCATAATTAATAAACGGCTTTAGATATATTGTTGATCACCCTTTCCATGCTAGATCCTAAGCATTCGACTCTTCGTCTCTAGTATGGGGGTGCTCCACCTTTAGACTCGAAACATTGAGGACAATGTTTACTTTTAGTATGGGGGGGTGAATAGATACTTGCTTTGCTACGCCCTCACGTTTTCCAACTTTCAATGTTTTGTTTTGCTAATAAGGCTAAAAATGGCCAAATTTTAAAATTTTTCTTAGTTTTCATAAGTGTTTTTAAGACACGAATGTATATTTTCCGATGGGTAGAATAAGAGTTAATTTTTGACTTGATGGGCATTTGGAGCCATTTACATTCCTTAACCCGCTCAATTCAAGTTTTGCTAGACTTTTATATAGGGAGCTTTAAAACGCGAAAGTCTTAATTCATTCGGGTTAAGAACAAGAACTTTTCGCAAGTTCCTATAATTGATTCTAGAAAGTCACTTATCAAGGGAACTTTAAAACGCATTCTCTAAACTTGAAAAAGTCCAAGAAAGTGAAAGATCCTATAGGTGGCTTGAAAACCCAAAACTTTGATTTGATATAGTCTTAATGAAAGCTAATCCAAATTTGGCTTAATTTTGACTTGCATGGCTAAGTATTCACGAGTCTCTTTAATTAGAGGTCTTTATATAGTGAAGAACGAGAAATGATAGAGTTAGACAAGTGATCATGCTAAACGTAGAACATGAAAATGTTCTTTCAAAAACTCATATGTTTTTAATTGTGGCTTTTTCTTCCCATAAGATCAATGCATTAGGAATAAATCATAATTGCAATAAGTAAGGTCGTACGATTTGAAAGGTTACTTAGCCTCTAGCGCAAGATCGTTTAAAAGTTGCTCGGGGTTGAATAGAGTTCATAGCCAAGGCATAACTTATTGAAGCGGGACGCGAAGATTGGCGATTATCCAAAAAGGCCCTAACAAGGCATGAGGAGCTCTATTTTTGCTAAAGATCCAAAGATGATGTGAAGTATCATTATTCCTAAATCAATATGAAGGATCGAGACACACGACGAGAAGCAATTACTCCCCTAAAGAATGGAGAAAGTCTATCCAAAAAGACCCTAACAAGGTATGAGGATAAATATATCCAAGTCCGAAAAGGAGGCGGATCGTTGTATATCAAAATCCAAAGTAAAGATTGAAGAAAAATGATGAAGTCGTGGTCCTATATGAAGAATCTCTCAAAAACGTCAAGTGAAGAAATTCCAAAATATGAAGAGAAGAACATAATTTCAAGAACGTCTTCCCAAGATTTGAAGTATGAAGTACATGCCAAATATCGGTCCGAGAAAGGTCTCAAATCGTGAATCGAGTTATGCCAAGATATGAACTTAAGGAGATACACGAGAAGCCGTTTTAAAAGATTTTGTCCTTCGGCTAACTATTGATCAAATCGTGCTACTTTGCTTTCGGACTAATAACTACTCAAATAAGTCAATATGAATCACTTGTGATCCATGACAAATAGATAAAAAATGCTAGTAACCCATTTCCTTTTATAATAACTAGGATTGCGGGGAGAAAAAGTATTACACAATTTGGGCGTATGAGTAGTGTTAGCATTGTGACTTGTACCAACAATGATCTTGTTTTTGCACTTAGCATGGAATGTATGACAATCAAGGATGACAAAATTTACTCTAAGGGACATTAACTTGTTTCTATTCTTTGACCCTAAAAGTCACCTTTTGGTGATGAAAATCATGCATTATGTCTTTACACATTCTCGTAGTTTGTTGCAAGTCTTTTACTCTTCAATAAAGGTTAATAAAAATTGAACTTTGGTGATGCTTAGATACTTTATTCTAGCATTGCGTGAGGGCACGACAATGGCTTAGTATGGGGAGTGATGAGATGGCATTTATACATGATCTCATCGTCCTTTTCGGGCTTTAAATGCATTAAAATGTCATAAAATACCATATATATGCTTGCTTTTGTGTTTGTGTGTATTTTAGGTATGGATATCGTGAAAAAGACAAAAGATCACAAGATACAAGGAAAAACGGACACGAGAAACGAAGCCGTACAAAGAACCAAGCCCTAATCATGGAATTTTCAACAAATACCCTTGAAGACTTGAAGACATACAAGATTGATCCTCCAAGAATGAAGAAATGACACTTAAAACCCTTATATATTAATAATTACAAGTTTGGTCCCTTAAGTTTGTCAAAATTACAAAAAGGTCCTTCAACTTTGAAGAAATGACAAGATTGGTCCCTCAACAAAATCAATTTGTCAAATATGGTCCCTCATAAAGTCAAAGATACAAAGAAGACCTTTGAAGATCAAGAAAGTTCAAGATCAGCCCTTGAAATATGAAAAAGTATCAAAAATAACCCTTGATAACCTTTGTGTGAAGTTTGGTGCCAAAATTGACAAAGTGTGAAAGTTATTAACAAGGCAAATACGTTTTTAGGGCTGAAAACATTGTTTGCCAAAAATACCAAAAGATAAGGACCAAAGTTGCACACCTTGAAACATTCAAACCAAAAACGCGCCTAACAACCCCTTTTCCCCCAAAATCGGATCTACAGAGTTACTGTTTATCTTTTTCACCTCCAGTTTTCACTTTACTTAAACTTGGGTAAAAAATCAATTGCTTTGGCACATGTGTGATTCACACATGCAGAAAGCTTTCCCACACCTAAAACCCTCAACCCACTCACTGTAGACCCCACCCCCAATTCCCCTTTCCACCAATCAGCATACGCCTTGGTCCCCAAGCATATTACGTGTCCAAAATCAACAGTGGAGATCTTATGCTTACTCCCAACGCACAAAGGAACGCCCAGGATCAAATATGACAGCTCAAACACCAAAAATCGTCTAGAAGGAAAAAGGGCATTTTGGAGATTTTGTAGTGATTAGGGTTTGTATTTTATGATTCTAGAATAGTCTTAAGAGTAGTATAAAAGGAGAATCCAACCTGTGGATATCCCTTGTTCCAGTTTTTTTAGCTTCTCACTTGTAATTCCTTTTTAATAAAATAAAAGTTTGGTTTTTTGTGTTAAACAAGTATAATTCCTTTTTAGGTTTGTTAAAAGTTGTGTATTGTGTTGAAAGCTAAGAAACTGAGTTCCATATTTAATTTGGTTAAGTAATTTTGAGGTTCAAAGTTATTTAAAGGTTTTGTGATATTGAGATTTTTCTTGAAAAATTGTTTCAAGGAATCTGTGTTAAGAAGTTTAATGTGATTGGTTATTTAGTGTTTATAAAACGTGTTAAGAAGGTTTAAGAGTTTTTGGAAAGGTTTAAGAAAGAAAGAAAGTAAAAACAAGTTTTACATATTGTGCTTGAGTTTTGCCTTTTTTTCTTTGATTTGTCATAAACAGGTGAAAGGTTGTTGATATTTGATCTGCACCAACCCCAGTTGGTATTGGAGGTGGATTTATCATCCACTAGGGCCTTGGATGTAAGGCCCTGAGGTAAACACTCTTTACCTTTGTGAAAATTTCAGAAAAAGTGAGTTTCAAGTGATTTGCTTGATTAGGTGTTCTAAGTGCGTTTAAGTTGTTGATTTGTGTTCTTGTGAGCTTGTTATGCATGCTTAGGAAGTTTGGAACCAGTTTGATTAAGATTGTGAATGATTTGATTTGAGAAAGTTGAAAATAGGAAGTTAAAGGGCTGTTTGGATATAAGTTTTAGCAGGGTAGTAATTAAGATTTGTGAGTTAAAAAGGTGTTAGCAAGGTTTAAAAAGGTTGAGTTAGGTTAGTTAGTTAATTGGTAAGTAAGTTTGGAGAATTTTGAAACAAGTTTGTTGAGTATAAAGGAAAAAGTGTGTTTAAAATCTGCTTAGGCCTGTTTTGCTTAATTTTCATGTGATTTTGGTGCAAGAACTTGAAATCTGCTAAGTGCTAGTCTATTATAGGATTGCATTTGGTTTGTGTGCTAATTGGTGAGTCTGTGTGCAAAATCTTTGGTTTGGAAAGCCATTAGAGTGCAACCTGTTAGCCTAGAACCCCCACAGACCCTTATTTTTATGTCAGCAACTTGAATTGGCTTTGGTGTGCATTTGTTTGCTTATTTTGTGTTAGTGTGCTTGTTTGCTGCTTATATCTTGACTCCTTGTGCTCCAAAGAGCACAAGGGTGCCCCCATGTCCACAATACATCCACAAATAAGCCAAGCCAAGCTCCTTTTGGCTGCCAAAATTGCACCAAGTGAAAAACTTCACTTGTGTTCTTGCAAAGAGTAACCTGGCCACGTTTTTGGAATCACTCTAGCTTAATCTTGCAATAAAAGGTGAATTGGATTAAGTTTAGAAGCTTGTTAAGGTCACATATTGATTTGAAAAAAGAAAAAATAAAAAAAGAAATAAAAGCAAAAAGGTTGCCCGCAGCAGGACTCGAACCCCAGACCTCTCGAAGGAGGAGTAGGGGAACTACCACTGATCTAGACACCTTTTTACGTTTTCATTTCATTTCATTATCCTTTTAACCCTTTCTTTTCTTTCTAGCTTAATTAAAAGCCGTAGCTTTTTCCCACTTTTCTAGCTTATTTATTAAGCTATTTTTATTTAGCTTATTTTTCCTAGGATCCTTATTAAGTTTGTGATTTTTCTAGCCTAGTTTCATATTTTTCCTTTTATTAGATTATTTTTTTAGCATTTATTTAATAGCCGGTTTTTGAAAAATCATTAAAAAATAGAAAAAAGAGTTTTTATTTTTAGGAAAAATAATTTTTAGCTTTTAAAATAATAATTTGAGGTTTACATCTAGTTTTGGTTTTATAAACTTTAATTTTTAGTTTTATATTATTTTAAGGTTTTTTATAAACTTTAATCATTTTTATAAAATTATTAAAAAGGGTTTAGGAACTTTAATTTGTGTTTTTTTTCTTAGTTAGATTATTTGGGATTTTTAGAAATTTTTTAGAATTAATTTTATAAACTTTTTATTTTTAGTATTATTTTAATATTATTTTATTATTAAAAAATCAAAATTTTATTTTTATTTCTTTTTCAATTTTCTTAAGTTCTTTAGCATTAATTAAGACCTTTTCCATTTTTAGAATATTTTTATAGCTTTAGATTTATTTTTATAATTATTTTAAGTTTAATAAGTTTTTAATTAGTTTAAATCATTTTTAGAGTTTTAAAAATAGTTTTAATAGCTTTTAATTTTTAGGAAATTACTATTTAATCTCCTAATAATATAAGTTAAGTATTAGTTCAATAAAATCATATTTTGGACATTTTTATTAGTTGTGTTTAATTTTAGGGCTTTAATTAGCATTTAAAATTAAATATTTAATTAATAAAAGGTTTTAAAATATCTTTGTTGGATTTTTAACTTTATTTATATTATTTTAGACTTGTTTTAGCCTTTTTAATCTTTTCTTGATTTTGTTTTTGGTTTTAGTATAATTTTTAATTTGGGTAATTTTTACGACTTTACGTTTACGTCTTTTACGTCATAGTGTAATTTTCACGAGACCGTCTTCCATCTTCTCAATATTAATCTCAAATAAATACAAGTTAACTCACAACACATATACCTCCTTGGGAAACGAACTTTCTCTCATTTTATTTGATTGGGTCATTAATACTCGTTTTCCTAAACGTGTATTTAACACTTACCGCTACTTTTACGCATCTTTTGTTTCACCAAACAAAGGGTAGTAAAAACACTACAATCATTTTGGCGCCGCTGCCAGGGAGGTGTGTTGTGCTTTAATTTGGAAGCTTTTGTGTTTGATATTATCCATTATAATTATTTGTGTTAAGTGGAACTCCCTTAACACGTATTATCGGTTTTCTTTGTTTTTTTTTTGTATAAATATTACTATATTGTATTAAGTATCACAATCAATATACAATATCTCCAAAAGTGTGAAAACACAACCTTAATTGGGATTTGATCTCCTAATTATTGTATTCGAATCTCAAACAAAAAGAAAAGGCAAAAATAGATAAATACTTTCGTGAAGCTCGATTTTAAAAAATACAAACTATAAGGTGGGTATAAGGCGGGTATTATAAAATATACCCTAAGGAAAAAGGCTCTTAAGTGCTTCGCGCCGCCTCGTTTCCCCGCTTGCTTGTGAGTATTTTGAGATTGAAGGCTAATCGAGGGTTTTGCCGCCCAAAGTATTATTACGTATAATATATTTGCTTGGTTTCTTTGTGATTAAACCCTCTTGAACAATTTGGTTTTCACCAAAGTTCTAAAGTCATTCGAAGGCGTTCACTCCACGTGATCGTTTTCATTCCTTTGAGGCTTCTTTAATCAAGAGTTTGATTCGAGGAGAGATTTTGTAGATTGTTGTCTACGAAAATACACCAAAATCCAAAAAAATTAAATATCATCAAAAACACAAAAAATTGAAAATTCACAAAACAACCAAAAAGAATCTTCTTTGCTCACCTACCATTCTTCGTGAAGTTTATGATCACTCGTAATCAAGCAAAACGAGCTCGTAAACGTCTTCAAAATCAAGCAAATCAAGGATCGTTGATTGTTGAAGAACCTCCAATTGTTGAACCTATTGTAGAACAAGAAGTCGTCATGGCTAATCGTACTATGATGGAGTTGCTACAAGCACCCACCGAGGGTTTTGGAGAGGCTATTGTGATTCCCGCCATCCTTGCGGAGAATTTCGAGATTAAGACGGGTTTAATGTCGATGTTGCAAGCAAATAAGTTTAGAGGTCACGAGAAAGACAACCCGCATTACCACATTAGGAATTTTAACCGTCTCACCGCCACTAGCAAGTTTAAGGATGTTCCACATGACGCCATTAAGATGATGTTGTTTCCATATTCGTTGGATGGACCCGCAAAAATTTGGCTCGAGAAAGAACCGCCAAATTCGATTTTGACATGGGCCGATCTCGTTTCTAAGTTTGTGAACAAGTTTTTTCCACCATCTAAAACAACACACTTAAAAAATGAGATTTCACGATTTGTGCAACGTAATAATGAAAGTTTTTCAATGGCATGGGAACGATTTAAAGAGATGTTACATGAATGTCCTCACCATGATTTTTCGGAATTGCATCAAGTGGATACTTTTTATAATGGGCTTAATGATCATGAACGAGATTATTTGAATGCCGCCGCGGGTGGTAATTTTTTGTGCAAGACGACAAATGAGGCTTTACAAATCATTGAAAATCGATCTAAGGTTAATAGCCCTCGTAACACACCGGGTGTTGCCAATATGGGTTCGTCATCTTCGTCACAATCGTCTCGTAGCATTAACGCCTTACATGATGAAGCTAATGAGGAAAATCAGTTTTTTGATAGATTTGCTAATCTAATGTCCCATTGGAAGGCTCAAGAAGCTTCCAATTCTGCTTCGGTTAAAGCGGTTGCTAAGAGTTGTTTATCTTGTGGGGGAGCTCATGATCTTTCCGAGTGCATTACCGCGGATGGTAACACTTCGAGTGCTTATGTAGCAACGGGAACTTATAACCAAAACGGCCAAGGTTCCCGCCAAAATCAAGCTCCACCCAATCAAAATGCTAACAATTATCGAAACAACAACCAAGGTAATTACCAAGGCAACACACGCAATTACAACAAAGGGAATTATCAAAGTGGGAATGGACAAATCTCTAATCAAAACCAAAACCGTGATTTTCAAAACACTACACAAGGTTTTCAAAATGCTCACACTAAAAATTTGCAAGGAGAATTTTTGGATTATGCAAAAGCAAATGATGCTAAATTTGATAATATGCAACGTGAGATGATTAGCTTAAGATCCGAGTTGAAAAACGAGCTTAAAAATGAACTTGCTAATGAACTTAAAACTCATGCAAACAAAATGGAAGGAAATGTCCAACGTCTTCAACAAAACCAACAAAAGATGGAATTAGGACAACATGAGATTAAGCAAGAATTATTGAAAGCGGATGCTAGGCAATCCAAATTTGAGGACCGAATGGCTAAGATGTTTGAAGCAATCATGTGTAAGCCCTCTTCCTCGGGTGGTCTTCCTAGTGATACCATTAACAACCCGAGGGGAGAAATGAAGGTTGTTGCTACACGAAGTGGTAAAACTTTCAAGGAACCAATCTCTCGTCCAAGTACTTCTAAGAAGAAGGAAATCGAGAAAGAACCCGAGGTGATGGTCGAAAAGGAGCATATTACAATCCCACGAAGTACCGCTCAAACCACACCTACGGTTGAACCAATACCAATTGTGGAACCCGAGTTTCCAAGGCCGTTGCCTAATGACCAACCCACACCACCTTTACCATACCCTTCGAGACGAAACAAAGAGAAGGCACAAGAACGGAACAATTATCAATTTGAGCTATTTATGAAAATGTTTCGTGACTTGCATTTTAACATAATTTTTGCTGACGCTCTTATCATGATGCCTCGATTCGCCGCAAACTTCAAAAGTATGCTAAACAACAAAGAGAAGTTACAACAATCGTCTAGTTATTCATCAGTTTTTCTTAGCCGCATACCACAAAAAGTCGGTGATCCCGGTAAATTTTTGATTCCGTGTGCTATTCAAGATATGGAGGAATGCTACGCCTTGGCCGATCTTGGTGCTAGTATTAATCTAATGCCTCTCGAGATTTTCAAATCGCTTTCGCTTCCGGCTCTTACTCCTTCGAACATGTCTATCGAGATGGCCGATCATTCTACGATTTTAGCATGTGGAGTAGCCGAGGACGTTTTCGTTAAAGTCGGAAAGTTTTACTATCCCGTTGACTTTATCGTTGTAGACATTCCTATCGATCGAAAAGTTCCTCTCATTTTGGGTCGTTCATTTTTGGATACATCAAGAGCACTTATCGATGTTCATGCTCGAAAAATCACCCTTCGTTTCAATGAGGAAGAACTTGTCATCAATGCAACACAAAACTCCAATCTTTCTCATGTCTATTCTATTGCAACTTTAAACCATGGTGACTCGACCAATGTCGTTTGCAAAGAATTTTCACCAAGAGTTTTAGGAAATGTCTCCAAAAACAATTTACCATTTCCTCCGCCGGTGGAGGTTATGAGTGCAAAGCCTACAAAGAAGAAACCATCAATACTTGAATCAAAAAATCCTTCGCCTCATCTCGAACATTCATTCTTGAAAAGTGTTGATAAGTTTTCCGTTTCTACGGAAGATCTTTCGGATGATGAATATGTTGACCCCGATGGGGAGGTTTTCTTCGTCGATAAACGTTTTGAGAACTTGCCACCACCAAAACCAAAACGGTTTCAAAATGTGAGAATTTTTAGTGTGACTAACATCGTCTTAGAAACACCGAATATTTTCGACATAATCAAAAAGGGTTTTCATAAGGAGAGTTTAAAAGATAACAAAGAAAAAGATCTTAAATGTGATTTAATTGATTTTTCTACAAATCTAACTCCGTCATCACCGCGTGCTTTGAGTGCTACAAACTCGTCTACTCCTTTTGACGATGTTTTGTGTGGTTCTAGTATGGGGGAAGCCCCTTATGTTCCCTCATCCTTGACCACCGAGGACGAGATATTCGATCCCGGAATTTCATGTAAAGGGAAATCTCGGTCTTCCACCGATGCAATAAATGGAAACTATATCTATTTGCTTGGTGCGAGTCTACCTCGAGTAGCTCGAACGTTTGTCTTACCAATTGTCCCACCCTTCTACTTCTCATCTATTTTCTTCAAACTCTTTGAGTTTATGACACATGTTGAAGTAGCGTTAAATTGTTTTTCCAATGGAAACGAAAACGGCATTTTCGACCCCGGTATTTTACATCATCTAAGGACTTAGTCCTTTATACCGGTTGCTTTTTGGGCCTTGTTTATCATGTAAGCCCCATTAAAAATTGACCACACCATGATTTTCCCTAAATGTTCACATTTTGAGGGGATCGAGTCGAGCTCATGACTCGGTAATCAAAAACGAGGTGCCTCGTGGGGGAGATCCCATGCTTATCCTTTAGGCTTACTATTCACTAATAAGGGGACTTGTACCCTTCCAACTCGTTGTCTCGTGGTTGTTTGTGATTGTGTTATCTAGATCATCATCATCATCTACGATTGAAGACTCTCATGTTCGTTTACGTGAGCCTCCATCGTTCGTTTGAAGAAGTTTTTCACGATTCCATGACATATCCTTTATTGTTCTAACAATTATCTTTTAGCATAATTAATAAACGGCTTTAGATATATTGTTGATCACCCTTTCCATGCTAGATCCTAAGCATTCGACTCTTCGTCTCTAGTATGGGGGTGCTCCACCTTTAGACTCGAAACATTGAGGACAATGTTTACTTTTAGTATGGGGGGGTGAATAGATACTTGCTTTGCTACGCCCTCACGTTTTCCAACTTTCAATGTTTTGTTTTGCTAATAAGGCTAAAAATGGCCAAATTTTAAAATTTTTCTTAGTTTTCATAAGTGTTTTTAAGACACGAATGTATATTTTCCGATGGGTAGAATAAGAGTTAATTTTTGACTTGATGGGCATTTGGAGCCATTTACATTCCTTAACCCGCTCAATTCAAGTTTTGCTAGACTTTTATATAGGGAGCTTTAAAACGCGAAAGTCTTAATTCATTCGGGTTAAGAACAAGAACTTTTCGCAAGTTCCTATAATTGATTCTAGAAAGTCACTTATCAAGGGAACTTTAAAACGCATTCTCTAAACTTGAAAAAGTCCAAGAAAGTGAAAGATCCTATAGGTGGCTTGAAAACCCAAAACTTTGATTTGATATAGTCTTAATGAAAGCTAATCCAAATTTGGCTTAATTTTGACTTGCATGGCTAAATATTCACGAGTCTCTTTAATTAGAGGTCTTTATATAGTGAAGAACGAGAAATGATAGAGTTAGACAAGTGATCATGCTAAACGTAGAACATGAAAATGTTCTTTCAAAAACTCATATGTTTTTAATTGTGGCTTTTTCTTCCCATAAGATCAATGCATTAGGAATAAATCATAATTGCAATAAGTAAGGTCGTACGATTTGAAAGGTTACTTAGCCTCTAGCGCAAGATCGTTTAAAAGTTGCTCGGGGTTGAATAGAGTTCATAGCCAAGGCATAACTTATTGAAGCGGGACGCGAAGATTGGCGATTATCCAAAAAGGCCCTAACAAGGCATGAGGAGCTCTATTTTTGCTAAAGATCCAAAGATGATGTGAAGTATCATTATTCCTAAATCAATATGAAGGATCGAGACACACGACGAGAAGCAATTACTCCCCTAAAGAATGGAGAAAGTCTATCCAAAAAGACCCTAACAAGGTATGAGGATAAATATATCCAAGTCCGAAAAGGAGGCGGATCGTTGTATATCAAAATCCAAAGTAAAGATTGAAGAAAAATGATGAAGTCGTGGTCCTATATGAAGAATCTCTCAAAAACGTCAAGTGAAGAAATTCCAAAATATGAAGAGAAGACCATAATTTCAAGAACGTCTTCCCAAGATTTGAAGTATGAAGTACATGCCAAATATCGGTCCGAGAAAGGTCTCAAATCGTGAAACGAGTTATGCCAAGATATGAACTTAAGGAGATACACGAGAAGCCGTTTTAAAAGATTTTGTCCTTCGGCTAACTATTGATCAAATCGTGCTACTTTGCTTTCGGACTAATAACTACTCAAATAAGTCAATATGAATCACTTGTGATCCATGACAAATAGATAAAAAATGCTAGTAACCCATTTCCTTTTATAATAACTAGGATTGCGGGGAGAAAAAGTATTACACAATTTGGGCGTATGAGTAGTGTTAGCATTGTGACTTGTACCAACAATGATCTTGTTTTTGCACTTAGCATGGAATGTATGACAATCAAGGATGACAAAATTTACTCTAAGGGACATTAACTTGTTTCTATTCTTTGACCCTAAAAGTCACCTTTTGGTGATGAAAATCATGCATTATGTCTTTACACATTCTCGTAGTTTGTTGCAAGTCTTTTACTCTTCAATAAAGGTTAATAAAAATTGAACTTTGGTGATGCTTAGATACTTTATTCTAGCATTGCGTGAGGGCACGGCAATGGCTTAGTATGGGGAGTGATGAGATGGCATTTATACATGATCTCATCGTCCTTTTCGGGCTTTAAATGCATTAAAATGTCATAAAATACCATATATATGCTTGCTTTTGTGTTTGTGTGTATTTTAGGTATGGATATCGTGAAAAAGACAAAAGATCACAAGATACAAGGAAAAACGGACACGAGAAACGAAGCCGTACAAAGAACCAAGCCCTAATCATGGAATTTTCAACAAATACCCTTGAAGACTTGAAGACATACAAGATTGATCCTCCAAGAATGAAGAAATGACACTTAAAACCCTTGTATATTAATAATTACAAGTTTGGTCCCTTAAGTTTGTCAAAATTACAAAAAGGTCCTTCAACTTTGAAGAAATGACAAGATTGGTCCCTCAACAAATTCAATTTGTCAAATATGGTCCCTCATAAAGTCAAAGATACAAAGAAGACCTTTGAAGATCAAGAAAGTTCAAGATCAGCCCTTGAAATATGAAAAAGTATCAAAAATAACCCTTGATAACCTTTGTGTGAAGTTTGGTGCCAAAATTGACAAAGTGTGAAAGTTATTAACAAGGCAAATACGTTTTTAGGGCTGAAAACATTGTTTGCCAAAAATACCAAAAGATAAGGACCAAAGTTGCACACCTTGAAACATTCAAACCAAAAACGCGCCTAACAACCCCTTTTCCCCCAAAATCGGATCTACAGAGTTACTGTTTATCTTTTTCACCTCCAGTTTTCACTTTACTTAAACTTGGGTAAAAAATCAATTGCTTTGGCACATGTGTGATTCACACATGCAGAAAGCTTTCCCACACCTAAAACCCTCAACCCACTCACTGTAGACCCCACCCCCAATTCCCCTTTCCACCAATCAGCATACGCCTTGGTCCCCAAGCATATTACGTGTCCAAAATCAACAGTGGAGATCTTATGCTTACTCCCAACGCACAAAGGAACGCCCAGGATCAAATATGACAGCTCAAACACCAAAAATCGTCTAGAAGGAAAAAGGGCATTTTGGAGATTTTGTAGTGATTAGGGTTTGTATTTTATGATTCTAGAATAGTCTTAAGAGTAGTATAAAAGGAGAATCCAACCTGTGGATATCCCTTGTTCCAGTTTTTTTAGCTTCTCACTTGTAATTCCTTTTTAATAAAATAAAAGTTTGGTTTTTTGTGTTAAACAAGTATAATTCCTTTTTAGGTTTGTTAAAAGTTGTGTATTGTGTTGAAAGCTAAGAAACTGAGTTCCATATTTAATTTGGTTAAGTAATTTTGAGGTTCAAAGTTATTTAAAGGTTTTGTGATATTGAGATTTTTCTTGAAAAATTGTTTCAAGGAATCTGTGTTAAGAAGTTTAATGTGATTGGTTATTTAGTGTTTATAAAACGTGTTAAGAAGGTTTAAGAGTTTTTGGAAAGGTTTAAGAAAGAAAGAAAGTAAAAACAAGTTTTACATATTGTGCTTGAGTTTTGCCTTTTTTTCTTTGATTTGTCATAAACAGGTGAAAGGTTGTTGATATTTGATCTGCACCAACCCCAGTTGGTATTGGAGGTGGATTTATCATCCACTAGGGCCTTGGATGTAAGGCCCTGAGGTAAACACTCTTTACCTTTGTGAAAATTTCAGAAAAAGTGAGTTTCAAGTGATTTGCTTGATTAGGTGTTCTAAGTGCGTTTAAGTTGTTGATTTGTGTTCTTGTGAGCTTGTTATGCATGCTTAGGAAGTTTGGAACCAGTTTGATTAAGATTGTGAATGATTTGATTTGAGAAAGTTGAAAATAGGAAGTTAAAGGGCTGTTTGGATATAAGTTTTAGCAGGGTAGTAATTAAGATTTGTGAGTTAAAAAGGTGTTAGCAAGGTTTAAAAAGGTTGAGTTAGGTTAGTTAGTTAATTGGTAAGTAAGTTTGGAGAATTTTGAAACAAGTTTGTTGAGTATAAAGGAAAAAGTGTGTTTAAAATCTGCTTAGGCCTGTTTTGCTTAATTTTCATGTGATTTTGGTGCAAGAACTTGAAATCTGCTAAGTGCTAGTCTATTATAGGATTGCATTTGGTTTGTGTGCTAATTGGTGAGTCTGTGTGCAAAATCTTTGGTTTGGAAAGCCATTAGAGTGCAACCTGTTAGCCTAGAACCCCCACAGACCCTTATTTTTATGTCAGCAACTTGAATTGGCTTTGGTGTGCATTTGTTTGCTTATTTTGTGTTAGTGTGCTTGTTTGCTGCTTATATCTTGACTCCTTGTGCTCCAAAGAGCACAAGGGTGCCCCCCTGTCCACAATACATCCACAAATAAGCCAAGCCAAGCTCCTTTTGGCTGCCAAAATTGCACCAAGTGAAAAACTTCACTTGTGTTCTTGCAAAGAGTAACCTGGCCACGTTTTTGGAATCACTCTAGCTTAATCTTGCAATAAAAGGTGAATTGGATTAAGTTTAGAAGCTTGTTAAGGTCACATATTGATTTGAAAAAATAAAAAATAAAAAAAGAAATAAAAGCAAAAAGGTTGCCCGCAGCAGGACTCGAACCCCAGACCTCTCGAAGGAGGAGTAGGGGAACTACCACTGATCTAGACACCTTTTTACGTTTTCATTTCATTTCATTATCCTTTTAACCCTTTCTTTTCTTTCTAGCTTAATTAAAAGCCGTAGCTTTTTTCCCACTTTTCTAGCTTATTTATTAAGCTATTTTTGTTTAGCTTATTTTTCCTAGGATCCTTATTAAGTTTGTGATTTTTCTAGCCTAGTTTCATATTTTTCCCTTTATTAGATTATTTTTTTAGCATTTATTTAATAGCCGGTTTTTGAAAAATCATTAAAAAATAGAAAAAAGAGTTTTTATTTTTAGGAAAAATAATTTTTAGCTTTTAAAATAATAATTTGAGGTTTACATCTAGTTTTGGTTTTATAAACTTTAATTTTTAATTTTATATTATTTTAAGGTTTTTTATAAACTTTAATCATTTTTATAAAATTATTAAAAAGGGTTTAGGAACTTTAATTTGTGTTTTTTTTCTTAGTTAGATTATTTGGGATTTTGAGACATTTTTTAGAATTAATTTTATAAACTTTTTATTTTTAGTATTATTTTAATATTATTTTATTATTAAAAAATCAAAATTTTATTTTTATTTCTTTTTCAATTTTCTTAAGTTCTTTAGCATTAATTAAGACCTTTTCCATTTTTAGAATATTTTTATAGCTTTAGATTTATTTTTATAATTATTTTAAGTTTAATAAGTTTTTAATTAGTTTAAATCATTTTTAGAGTTTTAAAAATAGTTTTAATAGCTTTTAATTTTTAGGAAATTACTATTTAGTCTTCTAATAATATAAGTTAAGTATTAGTTCAATAAAATCATATTTTGGACATTTTTATTAGTTGTGTTTAATTTTAGGGCTTTAATTAGCATTTAAAATTAAATATTTAATTAATAAAAGGTTTTAAAATATCTTTGTTGGATTTTTAACTTTATTTATATTATTTTAGACTTGTTTTAGCCTTTTTAATATTTTCTTGATTTTGTTTTTGGTTTTAGTATAATTTTTAATTTGGGTAATTTTTACGACTTTACGTTTACGTCTTTTACGTCATAGTGTAATTTTCACGAGACCGTCTTCCATCTTCTCAATATTAATCTCAAATAAATACAAGTTAACTCACAACACATATACCTCATTGGGAAACGAACTTTCTCTCATTTTATTTGATTGGGTCATTAATACTCGTTTTCCTAAACGTGTATTTAACACTTACCGCTACTTTTACGCATCTTTTGTTTCACCAAACAAAGGGTAGTAAAAACACTACAATCAAAACCGTACACGTTGCTTAACCAATTTCCGACTCTAAGCTAAAAGTCGAGCCCTAATCGTAGCTAGGACCAATCTACACAACTATACTTAGTACATACACAACTTCCAAATAGACACAACTACTTGGATCTTCACAACTATGACACAACTACAAGTATATAAAAATTGATCTTCAATGGATCTTTGGTGGTGGACTCAACACTTCACTAGGATAGTGTTCTTCTCTTTGCACTTGGAGAGGAAGGGATGGAAGAACAAGATTCACTTCTTAAACAAGTAATAATCAAACAAATGATCAAAGATTTGAGTGATTAAAGAATGGGTTTGAATCTGGAAATAAATGTGCAAAAGAGGTGAGGTGAAAAGCTGAGAATGGTCCACTATTTAAAGGATAAAGGAGCCAACAGCTATATCTGCCCGCGGTACCTTATCACATCCCACGGTACCTTATCGATAAGGTACCGCCTAGGCGCTAAGGTACCGCCGGACTAGACTCCGCTCCTTTTTGTCCTTTAGTGGTGGAGGTCTTATCTGGGTATAAAAATATCCTGAAAGGATATTCTTAACAGAATAAGAATATGCCATTTTCAAATTTCAAATAATTAATTTAATAAAACATTTTCTTAAAAATAAATTTTAATAAAAACTTGTCACATTTAATAAAAAGTGAGTTTTAAGAAAAGATTAAATCACTTGATCACTTGATTAAGGTTAGTACTTGTTTATCCATACCTTAAGTGAAAATGGATAAAATGAATAATACTTGAACTCAAGAATTCGTTTTTCGTTGTTTTCGTAAATACTTGTTTTTACATATTGTCGTAATCAAAACTAAGCGAGACCGAAAAATGCAAGTAACGTTTTTAGTCATTATTGCATTAACAATCTCCCCCTTTTTGATTTCGACAATACATAAACTCAATCACACAAAAAAACAAGATTTTCGAAGACGAGTTTATTCATTTCTCCCCCTTTGTCGAAGCAAAAAGGTTGCGTAAGCCGGTGTTGAAGAAACGACTTTGCAAAGACTCCCCCTTGGTGCTTACTCCACCTAGCTTGGGGCACCGGGGAATCGAGATATGGTGACAAGCTACATAGAAGGGTTAGTTGAACAAAAGAAACAACCAACAATATATAGCAATAGGTCACACAAAAAAAATTAAAAGAGAAGAAAACACAATGACAAAGATCCAAGATAGGTTACTAAAGAAACATCATACAAGGAAGTATGAAAAAAAAAGAAACAAGCCAAAAGCATAAATCTAATCCTACTTATTATAGAATTCTAAGATTTGCTTGAATTTGGTGTCTTGAGGATAAGCAACCAATGCTTATATGAAAGACAAGGTAATAGCAGAGGGTGGTGGTGGTGGCTTGTTGGAGATCTTATAATCAAAATGAAGAGGATGCTTGATTAAGAGACTCTTAATGTAGCTCAACTCCTCATAGATGTGTGCCATAGCAAGATGTTGATATTGACAACAATGACAATATGTTCCATGGTGCATGACATTATCATGAGAAGGAGGAAGAACACTAAAGGGTGGTGGTGGAAGAAAGGAAGTTCCACAATCAACATTCTTGGTAGGAGAAATGTGATTAAGAGTGTTCTTGGGTGGGTTTGGATTGAAAGCAATTGGAGAAAATGGAGAAGATTCAAGGCTTTCATTTGGAGAATAAGACATTTTGGATGTGAAGAATGCAAAATGCTTATGGTTTAAATAGGGAAGGCTTAGGGTATTTTTGGGGTGGTCAAAGGGTTTGAAACAAAGATTCTCAAAAAGGTTGGAGCAAATCTGGAGTTTCAGACAAAAACCCGAAAAGGAAGGCCACTGTAGGCGGTTCCGTATCTATGGTGGCGGTACCTTATCAATAAGGTACCGCGGCTCACTTATGGAACCGCCTGCAGAAGCAGGGTTTGGTGTTTGGAGAAAGATTTTTCAGCAAATCTTATTTTTCTAGTCTAACTTATCATAGGGATGTGCTTAAAAGCTAAGATAGACAAGGAAGGTATATGCAAACTTACCAAATAGAGATTTGACCAAAATACATAAAAAAATCAATGTAGGAGGTGTGTAAGACAAGACCTTATGACACAATGATCCTCCATGATTCAATCTTGTTCTTGCTATGTTTGAGAGAATCATACATATGAATTATGTAAGCTCTATATTAATAGCGAGAATCTATGAAAAATCGTTTTTAGATTTAATTAACAATGTCAAACAAGTTTCTCAACCGTTTTCGAAAGAGACTTTGAGAGTTTTGAGAAGGAGATGAGAAGATTTTTTAAAAGAATCTTAAAAGACTCAAGGACTCAAGGTGGTAAGAGAAAACACACAAGAAGAAAAGAATTTAAGGAAGATGTTCCATTAATCCTAGACCTAGACGCAAGTAATAAAAAGGTTCCCTCTTAAGTGGCTTAGTGAAGATATCGGCTAAGTTGTCCTCGGAGGGCACCTTTTCGATAGTAATGTTCCCCTTTTGAACATTATCTCTAAGGAAATGGTGTCTAATTTCTATGTGTTTGGTTCGTGAATGTTGCACGGGATTCTTGCTTAGGTCTATAGCGCCTTTATTATCGCACATGATGGGAACATCATCAAGAGAAATCCCGTAATCAACAAGCGCTTGCTTCATCCATAGAGCTTGTTGGCATGCTTTACCGGCACTCACATACTCGGCTTCCGTGGTGGATATCGCAAGAGCGGTTTGTTTCTTGGAGAACCAAGAGGTTAAACAACAACCCATGAAGGTACAAACTCCACTAGTGCTTTTTCGGTCCACATAGTCTCCCGCATGATCCGAGTCCGCGTAGACAATGGTTTCTACGCCGGTCCCTTTAGGATACCATAATCCTAAATGTATAGTGCCTTTAATGTATCGGAAGATACGCTTAACCGCTTCAAGGTGAGAGGTTTTGGGAGCCTCTTGGAAGCGAGCACAAAGGCAAACACTAAACATGATATCTGGTCGACTTGCCGTTAGGTACAACAAACTACCAATCATACCTCTATATTTGGTGTTGTCTACCGACTCACAATCATCATCTACGGTGAGTTTAGTATCCGAGGCCATAGGGGTCTTCATTGGTCTAGATTCTTCTAATCCAAATTTCTTTAGCATTTCTTTAGCGTACTTAGATTGACTAAAGAAAATACCATCGTCCATTTGTTTAATTTGGAGTCCTAAAAAGAAGTTAAGTTCTCCCATCATACTCATTTCAAACTCATCATGCATGATTTTGGCAAAGTCATCACACAATTCTTGACAAGTTGAGCCAAATATAATGTCATCAACATATACTTGTACGATTATGAGGTGAGGACCTTTCTTCTTTGTAAAGAGTGTATTGTCTACCATACCCATGGTATACTCATGTTTAACAAGAAACACTTTAAGTCTATCATACCAAGCTTTGGGTGCTTGTTTGAGTCCATAAAGTGCTTTCTTAAGCTTGTAAACATGGTCCGGTTTCTCAAAAAAATAATGAAGCCGGGAGGTTGAGCCACATATACCTCCTCATTGATCAAACCGTTAAGAAATGCACTCTTTACATCCATTTGTTGAAGCTTAATATCTAAGGCACAAGCGTAGGCTAAAAGGATTCTAATTGATTCTAATCTAGCTACCGGTGCATATGTCCCATCATAATCAATCCCTTCTTGTTGATTATAGCCTTGAGCTACAAGTCTAGCCTTGTTACGAGACACAACACCATTCTCATCTAGCTTATTCCTAAATACCCATTTTGTTCCTATAATGGTAGAACTTCTAGGTGGAGGAACAAGTTCCCAAACATCATTGGCAACGAATTGATTCAATTCTTCTTGCATCGCAATGACCCAACTCTCATCCGTCAAAGCTTCTTTAACATTCTTAGGTTCAATCAAGGAGACAAAACAAAAGAAGTTGCTTTGGTTTTGGACTTGAGATCTTAGGGTCCTTTGATTTAAGTCACCAATGACATTTTTGAGAGTATGATCCCTAGACTCCTTAACGTTTACTTCCTTTTCAACACTAAGGTCTTCAACTCCTATTTTTCTAACCTCTTTGGCTTTAACTACTTCTAATTCATCCAAGTCATCATCAACCAATGGTGGTGTCTTGGGTGAAGGAGGGGTTTCATCAAAGGTTACGTTGAGTGATTCTTCAATAACCCCTGAGGTTCTATTTAGGACTATGTAGGCCTTACTAGTTTGGGAATAACCTAAAAGGATACCTTCGTAAGACTTTGGGTCAAACTTGGTAAGGTAGTATTTGGTGTTGAGGATAAAGCACTTGCTTCCAAACACCCTAAAGTATTCTAATGAGGGTTTCTTACCTTTAAGAATCTCATAGGGGGTCTTTCCTAGGAAAGGTCGAATAAGAATTCGGTTGAGAATATAAGTCGATGTATCTACGGCATTGCACCAAAACTTTTGAGGCAAAGATTGCTCGTTTAACATCGTCCTACTCATCTCTTGGAGAGTCCTATTCTTCCTTTCAACTACCCCATTTGATTGTGGAGTGCGAGGAGCCGAGAAGTTATGGGTAATACCATGAGCTTCACAAAAGGCACCAAATTGCACTTCATTATCAAATTCCCTACCATGATCCGTCCTAATAGAAACAATTGAACATCCTAGTTGATTTTGAATTCTCCGACTAAAGATTTCGAAGTGATCGAAAGCTTCATTCTTAGATGCCAAAAATCTAGTCCAACTGAATCTAGAATAGTCGTCAACTATAACTAGGGTATAAAGGTTACCTCCATAACTCCGTATGGCGGAAGGTCCAAAGAGATCCATATGTAGGAGCTCTAAGCACCGAGAGGTCGAAACCAAATTCTTGGCTTTGTGACTTGAGTGAACTTGCTTTCCAACTTTGCAAGCATCACAAAAGTGACTATCAAACTTAATCTTGGGGAGGTGTCTTACCAACTCCTTAGAGACTAAAGATTGAATTAAACGCATATTAGCGTGACCTAATCTCCTATGCCAAAGAGTAGAACTATCATCTATAGTCGCAAGACATATGTTGTCTTTTGACTTCTTATTAACCTTCATGACATAAAGCCCATGCTTTCTAACACCTTTTCCAATGACTTTTCCATCTTTTACGATTTCACTGTCATGTTCCAAAAAGATGACCTTACACTTATTATCACAAATTTGACCTATACTTAAAAGGTTAAAACCTAAGTTATCTACGTGCTCAACATTTTCAATGGTCATGGAGTCAAGAGAAACCGTACCTTTGCCAATGATATTACCACGTAGACTACTAGCGAATGTGACGTTACCTCCATCATATGCTTTGTAATGCGAGAACAAACTTCGATTACCCGTCATGTGTTTAGAACATCCACTATCCTTAATCCACTCATCGGGCTCCAAATCAATTCCCAAGCATATCTAGGTAACAATACACAAGATCAAACATTTGGTCCCCAATATCTCATGGGTCCAAAATTGTTAGTTCTAAACATCCCTTGCATTTGGTTGGGATGTATGAATGAGGTGGGGATTCCCCATGGAGAACAAAATAGAGGAGGGTAGTAATTCATGTAACCATTTTGTTGTTCATTACTTCTCCTAGGTGTGTTTGATCTAGGTTTAGAGTTATTATTATTCTTTCTAGGTGTTGGAGTTTTACTTCTAGGTCGTGAGTTGTTTTGATTATCTCTTGTAGGCGTTGTCGTTCTACTTCTAGGCTTAGACTCATTCCGTACTCTAGGTGGAGTGGAAGATAGTCTAGATAAACTTCTATTTCCCATGAGAGGTTTACTTAACGGCTTATAGAACTTACTAATAGCATTGTCGTCAAGTATGGGTAATTGAACCTTATTAACAGTAAGATGCTTTGGTTTTTCATTTAACTTAGATTTTTCAGAAAGTTCAGATTTTTCACAAAAATCAACTTCTGGCCGCGGTACCTTATCTATGGCCGCGGTTCCATAGTGATAAGGAACCGCGCCATACAATGTGGAACCGCGTCCAGAAGGTGTTTTCTGTGAAAACCTAAACTTGTTTTGGTTCACTAGTTGAGGCTTCATTTGAGTTAAAACCTAGACCAAGTTTTTCCTTAGAATGAACTTGTTTGTTTAACATATCATCAAGAGCACTAGTACCTTTCATGAACTTTTCCAATTTAATGGAGGTTCTCTTGAGATCATCATTCTCTAATCTAAGTTTCTCACAACTTAAGCAACCTAAATCAACCTCTTTGTTTTTCTCAAGTTTAGCCAATTTCTCCCTAAGTTCATTGATCTCATTTTCAAGCTTAGTTTTGGTAGATTTTAAGGTTTTATTCTTTTCTATGAATTTAAGACTAAGTTTTTGTAAGCTATCATATTTGCCTTCAAATTCAATATCATCTAAAGTGGAACTATCATTGCTATAATATTCGGTTTCGGAATGTACCTCTTTAGAAGTGTGAGCCATAAGACATTTCTCCTCTTTGGGGTTGTCATCATCATCTTCACCGCTATCGCTCCAAGCGCCACTAACGAATGCCGTGTGGTTCTTATCGCGAGCGGGCTTTGGACAATCACCAATGAAGTGATTTGGATCACCACATCTAAAGCAACTCCTGTCACCTTTTTCGTTCTTGACAAACCGATTCTTTGACAATGGTTTCTTGTCATAGTTTGGTTGCCTAACGTGTTGACCTCGTCTCTTGAAGAACTTCTTGAAATCTCTCACCACCAATGCATACTCCTCGTCATCACTTTCCGAGGAACTATCATGGTCACTTTGTGGCTTCTTGGCTTTAAGTGCAAGAGATTTCCTTTCACTCTTGGTTTTTACTAATTCCGAGTCCTTCAAAATTATCATCTCATGAACCTTCAAGTTTCCTATGAGTTCATCGAGTGATAAAGCTGAGAGATCTTTCGACTCTTCAATAGCCGTGACTTTTGCTCTCCACTTTGGATGTAAGGCCCTTAGAAACTTCCTAACATTGTTCTTGCTAGAAAAACCTTCATCAAGTGCTTTTAGACTAGTAATAATGGTGTTAAACCTAGCAAATGCACTATCAATAGTTTCATCTTCTAAGATGACAAATTGTTCATATTGTTGGACAAGAAGATCGATTTTACTTTCTTTGACTTGGCTATTACCTTGGTGGGTTACTAAAAGAGTGTTCCAAATATCTTTAGCGGTTTCACACATAATAACTCTTTCATACTCTTTCTTAGGCAAAGCATTATAAATCACCATTTTAGCCTCATTATTTTTTGAAAGTTTCTTTTTAGTATCATCATTAGCTTTGTCAAAAGTGACTAATTCTTTTGTTTTAGAAACTTCATTAAATTGAAAGGGTAAAAAATCACCATTGGTAATAACATGCCAAAGATCTAAATCTTTTGATTTCACATAAGTTTCAAATCTATTTTTCCAATAAATAAAACTATCGATTTCAAAAAGTGGTGGTCTTTGCATAGATTGCCCTTCTAGGTACTTGTTGGAATCCATAGATCGATTCAAGTTTTAAAATACAATATACTTTAAAAATTCTTGAGCAACCCGCTCTGATACCAATTGTAGAAACTAGAAGGGGGGGTTGAATAGTTTCTTATAATTTACTTGTTAAAATATGGTTTCCAAAAATCCTTTTTCAAAAAACTTAGGCTTGAGGAAATATGTGAAATCTTCTTATGCACAAATATGAACAATGATAGTGTAGCTAAACTAATACTAACAAAAATATATCCACAAAGAATAAAGAATGATAGTGTAGCTAATCTAATATTAACACATGTATATGCAAAAAGAATAAGGAATGTAAAGAGTTAAGGGTAAAGAAAGATCAAACCGAACACCAAGAATTTATAGTGGTTCGGCAACGAAGCTCACTCCTCGTTCCTACTCCACTCCTCGAGTACTCCTTACTCGAGATTTCACTACACAACAAGCTCCTTATGGTGGAGAAAACCGTACACGTTGCTTAACCAATTTCCGACTCTAAGCTAAAAGTCGAGCCCTAATCGTAGCTAGGACCAATCTACACAACTATACTTAGTACATACACAACTTCCAAATAGACACAACTACTTGGATCTTCACAACTATGACACAACTATAAGTATATAAAAATTGATCTTCAATGGATCTTTGGTGGTGGACTCAACACTTCACTAGGATAGTGTTCTTCTCTTTGCACTTGGAGAGGAAGGGATGGAAGAACAAGATTCACTTCTTAAACAAGTAATAATCAAACAAATGATCAAAGATTTGAGTGATTAAAGAATGGGTTTGAATATGGAAATAAATGTGCAAAAGAGGTGAGGTGAAAAGCTGAGAATGGTCCACTATTTAAAGGATAAAGGAGCCAACGGCTATATCTGCCCGCGGTACCTTATCACAGCCCGCGGTACCTTATCGATAAGGTACCTCCTAGGCGCTAAGGTACCGCCGGACTAGACTCCGCTCCTTTTTGTCCTTTAGTGGTGGAGGTCTTATCTGGGTATAAAAATATCCTGAAAGGATATTCTTAACAGAATAAGAATATGCCATTTTCAAATTTCAAATAATTAATTTAATAAAACATTTTCTTAAAAATAAAGTTTAATAAAAACTTGTCACATTTAATAAAAAGTGAGTTTTAAGAAAAGATTAAATCACTTGATCACTTGATTAAGGTTAGTACTTGTTTATCCATACCTTAAGTGAAAATGGGTAAAATGAAAAATACGTGAACTCAAGAATTCGTTTTTCGTTGTTTTCGTAAATGCTTGTTTTTACATATTGTCGTAATCAAAACTAAGCGAGACCGAAAAATGCAAGTAACGTTTTTAGTCATTATTGCATTAACACATGATACCAGCAGCACGACAGGGAATGTTATAGACATCTCTTATAATGAAACCATACCCGTATATGACGAAGAGCCTACAAATACGGTACAACGGAATGTTGTATCTGATGAATGTATCAATGATATACATCATTTTGAGCATTCCGAACTTATTTATGACAAACATGGGATGGAAAAGAGTGATAGTTATACCACTTCTAATTCATCCGATGTGCGTCATAATGGGGGACAGATTGTTTAGAATGTTGTAGTAAATCATGATAAAGGTTTTATGACTGCTTCGTTAACCGATTCTGATTCCAAGATTAAAGAGCTTGAAACGATTTTAGCTCAACAATCTAAAGATCTTGAGGATGCCAAAATTGAGTTTTCGAACAAAACAAATAAATTTGAAAAGTATTTTGAAAAACTTGAAAATTCAAACGTTGTTCTCGAACGAAAATTAAATCAAAAAATTCAAGATTCTAAAGGCCGAAAAAAATTAATTTTGTAAAACAAATTACTTTTCTAGAATCTAAGGTGTCATCCCAAGACATCTTACTGAAAGAAAATGAGACTTTAAAGGCCCAGGTTCAGAAAAAGGTTTTTGCAATAGCTGCTTTAAAAAATGAGCTGAGGAAAATTAAGGGAACTAGTATGGATATTAAGATTGAAAAACCATCAATCTTGGGGAAACCGCCTAAAAATCAGTCTGTTAGACAACTGACTGCATTTCGATCCGAGCGACAAAAATCCTCGAGACTGCGGTTTGCCTCCCAAGTTGATATGGTTCATCTTTCTAGACCAGTCACTCCACTAACTAGGCCTAATGTAATCAAATCAGCCTATGTAAAACCTGCGAACAGGATTGCTACTAGTGATTCTAGGTATAGTTCTAAGAATATGCCTCAACCTAGGTCGAATAACATGCCTAATAATCACTATGTAGAGGAACCTAAGAAAAGGACACAAGCAAGAACTAGGATTTCTAGATCTCATTCGGACCACAAACACGATGTTTGTTCTGTATGCATGAAAAGTATCTTCACGACAAATCATGCGACTTGTGTAACTAAAGTCTTGAAGGAGTTGAAATCCCATGCTAAAAGAGGGAATCCTAGAGGAAAAAGGTTTTCTAACACTAAGTCTTCCGCGGTGCATAAGAAAACCATGTCACCTAGATCCAATCTTAGGTGGCAACCCACGGGTAGGATTTTTAAATCGGTTAATTCTCAGTGGGTTCCTACATGAAGGATGTTTCCCGCTAGCACTACGAAGGTTGGTAGTGAAACCCCACACGGTTCTATAATGGATATCGCTAACCCAACTGAAAGTATGCAAATTGTTGATGCAATTGCAGGTACCGATATCAAGGCTCAACAAGAACGAGGCAGTAAATTGATTGTATATCGTTCCAAACCCCGGCTGCAAAAGAAGCAGATATCTACGAATCAAGTGTCTCAGGGGATTTGCGGTTAATCTTACCAATACGGTTTGCAGTCACATGACAGATTGTAACCTGATCTTCAGAGAAAGGAAAGTTTATCGCTAATGATAAACTTATCCTCACAAACGAGAAATTAAATTTTCTCGGACACGAGATTACATTAAAACTATTCAAAGGTTTTAAGCTCGTGTAAATGGCTCGCAGTAATATTACAGATTGTGACCCGAACTTCAAAGAAATGGAAGTTTATCTCGTCAACGATAACTTACCCTCACAATGAGAAATTAAATTTTCTCGGACACGAGCTCGGGTTAAAACTATTCAAAAGTTTTAAGCTCGTGTAAAATGGCTCGTCGTTAAATGACAAACGATTACCCGATCTTCAAAGAAAGGAAAGTTTATCACCGATGATAACTTATCCTCACAACGAAAAATTAATCTTTCTCGGGCATGAGCTTTTATTAAAAACATTCGAAGTTTTTAAGCTCATGCATAATGAATTACAATTAAATATTAGACTGTAACTCGGACATCATGTAAAGGAAAGTTTATCACGGACGATAACTTATCCTTAGCAACGAGAAATTAATTATTCTCGGTCATGAGCTTGTATAAAAACATTCCAAGTTTTAAGCTCAGAAGGAAAAGTGTATCTTTTAAATAAGAGAACTTTTCCTCATAACGAGAAATTCATCTTTCTCGGTCATGAGCTTTATGTTAAAACATTCAAAAGTTTTCAATCTCATGAAAACGAATTCTAAGTAAATGTCAGCTTAGAACTCGTTCTTCAGTTAAAAGGAAAGTGTATATTTTATGATAGCTTATCCTCACAACGGGAAGCTTACAACTTCTCGGACTTGAGCTCGTGTAGTAAGATATTCTAAGTCTTAAGCTCAAGTAATTGGTTTATTAAAACCGTTGAACACAATTTTTCAAGATTCTTCAAAAGGTTTTTCGAAATCTTTCGAAATTGTGTGTTCAACAATGTTTTAATAAAAAGAGCATGTCTTCTGGAATCGGTAATATTTACAATCCCAGAAATGTCATTCAATAATGACACGGGGTTGTAAATAAAGTTCGAGCAGAAGTTTAAATGATTTAAAACATGCTTAATATGGCTTGCTAATATTTCAGATAGTAACCCGCTTTTCATATTTAAGTCAAGCATTTCACCGGAAAGCTTTGACTCCACAACCGGAATTAATTTTCTCGGGCATGGTTTACTTTATAACCATGTAAGGGATTGTGTTTACGTAATAACAGAATCTAACACGAATATATGTACGCTTCAGTGGGCATTTATTTGTTAAAACGAGAGAAATCTTGTTTTTATGAAGTTATCATCTCCACAAACCGTATCAATTTATAATTGGTATCTACATACTCGATGATTCGACTACTTAAACGACGACTACAACTCTTTTTATAGAACACGAGTCAACAATTGAGATGGAGCAATTTTCAAACATTCAGATTCCTCGATGTCGATTCTTTGTGAATTATCGGTATTAACTATTGGTGCTAAGACGAAGTATTCGTCTTTCAATTAGTGTCAATACGTCATCACCAAGTTCACAATTGATATCAAGACAATGATATCAATCGTACATGTGCTGTCAAGGAGGAGATAATTTCAGACATTACGGGGGAGACCAATATTCGCCAATAAGAACCATGTGATTCTATTATATGATGTTCTCATTATTCAGGTCCAACCTCATAAATTATCAATATTGTGAATACATTATAATATATGATCTTTGCTCGTGAATATTTTTATTTGCGTATCAAGTATACCCTCATTAATTTGAGGGGGAGCTTGTGTAAATCATGGAGATAATTAGATTTGCATTTTTCTTCCCAAAATTTCTTAAAATTTCATTAATCAATTGGTATTAAAAACATCGATTGTGTTAATATTTTTAATATGGGGGAGAAAATGTGATTTAATATTGAGATCTATTAATTCAATGGTTTGACTTAATGTGTTGGCTCATCCCGACATATGCGAAATGTTTTCGAATATCGTGCCATATGTTAAGGGGGAGCAAAATGGATTTGTATTTCAAAAAGGATTTCATGGTGACATATACTTACCCACAACCCATTTATTTTACGATGGTGATGATTATGGTGACATAAGGATGGTAGGATAGGTTAAGTCCAACGATTCTTCCAAAACTGGAGGGATCTTCCCAAGGAAATTTCATAGCTAGAAATAGTGGTCCTTAGGAAAGATGGAGAAATATTGTAAACGTAGTTGAATACCGACCAAGTACTTAAGTTAGCACTGGAACAATCACAAGAAGGTGCTAGTTATGACGCATTAGTAAGCATTGAAGGGGTTGAAGAATGAAAAATAATTGTCTAAAGAAAGAAGCCCTCCTTACAACTTAGGCAGAATCTGGTTCAACACATATGCTATTGAGATCATTTTTAATGATGCTCGATATTGAATATAGACATTATGGACACAGTGATGTAACGCACAACCCATCCCAACTAACTCAGATATCTTTTAAAATGTATTTGTTTTAATCACACGGAGATCAACACGTTATCTATTAATTTATTCACTCTGAATATAATGATATTGAAATGGTGGCACTCCTCTCCAGCCTACGATCACTAAAATCCAAAATACACGATCGAGTCTAGAGCCATTTGAGATCATCAAATATCTCATTAGGACACATTTCCATATTTCCTTGCTTCTTCACACTCTATGAAAAGTAAAAAAGATATTAAGAGTCCTACATAAAATCTTCATGATCTTGCCTGAACATCCGAGTAATACGAAAGTATTTATAGTGAAGATGGAAATCCTTCTTGGGTGAACATTAAAAAGCTCATGGTAGGTGACTTGTGTGATTCTTTATGAATCAATCTTGTGATAACTGGAAAGCAACAGTGGTTTAATTTTTAACTGAATTTAAAAACGTTCCAGGACTCTACGCAATATCTTAGTGATCTTGCCAGAACACTCAGAGTAACACTCTTAAGTGTTTACAGTGATGAGTGTAAATCCTTCTACTGTTAACATCAAATATCACTTGGTAGGTAACTTGCAAGATTCTATACGAATCAAGCTCGTGACAAATATAAAGCAACGATGGTGCGATTCCTAAATGAATCAAAATTGTTCCAGGAATATGAATTGACGGCTTCAATCATACGGATAATTTATTCAAATGATTCACTCTTTACGTTCTCAGTCAACTTTGGACGGTCGAGTAAAGAGAACGGGTTTACCCGCGAAATCTTGTAAAGGAGGTTCTTAATTGAAACTACCAACCACTAGTACGATATTTAATATCATCCAACAGTTTTCACTGACGGGCGGTAAAATGCTACCTAATTAGGTTGAAATGTTCAAATCCATTTCATCCGTGTATATGTTTTGTTTCTTAATGTCCTATGCAGCGTAACAAGACGGTGGCATTGCGGTGTCCGAAAAGAAGTCGTCCCCGCATGCTTATACTTTATGAACTTAAGACTTCAACAAAGCCTAAAAGTCAAGTCTTCCGCTGTATCAAACTCTGAAGCTTTCAAGAATTTATAAAGGTATAAGTATGTAGACTATGAAGTCACGAGGAGGCGAATATCACAAGTGATGAATGCACAAGGTCAAGGCAAGAAAACATGCTCAAGACTAAAGTCAAAGATCACATCAACATATTCACAAGAACAAGATCGAAGACTCAAGCATAGTATGTTAGGTTTAAGATTTTGTAAAAGGTGTGACCTCCCTTAGGGGGAGATTGTTGGAAATACGAAATTCCTAAGAAAGTATCGGTCACATCATAGTTAGCATAGATCACGAGCTATAGACTATTTAGGACTTTGTCTCTTGGAGCGACCTCCCTTAGGGGGAGATTGTTGGAAATATGTTTTTACGTATTTAGGAAGGATCGATCACTCCAACGAGATACATCTAGTATGGGCTCGTGATCTAGTATGTAACAGTATAACCCATCAAGCCACATGTAGGGTTGGCTATATATATCCCCTTCTAGCATGTTAGGAGAGGTTGGTTCTCACTTCATTAATCTAATCTTTACTTTTCACACATATCTCTCTAACCTCTCTCTTATTACTCTCTCTAGTTCTTCATCTATATATATCTCTCTCTTTAGATCATTCCAAGGTTTAGATAATCCAAGGATTACGTAGATCTACAAACTATCAAGGAATCAGGCGTCCCTTGACAATATCTAACTTAAGAGCTCATCATAAAGCTCATTGCCTTGATGTGTTCTTTTTTGTGTAAAAAAATAAACAATGTTCGTCAGAAAAAAATCTTTCGTTCTTTAAAATTAAGTGATGCTTACTATGTTGATCTTGTTGGTCGTTCTAGAGGTTTAGCTCTTTGGTGGAATTCATTTATTGGTTTGAATATTCTTAATGAAAATAAGAATCTTATTATCGCAAAAGGGATATTTTCAACCGGAATTCATTCATATTCTAGGTTTCTATGTTTTGTTTATGCCCCACATGATACTGCATCATGATCTCCTGTTTGGAATGCTACTTTTCAGAAATCTTCTTTAAATGTTCCATGTCTTATCATTGGAAATTTAAATTTGATTGTGTCATCTAAAGATAAAGAGGGGGCTCATCACATATTTCGCGCCACATTGAGGAATTTCATAATTTTACAGCTTCTGCAAGTATCCTTGAAGTTCCTTATACCGACTTAGATTATAAATGGTCTACAAACGGTGTGGGGAAGCTAATATTTGTAAATGAATTGATCGTGCATTGGGTAACATTGATCTGTTCGAGCTTTACCTATATCACTCTCTTCATCATAATCCCCTTAGGTGGTAGTAATCACATGCCTCTTATTTATTGCTCACATCCATCAAGTATTAAAAGATGCTATCGGCTTTGTTTTGAATCGATGTGGACAACTCACGAGGATTGTGAAACCGTAGTTCGTGAGGCATGGCTTAATACATGTGATGATAATAATCTACTAGCATTCAAAAGAAATTTATCTTTTTGTGCAAGTAAGCTAACAGAATGGAGTAAATGTGGTTTGGATAATAATCGAAAGTTGATTGATTCTTTCACACGCGAGCTTGCAGTAATACAAGGTCTCCCAAGTACTCCTGAAACTATGGTTCGCGAACGTCAGTTGTTTCAAGATATTGATGTTACATGGATGCGGGAAGAAATGTATTGGAACCAACGATCACGAGTAAACTAGCTTAAAAATGAAGATCGTAACTCTGCCATTCACCGTGGCCAAAAGAATAAAATATCAACACTAAAAACGCACAAGGAGACTGGTTGGATTATCCGAAATACATTCAATTTCTTGTCCAAGATCACTTTACGGCTTTATATCAGTCGAACAGTCCTCGCGATTTGGATGAGGATATTTGTGTGTTGAGCCGTGTTATTTCACATGAAATGAACCTCAAATTGCAGGCTTGTGTTTCAAGTGAAGAAATTCTTCGGGCTACAAAACAACTTAACAACCTCAAAACTCCTGGTGAAGATCGTTTTTCATGTATCTTTTATCAGTAGTATTGACATCTGGTCGGAGAATTTGTATGCAAGGTTGCATCTTATTTATTTGAAACGGGTCATATGTTGGTGGCAATAAATAAAACTTTAGTTGTGCTTATTCTGAAAGCTCCCCACCCTGAATCTCTAAGTCAGTTTCAACCAATTAGTCTTTGTAATTTTATATATAGGATAATTTCAAAGATTTTATCAAACAGATTGAAGCATTTGATTAGGAAAATTATATCTCCTCAATAATCTGCTTTAATTCAACGTCGTTATATTCAAGATTGTATGGTGGTTGTGAATGAAGCTTTTCACTATATTCGAAATAAGAAGAATGGAAGTCAGAACATAATGGCCCTCAAAGTTTTTAAACAAAGCGTTTGATATGGTGGAGTGGGACTTTTTGTTGGCTACACTTAAGAAAATGGGATTTGGCAGTATTTGTGTGAGTGGATTCGTTTTTGTCTAACGACTTATGTAACAACTTGAATTTTTGCGTCTATTTTAATAAGACGTGCCCGTTTGTAAGATGTTTCACTTGTTATGGTTTGTGCCGTTCACGAATGTTATTTAAGTTTTTGAGAATACCCGTATCCACTACTACTCAAGTCACATTATTGAGTTCGTGTAAGTTGTCCAAGTCGTGTGACATGGCCTTATATGATGATTATGTGTCCGAGTTCGTTTAGTTCACGCGTCTAAAACACACTTACAAGTTGATCAAGTCCTTTGTGGGCCGAAAGTTAGTTTGAATACATTCTTAATGGGCCGAGAACTATTAACTAAATGGACCGAGTATTATTAACCTAGATGGGCCAGACAGCCCACCGAAACCCTGTTGGACCGAATCCAATTAGAAATACCCTAACTGTGGAATTGAGAACAAATGTTATGGAGCCCCCATTTAGTATAAACCTGAGAACAAATAACAGTCAAACCAAGTCAACTCCACTAACTGGAAAATAAACAAACAACCATTTTTATATAAACCCACTGAGCACAAGTGTCCAACACACATGCCGAGTTTACCAAAAATGGGCATATCACAAGACCTCCAATTCCAGATTAGGTTTTACCTTATGCCGAGAATAAAATGTTAAATACAGTCAATGTTCACAGTCCAAATACAAAGACATAAACACTTAAAGAAATTCTAGGAAGATTTTCAGGGAGCAAGTGATAAATCTTGAGCAAGCCCAGCCGAAACCCCACATCCTGTTCGAAACCACTAAGCCAAACACTTCTGTTGTGAGTCCTCTATCCATTTTTCATTCTTATGCATCATACTAATATGCTTTTTCCACATTAGAACCCTGCGAAAACGTAAGACGCATAGATAAATAATTAGAAAACACTCTAACATACTAGGATAATAACTGGTAACAATACTAATAACCCAAGACCCTTGGTTCGGTCTAAGCCGAGACACTCCTTTAGTGACCATAAACATACCAAAACTCTAGGTAATGATGAATTCGACCAGACATAGAAATTAACATGATTCATTTTTATTAGAAACATCAATTTCACCCATGAAGACCCGCGGCCATGAAGACCCCAATTTATAAAAACCCTAAATCTCATAAATCATTTCTATTATAAAAACGAACCCAATTTGATTATCAAAAATACTAATTAATTGAAAACAAACACCCCCGTTTGAAAACCCCCAATTTGTTCGAAAACCCTAATTGGTAAAACATGTTCTCATTTGATAATTGACCACAAGAGAAGCCCATAAATATATTTTAGTTATAATAAAACATACGAATTAGAAAAACCCTAATTCTTCGAAAACCCTAATTTTTGAGAACTCATTTTTATTGACTAATTAACCTCAAACGAAGCCCAAAAACATAAGTTGATTATACTAAAACACAAGATTTGGGAAACCCCCAAGTTCCGAAACCCTAAAGTTTACAAGTTAATTTCATGATAAAATTAACACCAAGTTACATTCGAAATCATTGATTAATCATGGTGAAGCCACGGATTACGGAAAACCCCAAATGTTTCGAAACCCTAGTTAATTGTAAAGATTTTATGAATCCAGTTTGCTTTCCAAAAGATTAATCAAGAGTTTTAAAACATCTTTTTAGAAGAAAAGGGATTGCACTTATCTTTATGATGAATCTTCACGACCTATAAATATGCTAGGGATGGACCATCGTGATGTGTAATAATATCATCGGGGTATGCATTTGACCCTGGGTTGGGAGATCAGATTGGGTTATGTAGATGAGAGGGAGAAGGAGAGACGATGGGGAGTAAATATATAGAGAGAGAGAAAGAGTGAAATGAATGAAGGAGTAAGAACAAAATAAAACGTGCCCCCTTTTCTTGTTTATATCGCCTGGGTCGGGTTGGACTTTTGGGGCCGAGCCCATGTGGTTATAAAAGGGAGTTTGGGTCGTTAGATATAGTTGGGTTAGTTTTAGCCCAATTCGAAAATACTTATGTAGTCATTTAGATGAAATATAAACCGATACTTAATTTAAAAGACGTATACTAAAGTCACATTTTTCCTCATACACAAAATGTTTTGTCGAAGCATAACTAGGACATCATGCATTTTATTTGTATAATTTTAGACGTCGTAACACGATCATTATATTCAAATAGGTTGTGGATAACGTGGTCGTATTCTCAAGCTTTCTTGCATTATCATCCATTTGCCTAACTTACGAGGTGAGTTTATAGCCCCACTTTTACTTGTTTTATCACTTTGGGGTAAGAACATTGCTGTTTTAAACGGATGAACATAAGTTGAAGGTCTACGAAATCATTGGCCTATTCTATATGATGTATTTGATGGATTAAGATGGTTGATTAATTGATAGATATGAAAGAGATGAAGGAAGGATATGAGGGAGTAGAGAGAGAAAGGAGAGAAAATGGAAGAATAGAGAGAGAAAGTAAAAATGGAATAATGATTAAGTGTGAAAATGAACAATCAACAACCCCTCCTAACATGCTAGGAGGGGATATATATAGCCCACCCTACATGTGGGCTATATGGACTATACATAAACTAATTGGATCACGAGCCCATTACATAATTATCGTTGGAGCGACCGATCCTTCATAAATACGTAAAACGTATTTCCAACAATCTCCCCCTAAGGGAGGTCGCTCCAAGAAACAAAGTTCTAAATAGTCTATAACTCGTGATCTATGCTAACTAAGATGTGACCGAGACTTTATTGGGAAAACGTATTTCCAACAATCTCCCCCTAAGAGAGGTCACATCTTTTTACAAAATCTTAAACCTAGCATCTATGCTTGAGTCTTCGATCTTGTTCTTGTGAATATGCTTGATGTGATCTTTGACTTTAGTCTTGAGCATGTTTCCTTGCCTTGACCTTGTGCATTCTTCACTTGTGATATTTGCCTCTTCGTGACTTCATGTTCCACATACTTATACTTTTAAATTCTTGAAAGCTTCAGAGTTTGATACAGCGGAAGATTTGACCTTCGGGCTTCCTTGAATTTGTTGAAGTACTAATTGTATGTAGTATAAGCATGTGGTGACGACTTCTTCTGGATTGTACGCCGCAATGCCACCTTCTTGTTACGCTGCATAAGACAGTTAGCAACAAACAATATACACGGATGAAATGGCCTTGAACATTTCATTCTAATTCGGTAGCATTTTACCTCCGGTCGGTGAAGACCGTTGGACGATATTAAATATCGTACTTGTGGCAGGTAGTTTCAATAAAGAACCTCCTTGACAAGATTTCGTGGGTAAACCCGTTCTCTTTACTCGACAGTCCAAAGCTGACTGCGAACGTAAAGAGTGAATCATTTGGATACTATTATCCGCATGATTTGAAGCCGTCAATTCATGTTCCTGGAACAAGTGAAGTTCAATTAAGAACCGCACCATCGTTGCTTTCCAGTTGTCACTAGCTTGATTCATATAGAATCTTGCAAGTTACCTACCAAGTGCTGTTTGATGTTAACACTAGAAGGATTTCCATTCGTCACTGTAAATACTTAATAGTATTACTCTGAATGTTCTGGCAAGATCACTAAGATATTGCGTAGAGGCCTGGAACGTGTTTAAATTCATTTAAGAATTAAACCACTATTGCTTTCCAGTTATCACAAGTTTGATTCATAAAGAATCGCACAAGTCACCTACCATGAGCTTTTTGATATTCGCTCAAGAAGGATTTCCATCTTCATTGTAAATACTTTCGTATTACTCCGATGTTCAGGCAAGATCATGAAGATTTTGCGTAGCACTCTTAAGATCTTTCTTACTTTTCACAGTGTGTGAAGAAGCAAGGAAATATGAAAGTGTGTCCTAATGAGATATTTGATGATCTCAAATGGCTCTAGACTCGATCGTGCATTTTGGATTTTTAGTGATCGGAGGCTGGAGAGGAGTGCCACCTTTTCAATACCAATTTATTCGGAGTGAATAAACCAATAGATGATGTGTTGATCTCCGTGTGATTAAAACAAATACCTTTTGAGAGATATTTGAGTTAGCTGGGAAGGGTTGTGCATTGCATCACTAGGTCCATGATGTCTTTCTTCAATATCAAGAATCATTAAAAAATGATCTCAATAGCATATGTATTGACCCGGTTTCTGCCTAAGGTTGTAAGGAGGGCTTCTTTCTTTACACCCTTTATCTTTACAATTCTTTTTCATTCTTCAACCCCTTCAATGCTTACCAATACGTCATCACTAGCACCTTGTTGTGATTGTTCCAGTGCTAACTTAAGTACTTGGTCGGCATTCAGCTACGTTCACAATCTTTCTCCATCTTTCCTAAGGACTACTATTTCTAGCTATGGAATGTCCTTGGGAAGATTCCTCCGGTTCTAGAGAAATCATTGGACTTTAACCTATCCTACCATCCTTATGTCACCACAATCTTCACCGTCGTGAATATAGATGTTTTGGGTATGTGTATGTCACCATGAAATCCATTTTGAAGTGCAAATCCATTTTGCTCCCCCTTAACATATGCTACGATATCCGAAAACATTTTGCACATGTCGGGATGAGCTATCACGTTAAGTCAAACCATTTGTGATTAATCATTTCCCATATTAAATCACATTTTCTCCCCCATATTAAAAATATTAACTCAATCAATGTTTTTAATATCAATTGATTTAATAGCATTTTAAGAAAAATTTTGGAAGAAAAATGCAAGTCCAATTATCTTCATGAATTACACAAGCTCCCCCTCAAATTAATGAGGGTGTGCTGAAACGTAAATTAAATACCTTTTAAACACAAGTGTAAGGTATTTATCACGTGCAAAGATCATATATGATAATGAATTCACAAGATTAACAATTTACGAGGTAGGACCTGAATGATGGAGAACATCATATGAAAGATTCACATGGTTCTTGTTCACGAATGTTGGTCGCCTCGTCACGTCCCCGAGAAAATTAATTCCCGTTGTTGAGTCAAAGCTTTCCGGTGAAATGCTTGACTTGATTATGAAAAGCGGGTTGCTATCTGAAATAATAGCAAACCATTTTGAGCATGTTTTAAAAGTTTGAACTTCTACTCGAACTTTATTTACAACCCCGTGTCATTATTGAATGACATTTCTAGGTTCGTAAATATTATCGATTCCAGAAGACATGCTCTTTTTATCAAAACATTTTTGAACACACAATTTTGAAAGATTTAGAAAAAACCTTTTGAGAAATTCTCAAAAAATTGTGTTCAAAGTTTTGAAAAACAATTACTTGAGCTTAAGATGTTGAATATCTTAAAAGCGAGCTCAAGTCCGAGAAGTTGTGAACTTCCCGTTGTTAAGGATAAGTTACCATCGGCGATAAACTTTCCTTTTATCTGAAGGACGAGTCCTAAGCTGACATTTACTTAGAAGTCGTGTTCATGAGCTTGAAAACTTTGACTGTTTTAACGGAAAGCTCATGACCGAGAAAGGTTAATTTCTCGTTACGAGGAAAAGTTCTCTTAGTTAAAAGATACACTTTCCTTTATGAGCTTAAAACTTCGAATGTTTTAATACAAGCTCATGACCGAGAAAGGTGAATTTCTCGTTAAGAGGATAAGTTATCATAAAAGATAATCTTTCCTTTATTTTAAGTTCGAGTTACAGTCTGACATTTAACTGTAAGTCATTGTGCATGAGCTTAAAAACTTCGAATGTTTTTAATATTAGCTCATGCCCGATAAAGCTTAATTTCTCGTTGTTAGGATAAGTTTATCATCGGCGATAAACTTTCCTTTCTTTGATGCACGGGTTACCATCTGATATTTAATGATAAACCATGTACACGAGCTTAAAACCTTTGAATGGTTTTAGGGTAAGCTCGTGTCCAAGAAAACTTAATTTCTTGTTAAGAGGGTAAGTTATCGTTGCGTAGATAAACTTCCCTGTCTCTGAAGTCCGGGTCTTCGTCTGTCATTTAACGAGGAGCCACTAGTGCATGAGCTTAAAAAACTTGGAATGTTTTTAGATATAAGCTCATGCCCGAGAAAAATGAATTTCTCATTTTTACGATAAGTTTACCATCGGCGATAAACTTTCCTTTCTTTGAAGAGCGAGTTATAGTCTGTGATGTGACTATAAGTCCTTGTTTGCAGCTTAACCATGAATCCCCTGAGACATTTGTTTCTCTGATATCTGCTTCTTCAGCAACCAAACTCTAAGAGTGTCCTTAGTTGAACGGTATACAACGATTGGACCGCTTCGTTCTTTTGGAACATCAACTTTGGTACCTGCATTCTCATTAGGAGTTTGTATACTTTTGCATGGGTTAGAGATATCTATTTTTAAAGCACGTGGGGGTTCACAGTTGGCTTTACTTGTGTCAGAGGCGACCTGAGTAGATGATTCACTTATCTTAGCTGGCAAACGTTTCCTTTTATAGAAAATCTTAAGTTTAGGCTTAAGTGAAGTATCATCTTTATCAATTTCCTCCCTAGTAGTCTTAGAAGAAACGGAGACTATCCTAGTTAAAGGGCACTCGTTTCCTACAAGAGTGAAAGTTCTACCAGTGGGGCGCCAATTTTTACCAACGGGTTTGATTTTAGCTATCCACTGGGACTTAATTCTAGCACGGGAGTTTACCTCATTTAGTAATTTCTTGATACAGGAATCATGATTTGCCGTAAAGACACATTTTCTACATGTTTTACAAGTAGCATATTTAATGTCCGAGTAAGATCTAGAATTCCTAGATGAAAGATTGATGCTCCTAGGATGTGACATGCTACGGTTAGCAGTGTTGGGTAAACTAGAAGGCATCTGACTAGGTTTGAAATTCCTATCTCTTACTTGTGTCTTTTGAATAGCTACCCTTTGACCAAAATCATGGCGTACATCAGTTGAACTAGTTCTAGACGTGTTCATTGAACTATTCTTAGAGAAACTAGAGGCAATCATGTGATGAGGTCTTGCTAAAACTGATTTAGTCACATTAGATCTAGTTGGTGGAGTGACTGTTCTAGAAATATGACCCAAATCAACTTGGGAGGCAAACCGCGGTCTCGAGGATTGTGGTCGCTCAGATCTAAATGCAGTAGGTTGTCTGACAATCGGTTGTCTGACGAAATGATTTGTAGGCGGTTTCCCCAAGATTGATGGTTTTTCAAGCTTAGTGTCCACACTAGGTCCTTTACTTTTCCTTAACTCGTTTTTCAACGCAGCTATAGCAAAAACCTTTTCCTGTACTTGGGCCTTTAAAGTCTCATTCTCTTTGTGCAAATCATCTTGGGATGCCAATTTAGACTCTAGTAACTGAATTTGTTTCAAAAGATTATCCTTTTCAGCTTTAGAATCTAAAACTTTTTGATCTAATTTTCTTTCAAGAACAACGTTTGACTTTTCAAGTTTTTCAAAGTATATTTCAAATTTATCCGTTTTCTTAGAAAATTCAAGTTTGGCATCCTCAAGATCTTTTGATTGTTGAGCTACAATCGTTTCGAGCTCTCTAATCTTGAAATCAGAAGCAGTCAATGAAGCAGTTATAATACAATTATCATGAGGTACTATAGCATTCTGAACAATCTCTCCCCCATTATGACTTACATCGGATGAATCAGAAGTGGTATTGCTATCACTCTTTTCCATCCCATGTTTGTCATAATTAGGTTCAGAATGCTCAATATGCGGCATATCATCAGCATAGACATCATAAACAACATTACATTGTACCAAGTTTGCAGGCTCTTCGTCATAAACGGGTAAGGTGTCAGCAAAAGAGATCTCGTGAACAGTCCCTGACGTGCCACTGGTATCATGTTGTCCTCCTGATTCCGTGCTCTTGGCATCGATAGGCTCCAAGTTTTCAACCGTATGACCAGTTTCCTCTTGCATCGAAGAGTCTTGCACTCCATTATCATACCCTTGCTGAAGTCGAGATATTTCATAAATCGAAGACGAGACCGATGACATGAGTTTCAAAATTGTATCACGGAAAACTCGAAGCTCGGTATGTGTATCTCGAAGAAACGATTGGCAAATCACTGAACTTTCAGACTTGATGATATTGAATTGGAGGAAAGGCGTGAGTTGTGTCACAAGAGCCTTATATGCAAGAGCCGATGCAGAGTGATTAAAGTTGTCACGGTTGAGTTGCTCGGCGAGTTCGGTCAAAGTGGTGAAAATTGAGTCGATGAATATATGACGATCTTGTCCAAAGATTGTCACAAATTCACTCCCTCCTTGAATCCTCGAAAGAGTAACAAGATGAGACTGAAGCATTTGAAATGAAGTTATACCACTTTCTCTAGCGTTGGCTTGCACTTGATGCAATTCTCCCTTGTTCGATGTCGAATTCAAGAAATCCATTGAAAGTCGACTAAAAATGACGTGGATGTTGTTGTTTTCGGGATTTTAGAATTCGTGAAAAAACGAAAGACCCGTAAATAACACTTAAAATTCCTCGACTGATGATATAAATGAAGCCCGTTACTTTGACTCGTCACGTTTGACTTTAAATCCGGCCTCAATAACGTTTAACCCGACAAATATTTTTCCACGTTAATTCTTTTTTTTAAAATACCCGCCTCAACACATTTGCCAAAAACCAACAAGTGACAAAATATACAAAATAAATTTAACTAAAAAAATAGAAAATAAAATAAAATCTAATATTTGAAAAATAGAAAATAAACTTAGAAAACTGAAAATAGCAAAATAATAAAACGTTTTTAAAAATTATGATATTTTGAAAATAAAAAGTAAAACAAACTTTTGACACAAATAAAAAAATAATTTACCTAAATGTGATCAAATAAAAAGTAAAACAAACATTGTGTGAAAGAGACACTTCGTGTAACAAGTTGTCACCCCACACGTGGAAGATTTATGGAAAAGAAAAAAGAAACGTGGCCCTCATATTAACCAAAAGTCGTGCCTAGTATCCTCCGCCCGTTGACCCAATATCTCAATAGACAATCTCACAAACAAATACTATCTTCTCAACAATCTATCTTCTCAAAAATCTCTCTCTCTCTCAAAATAATCACTCATTCGTCTCTCTTTCTCAACCTTTCCAAAACAACTTTCAATCTAAATAACCTAATCTGAGCCCCCAAAATATGCTATCACACCCAATCTCAAACGATTATCATCTCTCAAACATCATCTCAGTCATGTCATCAGTCACCGATCCATAATCGCAAACCAAACACCACCGTAGAAACCAAAGATTGAAGAATCAAGAGGTATTCGTCTTCTAGATCTCTATATTGAGGTCTCGGGTAGGTTTTCTTTTATAATTGTGCATGTGTTTGAGTCTGTCTTCTATCATCTGTTCGAGTCCTTCTTGTCAATTTGTTAGAGTCAAAATCGTTGTTTGAAAAATCTAAGGTTTTGGTGTTGGGTTTTGAGTCCGAAAATGTTTTTTGAGAGGTGTGAGAGTGTGAGTCCGAGGTTGAGTGATTAGGTGAATCAGTTTGTTGTGGGTTGTTGTTAAAATCAGTTTGGTATGTCTTGTGAGGGAGAGTCGAGAGAGGGTGAGGGAGTCCGAGAGTTTGTGAGTCTGATGAGGGTGTGGGTTTTGGTTTGTCGAGATTTCGAGTTGTGAGTCTGGTGTGTTTGGATTGTCAGGGTGTGGTCGAGAGGGTATAGGGACGAGAGTATTGTGAGGGTGTGAGGGTTTGGTTGGCCGTTATGTTTGAATTGGATGCTTCGTTCAGAACTTTTCATTCATTCGGAAGTATCATTCGTTCGGAAGATTTCGTTCGGAAGAGTTCCGAATCGGAAGTTTTTGAAACGGAAGTTATCGAATCGGAAGTTTTCGAATCGGAAGTTTTCGAACCGGAAGTTTTCGAATCGGAAGTTTTCGAATCGGAAGACAATAACGATTCAGAATATGGGGAAAACTGGTTGATACTGAATGACAGTTATGATAGGACAGTTTTGGACAGTTATGGAACTTTGGACAGTTTTAATGGACAGATTTGACAGATGACCAAAAATTGACAGAAACCCAGATAGAAATTTAATAATACTGATAAAAATAAAAAAATAATAAAAAAAATAAAAAATAAAAAAAAATAAGAACTTTAAAATAAAAAAAATTGATAAACTTGATAAAAATTTAGAAATTTATAAAATTGATAGATTAAAAACAATAAAAAAATACAAACGATTTATGGAAATTGATGATTAACAAAAAATTTGTGATTTTTATATAAAATAAGTAAATCAAACTTTTTATAGAAATTTGTGATTAAAAACAATAACAAATACAAACTTTTTATGATTTAAACCATAAAAACACAAACCTTATATGAAAAATAAAAACTTTTTATGATTTGAAACATAAAAAACACAAACTTTATATATAAAAAATACAAACTTTTTAATATAAAAGCTTGATTAAATCAAAACCCACCAAAATCAAAAAGAAATAAAAGCAAGAATAAACCAATCAAACCTTGGCTCTGATACCAATTGAAGGTCTACGAAATCATTGGCCTATTCTATATGATGTACTTGATGGATTAAGATGGTTGATTAATTGATAGATATGAAAGAGATGAAGGAAGGAGATGAGGGAGTAGAGAGAGAAAGGAGAGAAAATGGAAGAATAGAGAGAGAAAGTAAAAATGGAATAATGATTAAGTGTGAAAATGAACAATCAACAACCCCTCCTAACATGCTAGGAGGGGATATATATAGCCCACCCTACATGTGGGCTATATGGACTATACATAAACTAAATGGATCACGAGCCCATTACATAATTATCGTTGGAGCGACCGATCCTTCATAAATACGTAAAACGTATTTCCAACATAAGTGCCTAAAACTCATACGTGCCTACATGATGTCTAAGTAGCGATACCCCTAGATGCTTTAGCCCACTATGATGAACCGTTAATTACTTTGTGTAAGCGCGAATGTTATGGATAGATCTATTGGGATTGGCATCCCTATCTATTGTTGGTTGTGTGACCAAATTAGATACAAATACATTTGAGGTTATTACGAATACTTTGGGGTAGTATTTGCTTGGGCACACTCTTATATAAACTGGTTTGTACGGTTAACGCTTCGGTGTCATGAGCTTAGACGTAGGATATCATGAACGTATTCTATTTGATAATAATCTTGTATTTGTTATAAGATTATTGGACGGTTGCCTAACAAAAATCTTATGGTTCATCACACTACTTAAACTTTTAAACCTATAAACTCACCGACCTTTGTGTTGACGTTTTAGCAATGTTTTTCTCAGGTGTCAAGGCGGAGGAGTGACGTGGTTGTGCTATGGAGATTAATAAAAATTATCATGATTTAACTTTGAGACTTGCTTTGGATATATGGTATTTGGAAACTCATATTATGTTATCATGAGTTGTAAAACAATTTTCCTTGGGACCAAATCTATTTTTATGTCTTATGAATGAAAAATGACTTTTCTTAGTTATTCTTGCATCTATGTCTCTTGGTTGTCATGATAGTCACATCCTCGTGTAATTGTACACGTGGGCCAAATTGAGGGTGTGACAGATTAGTATCAGAGCCATGGTTATAGAGAACTAGGTTACTTTTATAAAAATCATTACAAAGGTTTTGGTCAAAAATGAAATTTTGGAAAAAGAGTAATACTAGACTATAACTACCTGCATCTCCATAGACCACATCACTTCGCGCCTTCGACAAGTAAGTTGTACCTTTAAGTTGTATCATTTCATTGCTCTTAAGTACTTTACTAAGTAAATTGCTAAGAGTATCAAGTAACGTAATTTATGATTATATGCTAAATGGTTTGTGCCATACTATATGAATACAAAATTGATGTTTATTTCGACACTACGTGAAACTCTATGCTAAATGGTTTGTGCCATACTATATGAATACAAAATCGATGTTTATTTCGACACTACGTGAAACTCTATGCTAAATGGTTTGTGCCATGCTATATGAATACAAAATCGATATTTATTTCGACACTACGTGAGACTCTATGCTAAATGGTTTGTGCCATGTTACGTGAATGCAAAATTGATGCGATTACATTTCTTGAAAACCCTACGTTGAATGGTTTGTGCCATGCTATGCGAATACAATATTGATCTTGTATCAACGTGTTTAAAAAAAATTTTTGTGCTAAATGGTGTGTGCCATGACCAACTAAAACTTCAACATATTGCAAAATTGATTTATTCTTACACATGCCTTTCTTGATTTGGCAGTGACATGTCTATCTCGTCCGAAGATTCGTTGTACTGCTTGAGCTCATCCACGAATGGAGCACGACGCGAGTCCACTACTAGTGGTGCTTCGCCACTATCATCTACTCGAGGAGAGCCAAGTGCTCATGCACCTACTCGCGTGTCACCACCACCACTCATTTGCTACCAAAGGCGTGGCAAGGCACCGATGGTTCCTCCCTTCACATCCTCATCTCATGCCCCTAAGGCCCCTCGCCAAAACCGCACCGCGAGGATGTCCATGAGAGCTTCTATGATTGGGAAGAAGTTGGCCTCTAGACATGTGAGCTCTACCCGCAAGTCTTCGAAGTCACCGTCTGTGAGAGTGCCCTCAAGGCACGATGCCCCTCGTCGACCCAATATGCCCATGCCACCACCACCTTGCGGCTATAATGGAGCCGAATGCTCCACGGCCGCCGAGGCTCGTGGAATGCCCCCTCATCATTTCATTAGGCTTGCTACTTTACGAGGCAAGTGACCCATGTGCTTCGTAATTTGGGTGGTTTGTCTCATGAGTCATTGGTTCGACTCGAGACTTGTTACGAGGCGGTCATCGCGAGTTTGGGTAAGAATGCCCCACCCCCACCCGACCACTTCGCGGGATTAGCTAGGAGAGTCGAGGACCAACATTACGAGATAGGAGCTTTACGCACTCTTCTCCATAGGGCATTGATTGATTTATCCGAGAGGATTGCCGCCCTTGAGCACCGTTTCTATTAGATTTATGTTTAGTTTATTTGTGTACACTTTCATTCCAAATTTGCCCTCCTTGTGTTGTAATCCCTAAGAATTCTAAAACAATGTGTTAACTCTTTGTATTTCTTTTCTAATCATGGAATGAATTATTTGTGCACTACATAACTTGTTGATTATTACTTCGTTGGATGCTATATCGTGTTTTGTGACATGCTTGTACTCTCTAGACATGAACTCGTAATGCTAACCTTGCCATAAACTTTGTTATGAATTTAGGAAAATGGCACCAAAACCCGCAAGAATAGAGTCGATCCAACTCCGGCCGCACCTATCACCGTCGACCCATCGGTTTTGAGCCAAATGATCGCCGATGGAGTTGCCGCCACTCTTGCCGCCAACGAAACAAATCCAAGCACGCAAGAGGAGACTAATCGAGTACCAATTCCGGTACCTCCTACGCGTGCATGCTCATACAAGGAGTTTCGTTCATGCTTCACAAGTACCTTTAAGGGCACCGAAGGTGCCGTGGGTCTTGCACGATGGATTGAGAGACTTGAGTCTCAATTTAGCGTAAGCAATGTCGCCGAAGGTGATAAGGTGAAGTTTAGCTCTAGCACCTTGGTTTATAGTGCACTAACTTGGTGGAACATCCATGTGAAGGCCGTAAGTTTGGATGCGGCCAATGCTACTCCTTGGGCTCATTTCAAGGGAATGCTTCTCAAAAAGTATTGCCCTAGAAACGAGATGAAAAGGTTAGAAGCCGAGTTGTGGAACCTCCGTGTACATGGAGTTAACTTGATGGCTTACACTCAACGCTTCCAAGAGTTGAGGTTGATGTGTCCCGAGATGATACCAAATGAGACACGAGCCGTGGAAAGGTACATCGTTGGACTACCGCCCTCAATCCGAGGAGACGTCATCTCTTCAAAACCCAATGATTTGAACGAAGCCATTGAAATGACGGACGGGTTGATGGACTCCGTCACCTTGGAAAGTGGTGATAACAAAAGAAAATGGGAAGGACACCATGGCCCCAATCATGGTGACCACCCTAACAAACGCCAAGATGTGGTAAAGGTGTTCAATGTGAACGGTGGATCCGGTTACCAAGGAAAACTACCGTTTTGTGGTAAGTGTGGTAAACACCACAATGGTGCGTGTGGAGGCACATGTCACAATTGTAGGAAAACCGGTCATTTCGCCAAGGATTGTCGAAGTGCACCAAAGCCCACGAACCAACGGACTCCTATCACTCCAAATGCTCAATACGCGGATGTCACTTGCTATGGTTGTGGCGAAAAAGGTCACTTTAAGAATAGGTGTCCCAAAGCTACCACTCAAGGCCGAGGAAACCAAATCCGAGGCAACAACAACAACCAAGCTCGTCGACAACCTCATCAAAACCACGGTAATCCGAATGGGCGGAACAATGGGAATCAAACGGGAGCACCGGGACGTGTGTACGCTCTATGTGCCGAAGCGGCCATTCAAGACAACAACGTGGTCACCGGTACGTTTCTCATCAATAACATCTATGCTTCCGTATTATTTGATTCCGGTGCCGATAGAAGTTTTGCCTCCATTGCCTTTAGTGAACTATTAAATGTGAACCCCACTTCATTAGATGTCGACTATAATGTGGAATTAGCCGATGGTAAAGCGATCACTACAAACACCGTACTTAAGGGTTGTACCCTAAGCCTCCAAAATATTCCTTTTACCATCGATCTTTTACCTATCGAACTTGGAAGTTTTGACGTTATCGTTGGTATGGATTGGCTATCCAAGTACCATGCGGAGATAATTTGCCACGAGAAACAAGTCCGTATTCCCTACGGAATCCGAACCCTAACCATCCTCGGTGAGAAGAACGGTGTGAAAAGCCGAGCTAGTTTAAATGTCATCTCATGTACTAAAACCCAAAAATACATCGAAGAAGGTCGTCCTATTTTTCTTATCCAAGTCACTAGCAAAAACGAACCCGAACCAAAGGAGAAGAAAATTGGAGACGTACCAATTGTTTGCGACTTTCCCGAAGTTTTTCCCGAAGACCTACCCGGGTTACCTCCACTTCGCCAAGTGGAATTTCACATCGAATTAACTCCCGGAGCCGCACCCGTCGCGAGGGCACCTTATCGACTAGCGCCCGCCGAAATGAAGGAATTAGCAGACCAACTAAAAGAGCTTACCGACAAAGGATTCATAAGACCGAGTTCCTCACCTTGGGGAGCCCCGGTTTTATTCGTGAAAAAGAAAGACGGATCATTCCGTATGTGCATCGATTATCGCGAATTGAACAAACTTACTATAAAGAATCGTTACCCTTTACCAAGGATCGATGATTTGTTTGATCAACTTCAAGGTTCGAGCATTTATTCAAAGATTGACCTTAGGTCGGGTTACCACCAACTTAGAGTTCGAGAGGAAGACATTTCCAAGACGGCATTTCGAACCCGATACGGTCACTTTGAATACCAAGTCATGCCATTTGGGTTAACCAATGCACCCGCGGTGTTCATGGACCTTATGAACCGTGTGTGTAAACCTTATTTGGACAAGTTCGTGATCGTGTTTATTGACGACATCCTTATCTACTCTCGTAGTAAGGAAGAACACGAGGAACACCTAAAGAAAATTTTGGAATTGTTGAAACAAGAACAATTATACGCCAAATTTTCAAAGTGTGAATTTTGGATTCACAAGGTACAATTCCTTGGTCACGTAATCGATAGTAGTGGTATTCATGTGGATCCCGCTAAAATCGAAGCGGTAAAGGGTTGGGCGACTCCTACCACACCTACGGAGATTCGCCAATTCCTTGGTCTTGCCGGCTATTATAGACGATTTATCGAAGGATTCTCGAAAATCGCTAAGTCTATGACGGAATTGACTCAAAAGAACAAGAAGTTTATTTGGGGAGACGACCAAGAAACTTCTTTCCAAACTTTAAAACAAAAACTTTGCGACGCGCCCATTCTCGCATTACCCGAAGGTAGTGAAGACTTTGAAGTATATTGTGATGCTTCAATTAAAGGTCTAGGCGCGGTTCTCATGCAAAGGAAAAAGGTCATAGCTTATGCCTCTCGACAACTCAAGCCGAACGAAGAAAACTACACTACTCACGATTTGGAGCTAGGCGCGGTTGTCTTTGCTCTCAAAATTTGGAGACACTACCTCTACGGAACTAAGTGTGTAGTTTACACTGATCACAAAAGTCTTCAACATATCTTAGACCAAAAAGAACTCAACATGAGACAACGACGTTGGTTGGAACTACTTGGAGACTACGATTGTGACATTCGTTATACCCCGAGAAAAGCTAACGTTGTAGCCGATGCTTTGAGTAGAAAACCCCGTGAGCGACCCCTAAGGGTTCGAGCCTTAGTGATGACTGTTGGCTTAAACATACCCGCAAAAATCTTAGAAGCCCAACAAGAAGCTATTAAGATAGAAAACATCGATAAAAAAGAAGCCGGTGGAATGATCACCAAAAATCTCGTTGCACGTACCGATGGAACATTGTGTCTTGACAATAGAAGTTGGTTACCTCGTTACGGTAATGTCCGAGAACTAATCATGCATGAATCGCACAAGTCTAAGTACTCGATCCACCCCGGATCGGACAAAATGTACAATGACATGAAAATGTTCTATTGGTGGCCAAACATGAAAGCCGACATCGCGACTTATGTTGGTAAATGCCTAACTTGCGCCAAAGTTAAGGTTGAACACCAAAAGCCTTCCGGATTACTAGTCCAACCTAGGATCCCAGAATGGAAATGGGAACGAATTACTATGGACTTCATTACGAAACTCCCAAGAACATCCGCGGGTTATGACACGATTTGGGTCATTGTCGATCGTTTGACGAAATCCGCGCATTTTCTCCCCATAAAAGAAAACGATAAAATGGATCAATTAGCACGAACGTACTTAAAGGAGATCGTTACTAAGCACGGAGTGCCAATTTCTATCATAATCGGATCGAGACGGTCGATATTGCTCAAGATTTTGGCAATCTCTCCAAGAAGCGTTAGGAACACAATTAGACATGAGTACGGCTTATCATCCTCAAACGGATGGTCAAAGTGAAAGAACCATCCAAACATTGGAAGATATGCTTCGCGCATGCGTAATCGACTTTGGAAACGGATGGGATCGACACTTACCGTTAGTAGAATTTTCGTACAACAATAGCTACCACACTAGCATTAAAGCGGCACCGTTTGAAGAACTTTACGGTCGAAAGTGTCGTTCACCCGTTTGTTGGGCGGAAGTTGGTGATGCACAACTTACCGGTCCAGAAATTATTCACGAAACAACGGAGAAAATCGTACAAATCAAGAGTCGTATGCAAGCGTCTCGCGATCGAAAAAAGTGTTACGCCGACAAGAGATGGAAACCGTTGGAATTTAAAGTTGGAGATCGGGTGATGTTTAAAGTTGCACCGTGGAAAGGTGTAATTCGTTTTGGTAAACGAGGAAAGCTAAACCCTCGATATATTGGACCGTTCGAAATTATTCAACGCATAGGTGACGTTGCCTATCGTTTAGATTTACAGCAAGAACTAAATCGCGTGCATAATGTGTTCCACATTTGCAACTTGAAGAAATGCTTATCCGACGAAACGCTCGTTATACCTATGGACGAAATCCAACTCAACGACAAACTCGTGTTCGTTGAAGAACCCGTCGAAATTATGGAACGAGAGGTCAAACGTCTTAAAAAAAGTCGTATACCTATTGTTAAGGTACGTTGGAATACACGTCGAGGACCCGAATTTACTTGGGAACGCGAGGATCAATTTAAAACGAAGTATCCTCATTTGTTTACTAATGTAGTGTCGACTTAAATTGTATTGTTTGTTTTGCTTTGCGGACAAAGCCCTCTTTAGGGAGAGCGAATGTAACAACTTGAATTTTTGCGTCTATTTTAATAAGACGTGCCCATTTGTAAGAGTTTCACTTGTTAATGGTTTGTGCCGTTCACGAATGTTATTAAAGTTTTTGAGAATACCCGTATCCACTACTACTCAAGTCACATTATTGAGTTCGTGTAAGTTGTCCAAGTCGTGTGACATGGCCTTATATGATGATTATGTGTCCGAGTTCGTTTAGTTCACGCGTCTAAAACACACTTACAAGTTGATCAAGTCCTTTGTGGGCCGAAAGTTAGTTTGAATAAATTCTTAATGGGCCGAGAACTATTAACTAAATGGACCGAGTATTATTAACCTAGATGGGCCGGACAGCCCACTAAAACCCTGTTGGGCCGAATCCAATTAGAAAATACCCTAACTGTGGAATTGAGAACAAATGTTATGGAGCCCCCATTTAGTATAAACCTGAGAACAAATAACAGTCAAACCAAGTCAACTCCACTAACTGGAAAATAAACAAACAACCATTTTTATACAAACCCACTGAGCACAAGTGTCCAACACACATGCCGAGTTTACCAAAAATGGGCATATCACAAGACCTCCAATTTCAGATTAGGTTTTACCCTATGCCGAGAATAAAATGTTAAATACAGTCAATGTTCACAGTCCAAATACAAAAACATAAACACTTAAAGAAATTCTAGGAAGATTCTCAGGGAGCAAGTGATAAGTCTTGAGCAAGCCCAACCGAAACCCCACATCCTGTTCGAAACCACTAAGCCAAACACTTCTGTTGTGAGTCCTCTATCCATTTTTCATTCTTATGCATCATACTAATATGCTTTTTCCACATTAGAACCCCTGCGAAAACGTAACACGCATAGATAAATAATTAGAAAACACTCTAACATACTAGGATAATAACTGGTAACAATACTAATAACCCAAGACCCTTGGTTCGGTCTAAGCCAAGACACTCCTTTAGTGACCATAAACATACCAAAACTCTAGGTAATGATGAATTCGACCAGACATAGAAATTAACATGATTCATTTTTATTAGAAACATCAATTTCACCCATGAAGACCCGCGGCCATGAAGACCCCAATTTATAAAAACCCTAAATCTCATAAATCATTTCTATTATAAAAACGAACCCAATTTGATTATCAAAAATACTAATTAATTGAAAACAAACACCCCCGTTTGAAAACCCCCAATTTGTTCGAAAACCCTAATTGGTAAAACATGTTCTCATTTGATAATTGACCACAAGAGAAGCCCGAAAATATATTTTAATTATAATAAAACATACGAATTAGAAAAACCCTAATTCTTCGAAAACCCTAATTTTTGAGAACTCATTTTTATTGACTAATAACCTCAAACGAAGCCCAAAAACATAAGTTAATTATACTAAAACACAAGATTTGGGAAACCCCCAAGTTTCGAAACCCTAAAGTTTACAAGTTAATTTCATGATAAAATTAACACCAAGTTTCATTCGAAATCATTGATTAATCATGGTGAAGCCACGGATTAAGGAAAACCCCAAATGTTTCGAAACCCTAGTTAATTGTAAAGATTTTATAAATCCAGTTTGCTTTCCAAAAGATTAATCAAGAGTTTTAAAACATCTTTTTAGAAGAAAGAGGGATTGCACTTATCTTTATGATGAATCTTCACGACCTATAAATATGCTAGGGATGAACCATCGTGATGTGTAATAATATCATCGGGGTATGCATTTGACCCTGGGTTGGGAGATCAGATTGGGTTATGTAGATGAGAGGGAAAAGGAGAGACGATGGGGAGTAAATATCGAGAGAGAGAAAGAGTGAAATGAATGAAGGAGTAAGAACAAAATAAAACGTGCCCCATTTTCTTGTTTATATCGCCTAGGTCGGGTTGGACTTTTGGGGTCGAGCCCATGTGGTTATAAAAGGGAGTTTGGGTCGTTAGATATAGTTGGGTTAGTTTTAGCCCAATTCGAAAATACTTATGTAGTCATTTAGATGAAATATAAACCGATACTTAATTTAAAAGACGTATACTAAAGTCACGTTTTTCCTCATACACAAAATGTTTTGTCGAAGCATAACTAGGAAATCATGCATTTTATTTGTATAATTTTAGACGTCGTAACACGATCATTATATTCAAATAGGTTGTGGATAACGTGGTCGTATTCTCAAGCTTTCTTGCATTATCATCCATTTGCCTAACTTACGAGGTGAGTTTATAGCCCCACTTTTACTTGTTTTATCACTTTGGGGTGAGAACATTGCTGTTTTAAACGGATGAACATAAGTGCCTAAAATTCATACGTGCCTACATGATGTCTAAGTAGCGATACCCCTAGATGCTTTAGCCCACTATCATGAACCGTTAATTACTTTGTGTAAGCGCGAATGTTATGGATAAATCTATTAGGATTGGCCTCCCTATCTATTGTTGGTTATGTGACCAAATTAGATACAAATACATTTGAGGTTATTACGAATACTTTGGGGTAGTATTTGCTTGGTCACACTCTTATATAAACTGGTTTGTACGGTTAACGCTTTAGTGTCATGAGCTTAGACGTAGGATATCATGAACGTATGCTATTTGATAATAATCTTGTATTTGTTATAAGATTATTGGACGGTTGCCTAACAAAAATCTTATGGTTCATCACACTACTTAAACTTAAACCTATAAACTCACCGACCTTTGTATTGATGTTTTAGCAATGTTTTTCTCAGGTGTCAAGGCGGAGGAGTGACGTGGTTGTGCTATGGAGATTAATAAAAATTATCATGATTTAACTTTTAGACTTGCTTTGGATGTATGGTATTTGGAAACTCATATTATGTTAATGAGTTGTAAAACAATTTTCCTTGGGACCAAATCTATGTCTTATGAATGAAAAATTACTTTTCTTAGTTATTCTTGCATCTATGTCTCTTGGTTGTCATGATAGTCACATCCTCGTGTAATTGTACACGTGGGCCAAATTGAGGGTGTGACAACTTATGAGTTAGAATTATGGTAAACGGTGACTCAGTGTGGATTATTAAACCTCAAAGAGGGCTTCGACAGGGGGATCCCATTTCTCCATATCTATTTATTATTGTTGATGATGTTCTCTCTCGTCAAATAAACAAGGCAATGGAGCTAGGTTCTTTATCCGGTATCAAAATGGCGCGAATGCGTCTTGTTATTTCACATATTGTTTTTTGTAGATGACTCATTGTTATTTTTAAAAAGCTTCTCAGATTGAATGTAGATATCTTCTCAATATTTTTTTATATCTATTGTCGGGCATATCAGGATAAAACATTCACTTTCAAAAGGCGTCGGTCCTTTTCACCTTAATACCTCAATTATTTATGCAAAATAGAATTTGTGATGCCTATAAGGTTAAACCAATGAGTCCCAAAGATAAATACTTGGGGATCCTTTCGGTATATGGTCGAAAGAAATTAGATTTCTTCGGTTTCATATTAGACAAAGTTATTGAGAAGTTACAAGGATGGAAGTAGAATGTTCTTCTCAAGCTGTTCGTGAAGTGTTAATAAATTCTATTATCCAAGCTATTCCTACATATGCAATGCAGCGTTATCTTCTTCCAAAAGGCTTCTTGAACAAGCTTATGGCATATGTTTGTCTATTCTTTTGGGGCGGTGATTCTTACGAGCGGCATTTCCATTGGAAAAGTTAGGCAAAGCTTAAATAACCTAAAGTAGATGATGGGCTCAGGTTTTGTGATATAGAGTCCTTAACATGGCTCTCTTAGCCAAACAAGGGTGGAGACTTGTTACGAATCACGGATCATTTTGGGCTAAGGTAATTAAAGGTCTTTATTTTCCTCGTTCAAACTTTCTTTCCACAAAGCGAGGTTCGTGTCCGTCATGGTTTTGGAATAGTTTACTTTATGGTTGTGATTTGTTGCTTCAAGGAGTTAGATGGCAAGTGGGAAATAGGCAGAGCATTTCGTTTTAGACACAAAAGTGGATTCCTTTCAATGAAGATTTTTACATTCGTTCACCTCTAGGCCCATTCTCAAATTCCGGTAAAGTGTGTGATTTTATTGAGAATGGTGCTTGGAATACTAGGATGCTCCGAAAGTATGTTTCAGATAGAGAGGCTACTAACCGAGATTCCTATTTCACAAACTGGATGTCCAGACAACGCGTGTGGCGCTTTGATGCAAAAGGTCAATACATGCTAAAATCTGGATACAAGCAAGCTCTTTTGTTGAGTCGTTCTCAAGTAGCTTCAAGAGTAGACACAAGCTCCAAGCCTCCCCAAAATTTTTGGAAGTGTCTATGGAATATCCATACACAACAAAAAAATTAAACTATTTCCATGGAAATCCGTTACCAACTCTGTTGCAACTAGGGTGTGATTCGGGTTGACCCGTTCGGGTTCGGGTCAACTCGCTTAGGGTCAAGTTGGGTTGAGACTAAAAAATCATACCCATACCCGAGCCTAATTAGAACTCGGGTCACTCGAGTTCGGGTCAATTTGGGTCAGGTCAACTCGGGTTGGGTCAACTCGGGTTCAGGTCAACCCGAGTATAAATAAAAAGTTTAAATTTGGCTTAGTTAAGTAAATTTATAATGTAAAAAGTGTTGATTGATTCGGGTCAAGTCGGGTTGGTCGGGTTCGAATCAATTCGGGTCAAGGCTAAAAAATATAAACCCGAACCAGATCTATTTAAAACACGGGTCAACCCGAATTGACCCGAATTAGTGTTTTTACCCGAGTGACCCGAACCGAATTGGCTTATTCGGGGTCGGGTTCAGATTGGGTTCGGTTCAGGTCGACTTTTTCGACACCCCTAGTTGCAACCATGGGTAATCTTTTTAGAAGAAGCTGCTCTCCTTGTCCAAAGTGTCTAACTTGCAATATATATGCAGAAACAATTGAGCATCTACTTTTTGAGTATGCATAGACTCGACCTGTTTGGTTTGGATCTTCTTTAAGCTTTCGAAATGATCCTTCAGGCACAAGTGTTTCTCGTAGATTTCAGAGATTTGTTGACATTTGTGACTCAAGTTGTGAAGCTTCTCGTATTTTATCAACCGTGGCAACGATTTGTTGGTTTATTTGGCGTTCTCGTTGTGCCTTTGTTTATGATAATGTTGACATGTGTCCTGAACACACTTTAGCCTCGATTAATGTCCAGTTAAGTGAGTTTAATAAGCTAACGACCTCAAATCTTGTTACAAAAGCGGGTTCTCCTCAATTTACATCACAGACTTCACTGCGGTGCCCCCCCCCCCCCCCCCCCCTCAACTCTCAGGTGAAGATAAATTGTGATGCAATAGTTATGGACTCTAAGCCCGCCTTAGCTGTTGTAGCACGAGTATCTACAAGTTCTATCCTTTGTATGATGGTATGTCTTTCTTTGCAATGTCTCCTCTTAATGCAGAAGTTTTAGCATGACATTATTCGTGTCAATTGGCATTTCTTCGTGGTTGATCTCAAGCGATTGTAGAATCTGATTGCCAGATGGATGTCTCACTCTCATCTTCGGAAGCGATGCCACCATGGAGCCTTGCTGCCCTTGTAACTGATATTCGATTGTGGTCGACGAATCTGCAATTATCTTTGCCATGGACTAAGCGCGAATACAACAAAGTTGCTCATTGGGTCGCTCGCTTCGCATCTTCGTCAGCTTTACCTCTTAGATTGGAGGTTTCGTTTCCTTATGAACTTTTCTCTCTTTCGAAAAGTAATATGTATGGTTCTTAGTTTGTTCATGTGTGATCCGTTTAATTCTAATAATATTTTAGTTAAAAAAAGTAGCATACTTTAGATATGATGACTGTAGTAAACTTTCATTTGTTAAACAAGAAATAAAAACAATCTCGTCATGATTGTGATCGCGATAAAGTCACGAACAAGTCCAAATTCTAAGAACATTAATAAGTCAATTACGAAACAAGACTATATAGGAACCCTTTTACGAAACAAGACCACTTTTCATCCTTTTACTAAACTGAACCAAAGTGCATAATCTTATGCATACATGCGCACAGATTTCATGCATAACAGCACATTTTGATATGCAAAGAAGCGCACAACATTGGTGCATAACCTTTTTTTTCTCATCTGTGTGCATGTATATGCATGTAAAAAGAATTGCATATTAAACATAAAGATATTTTATCTGGTAAGTAAATAAGGAGTGTCAAAGATACTAATGTTATGCCAAATATAAATAACAATAGTTGACTATGAGACACATGTCACATATAGACACATATTTATATATCCCTTGCTTTTCTCTTATATCATCTTATCTCAATTCTAATATTACAAAAGTTCACACTTCACACTACTATTTTGAGTATCTTCTTGTTCCAACTACCTTCACACAACCACTGTGTTCTCACGTAACCAATGCAACTTCACACAATCACATCATTACAAGAAAAAACCATCGCAAGCTACCCCTGCACAAGAACCTTATGCATTAGGCGCATAATGACTTGGCCAATGCACCAATCAAGCACACATGCAAAAGTGCACCAGGCGCACAAAACACACAAGTGTGCATCGGAGAATTATGAGATATTTTGCAAGCGCACATGTCAAAGTTTTACTAGGCGCACAGAACACACAAGTGTGCATGGGAGAATTATAGGATGTTTTACTAGCGCACATGGTAAAATGCACTAGGCGCACAAAACACACAATGCACCACTCGGGCGCACTTTGGTTTGCACCAAGCGCATATGAGATGCATATGAGATTTCGCTAAAAGTGGTCTATGCATAAGGCGCAAATTATCAGGCGCACAATATAAAAAACATGCGCTTACTTGATTACTCGTTGGATGAGACATTTGTCGTAAATCTAACGGTTGTTTCTAAAAAGTCTAATTTGGTAAATTAATTGTGCGTCGTCCGTTTTTGTAACATGGTACCCTAAATGTTCCATTTAAGTAATTTCCTCAACATTAATTCATTCCCGAATAATGTATTCGGTCGATCAAAGAAAAGTGTATATTTGAAAAATAATAAAAATGGGAACAAGCAGTATACCAACTACCAAAGCAAATGGAGAAAGAAAGTGACATTTGTCATTGACTAATTGTGGTTTTAGATTGTTCAGATTATAAGACAATTTAATCTTTTTTTTATATGGATTTATATATAGAAATAGAGGTGGCAAAACGGGCGGGCGGGCGGGCACGCGCAGCGGGTTAAACGGGCAACGGGCGGCAGGCTAAACGGGCGCGGCCTAAACGGGTACGGGTAAAACGGGCGGACGAAACGGACGCAAGCTATAATGAGAAAAAAGACATATAAAAACGTAAAATTAATAAATAAAAATACTTGTTTAAAAGCCGGAGATAAAAAACTAAATATAAAATATTCGCCGAGTAGCTTTTTTTTGGAACGGCGATTTTTATTAAAGCTAGCAAGGAGCTAGATCAAATTACAATGAGATGAGGAGTTTTTAGCCAATCGATCCTAGAGAACGAGGCTTTACATCTATATCTACACCAACTATATGAGCTAGAAACGATATCATCAAACATAGTCATCTTTGAAGGACTTTTAGAGTCGAAAAGAGTCTTGTTTCGAAACGACCAAATGAACCACCACATGACATAGAACACACCTTCCAGCACAGCCTTACGCTTAGACAACATACGCACAGAATTAAGCCACAAAATCTATTCTTCATAAGAGTTTACATTATCATAGCATATATTCCACCAATGTATCAACTTAGATGTAAGATCTCGAGCCAAACTGCATTTGAAGAACAAATGGCACGAAGTCTCAACGCCTTGGTCACAAATAGGGCATTGAAGAGAACCGATTTCAATACCACGAATAGATAAGTTGAACCGAGTGGGTAAGGCATTCATCTTCACCTTCCACGCAAACACATTTACTTTGATAGGCACACATTTTACCCAATGCGTCACAGTAGAAATGGACGGGTTCCTCCTATCATCAATCATTTTTCTCATAGACGCCACAGAGTATAAACCTGATTTATCAAGAGACCAGACGTACCTGTCATGATGAGGAGCAAGAGAGACGCCACCGATCGTTTCTAAGAGAGAATTGTACTGAGCTGTTTCCACACCGCCTCGTATAGGACGACGAAAAGAATTGTCTAGGCCTGGGTCTGATAGTTTATCTTTAACAGTGATATTCTTACATGATTCAAGAGCATACAAACGAGGAAACGCATCCTTATATGTACGATCATCATTCCAGCAATCCTCCCAAAACAAGAAGGAAGAACCATCACCTGTATTCAGCTTCAGATATTCGAAAAAATCCGTTCCATTCTCCTTAAGATTTTTAGCTTCTTTGATAATATTCAGCCAACAGGATCGAACACCCAGGTTACAATCTTTGCCAATGCCCCCATCTTTACCGTGAATGGCTTTGACAACATTCACCCAAAGAGAGTTTTTTTGCGTGTAAAATCTCCATATCCATTTAAGCATGAGGCTTCTATTTAAAGCAAACAAGCTTGCCACCCCAAGACCTCCTTTCTCCTTAGCTGTCAAAACAGAATTCCATCTTACCCATGAGGCCTTTATATTACTACCATCAGAACCATTGAAAAAATTTCTACGGATATTTTCAAGTTCGCCGAGTAGCTTAATTAGTGTTTTACATGTGCGCCCATTAAGCTCATAAGTTTCTTACATATGCGCCCGTTTAACCCATTAATAATAAAAAATGGGCAAAAAGTGGCCCATCTTTTTATGAAAATAGGCAAAAAGTGCTCATATTTATCAAAATGGGCAAAATTTGTCACCTCTATTTAGAATACAGGCAAGTTATTTGGTATCTACGAACTGATAAGACGACTAATTATGGACTATCGAGTTCAAGTGCTTGGCCTTCCATTTTTTGGACAGGACTTGGTTCGGTTTTCTTTTGATCTGATTATGATCGGTATCATGATCATAATCACAGACGGAACAAAGATTTTCGTGAATGTTTGATAAATCATATGAATTTTTTTTATCGGTGTTAATTTTTATAAAAAACATTGATTTTTTCAAAATGTATATTAAGGATATATAGTCTATCAAAATATGTTTCAAATATCATGATTCAAAAATTTATGTGCACCTGACAATATTTAGTTATGTTTTCGCCTTTAGAGTATCTATTATAGTAAAATATTACAAATTTCTCTAAATTAAAATTTTCATGTCATATCACTAAGTTTTAACCCTTTTGAATTAATAAATCTATTTCTAATATGATATTAATATTTTAAAGCCATAATTGTTAGCAACACTTACATTAAATTATAAAAAGGTTAAAATTATTTTCATATCACATAAATATAAACAAAATTTCATTATAACTAATATAAATTATAAACTTATTTAAATTTTGAAAATATTAAACCAAGTTAGGATCTAATAAGAAAATTAACCAAAATAAGAAAAATGAAAAGAAATTATAACCACACATTTTAAATGTACATATAAAGTCAGATGCATCTTCTTTTAGATTTCTCATCCTTATTTAAAATATGTGATTAAAAATACTTTCTTATTCTTCTAATTTTAATTTCATTTCTTATTGGATTCCTACTCCGTTTAGACCTCTTATCTATACTTCTATACTATTAATAACTAAACAATTAGATCATTTCTAATCCAAATCTAACTTCAAATCTTGATGATTCATTTCTTTTGTAACAAACTTTTGTAACAAAATCATAACCACTTATTAAAAACTTATTTTTATTTTTAAATTGAAATATCTTTAAACTCATTTATTTTTTTCATAATCTAATTTCACCATATTTTTAAAATTTTTGTTCTCTCTAATTTAACATCTATTTTGATATACTTACATTTTTTTTGTTTTTTTTGTGATTTTATTTATTTTAATTCAATTTTTTAACATTTAACATTAAATCGATTGCTAAAAAATAATCACTTATTACTTGTCGCTGCATTGTGCGGGTACCATGCTAGTATCTATATCTATACTATATATAAAAGGTGTATATACACATCATAACTCTAAACCTAACTCCAAACTAAAAATTAAGATAAATATATTAATAACTTGACCATTAGATTATTTTTAATCCAAACCTAACTTCAAATCTTGACCATGCATTTTTTTGTAACAAACTTTTGTAATAATTTTTTAACAACTTATCAAAAAATTATTTTTATTTTTAAATTGAAATATCTTTTAACTCATTTATTTTTTTCATAATCTAATCTCATCATATTTTTTTAATTTTTTTTTATCTTTAATTCAACATCCATTTTTATATATTTACAAACTTTTATTATTTTTTTCATTTTAGTGATTTTATTTATTATAATTCAACTCTTACATTTTAACGTTAAATCGATTCTTAAAAAATAATCACTTATTACCCGTCGCTGCATTGCGCGGGTACGATGCTAGTATAATATAAAGGGTGCATATACACATCCTAACTTCAAACCTAATTCCAAACCAAAAATTAAGATAAACATATTAATAACTTAACCATTAGATCATTTTTAATCTAAATTTAACTTCAAATTGAAATATTTTATGTAAAAAACTTTTGTAAGAACTTCTTAACAACTTATTAAATACTTATTTTTATTTTTAAATTGAAATATCTTTTAACTCATTTATTTTTTTCATAATCTAATTTCACCATATTTTTTAAAATTTTGTTCTCTTTAATTCAACATCTATTTTGATATATTTACAAATTTTTTGTTTTTTTATATGTTTATTGATTTTATTTATTTTAATTTAATTTTTTTACATTTTAACGTTAAATTAATTGTTAAAATAGTCACTTATCAACCGTCGATGTATTACACGTGTACCATGCTAGCAATGATAAATATCATAATATATGCCAAGAAGTTTAACCATTATTTACAAGAATTGACGTTCTAGAAACAAAGAATATACAATTTGTCACTGTCTTTGACTGTGATCATGATAAGATTATAGACTATTTTTATTACTCATTTATGCGAACTAATTCATCATTAGATTAAATAAAATTTTAGTCAAAGAGGGAGTATTGTTGTAAAACGGGTCAATTGCATTAGAAAATAATCAAAATATAATGTGAACAAGAAAGATACTTGATTTTGACTTGATCGAATACTTCCATAATTTCATTATATTCGTATTTCATGTTTTAACTCGATAATACTTTTTATCTTTTTTAAAATCACGTAACTTTCATTTATACTTTTGCTATTTTCTAGCTAGTAATGTGAGAACATAAGTAGCAAAATTTTAAAAGTTTAATAATGGTGTTATTCAATTTTCATGATGCTATTGTTAAATCTAACGATGGAAGCTACAAGTAAACTCTCTAGAAATGTCTATTCGTTGTTAAGTCAAAACATCGGCATATGTATTATTTTTCTTTTGTATTAAAAAAATAAATAATTTATAGATGTTGCAATTTATAGGTCTGTTTATAACAATATTTACGTTAAACTATCAGATAACTGGAAACAAAAAGGAGTATTATTGGATGAAGAAATAGATTGGTTGACCCAAATCGGCATGTGTGTTTCTGTCGACTAGGGTTTACGTTATGCTACTTGTACTTTAAAAATATTGTGTACGAGGTTTATAATGTTCATCATGATATCAAGAGTGGCTTAAGACGATCCTCCCACTTAGTCGTCGTTGTGCCACTCTCTTCAAGATATCCATCTGCATATCTTATCAATGTCTTTTTGTAAACTTTTTAACAACAAAACTTTCATCAAATTAACAAAGTGTTAGAAACATACAACAAAAAAACTACAAAACATAAAGAATCAATAGATTTTGAAGCCAATTGTTTCACGAAACATTAGCTTTCTTATTTTTATTTGTGTATCACAAAAAAGAATTATTAGTGATTTTTTCCAGAATCTCATTCTAGATCATATGATGACTGCTCAAAATGAAGTTGATTACTAAATCTTCATTAAGTCTACAATACGACACCAACGATAGCATGAAGCATCAATTTCCTCTCCTTGTATCCTTATGAATATGTAACTGATTAACATACACATAAATATCTTCGATAGATAAAGGAGAAGGATAGGGAAAATCTAACCAAGCGAAAACTTTTAGCCATACACATGTAGCGATAGAACAAGTCCATAATGAATGTTGTATAATTTCTAGCGAAGAGGAACAATTGGAAAAAATGATAGATTCAATCTCTACATCTTTGTTACTAAGATTCCATCGAGTAAGAAGTCGATCATAGAGAGCATGCCAAATGAAAATATTAAATTTTTTAGTAAAAATTGACACCATCTAGTAGAGATGAGAGCATCCGGGACATAGGCATTATCCAAGTGAATACGAGTCTTTTTAACAGTAAAGTCATTATTGAGATCAAGAAGCCAAATCCATTTATTAGAAGCCTTGGTAGGGATAATCGGTTCAAGTAAAATATAAAGAGAACTTAGCTCAGGTCCTGTAATACCACCTGTGATTGGGCGAGACCAAATCTAGTTACATCCTTCATTCCATCTATCCCGTACCATACAATCCTTGTTTACCTCTAAAAAAACAAACGAGGGAGCATATTTTGAAGCGTAGTATCATCCATCAAAATGTCTTTTCATAAACAAGTAGATCTACCATTCCGAATATTCCTCTTTATAAACTGGTGAGGAATCAAACCTTGATCATTCATAGCACAGATGTCTTACACAATTATGGCCCCTGCATCATTACCTTTCACCATACAGTTAGAGCTAAATAAACCTTCATTAAGGCCATAAATCTCTTTTATGGTCATAACCCACAAAGCTTAAGGCATGTTCAAGAATCTTCAATGCCATTCTTGAATTAACGCATGATTAAGCAATTTCAAACTTCTGATACCAAATCCATCTCTAGCTTTAGAAGCTACAGTGGACTTCCAAGTAGTCCACAGAATTTTGTAAGTATTACCATCATAACTGTTGGGACTTAAAGATCTTGAGTTGATATGAAAAAACAAGATGAAGGACCAAGTAGTAATATATTAGCTTCTATAGTAAGCTAGGGTTGTGATGTGACCCTAGTACCTCTATTATATAAAGAGGGTTAGGCACACATGGTTATTCACTCATTCACAAACAATGTAAACCATAGGTGTGTGTGCTTTCCTCTTGGTGTCAAGCCTATAAGGCACCATGAGTAGTAGTTAGTAGAATTATTAATAGTAATCTTTATTAGTGAAAGCCTTGTTCTTGGTTATGATTGTGTTAATTATTATTCCGCTGTGCATGTTACAATCATGATCATGATATCCCAGATGAGTCTAGATCCTTAGACTCAACAAGTGGTATCAGAGCTTGTTGGCTCTCGATCTGGTTGATCTACAAGGTTTTCGTTAGTATTTTCTGTTTTTAAATATAAAAAGCTGCTGATCTAGGGTTTTTCCCAACAAACCCTAGATGATTCGTGCATGATGTTGTTGTTGTAGAAGGTAAAGACGGCTGCTGTTCTTCATGCTTAGGGTTTGTAATAAAACCCTAGATTCGTTTTCTTTTAGAGGCAGCAGGTCTGTGCATGTGGTGTTGGTGTTCGTGCTAATCTAGGGTTTTTCCCAACCCTAGATCATTGTTGTTGTTGTTATGTTATATGATGTTGATGTGAGAAGGACACGTTCATGTTCGTGTGGGTGATCATACTGGTGTGGGTGAGTTGATTCTTGAATCAACAATGAACCCCTGTGTGATAAAGGTGAATGGTGCGTGTTGCTTTGTAAGAGAAACTCATTTCTAGGGTTTTGTATACTTCTGAAACCCTAACTCGACTGATTGTTTTTGGTGCTTGGGATGAAAAACAGTGAAAGAATGAGACGTGAGGAGCATAGCACGTGAATCATCTTTAATATATATATATGTTCACACTCTCTTTATTTGTGGTCCCAATGTAGATTCGTTTTGTGTATGCAGTAGAAAAATTAATTGCAGATTCGTCTTTCATATGGGTGAAAGGGACGAATGAAGCTAGCAGTGGACCATTCACGTGTTGGTCATTCATGGTTTCTTCATGCTGCTATATATATTGCTATATATTCTGGTTCACGTGGGATTCCATGCAAAGAAAATATGTGAGTGCTACAATGTCTGGAAAGTATCACACATATCAGCAGTCTGAATTGATGCAGAAGTACAGACGCGGCTTGAAGGTACTTTTCATTTCTTGATTTGGACGTGGTATGGCATCATTTAGATTTTCATCCATGATTTAAGGGATTATGGTCAATGGTCCTGATTGTTAGGGATATCACATGATTGGCTAGTATGTCATATTATTTGCTTTTTATTCCAAAAATTACTTTATTATTTTTGGAATATATATGCAATGTTTATGTGAGTGAATTCGTTTCATACTTTGGACGTGAGTAACATATTTGCACGACCTTTATGGCTGCTATATATGGACAGTTTGATAAGGTCAACATATGTGTGAAGAATAACTCATTATTCTTGAAGTTATGATCCGAACTTTGTGGGATACAAACGGGGTTCGAAGGTTGCACACGTTTCTTATTTATGAATATTTTCTTCCCATATATAAATTTTTACTTATCCTACTTAAAGTGCTGTTTTTGTGGAAGTTCTTTTTGGGATGTGATATTCAGTTGTACGAGATACTTGAGGACACGGTTTAATATCCTGACCTAAGTTATGGGTCTTAGATTGGGCTTGGTATTACGTGGGCTACCAAGTTGATGATAAAGGCAGCAGCAGCAACGAATTAGCAACAATATAGCGACACTGGTGACAGGTTGGTTAAAATAAAAAAAAATAAAAGATAAAAAACGGGATAAAGAAAAAAAAGAAGTAAAAAAAAGAAAAAAAAGAAGAGGGTTTGAGATGCTACTGGTAGGTTATGTTTTTCCTACTGGTACGCTATGGTTCCTACTGGTCTCATGTTGGTTGTGTTCTTGGTTCCTCCTAGTAATATTAGTCGGTTCCTACTGGTTCGTATCACTGGGTTATATTATTGCTGACTTTAGAAGGAGTTGGTTCCTGCTGGCTTGTTGTATACTAACTTTTCTTTGGCCGGTTTTGGTTCCTACTAGTCAAGTAAGATTGCTACTACTCTGATTTTGTGACTAGTCTGATGTTACTACTGTTACTGGAGGAGGAGTTCTCAGCCATCATCATTTAATTATGGAGATTCATTGAAGAAGACATTTGATTATCACTTATTTTATGTTGTGGTTGAGTTTCACAGGTTTTGTGTTCTTATCATATCTTCAGAGGGTGCCAATACCTTTGTAAGATAACTTGCTTGGTTTGTATGGTGACGAAGACTTGGCACATCTAGGGAAGGGATACGATCTATTCATATCTTAAAAGGATTATGAGCCTTTTTAAGATAATTTGCTCTATGCGTACATTTGCTATAACTTAAAGGGGTTACGTTATTGTGCTCAGTGTCTCATTTATTTGAGGATTTTGTTCGAGCTCGACGTCACGTGGTTAGTGCAAGATATAAGACACAATTTTGGGAGATTCCACTTCTTCATCAAATTCGTTATACTTGATTTTCTTCATTAGTGATCTCTCTACGGAACCTACTGGATTCGCCATGCACTTCTTAAGGGGAAGACGATCCCTTTTGAGTTGATGTGACAAAAAGGGAAAGAATGCATGGATCAAGGGGAAGCTTACCCTTCATCTATATTAGCTTCAGAGGAAGCTTGTGCTTACTGGTTTTGTCAAATCAACTAGGGGAAGATTGTTGGGACTTAGAGATCTTGAGTTGATATGACAAAACAAGATGAAGGACCTAGTAGTAATATATTAGCTTCTATAGTAAGCTAGGGTTGTGATGTAACCCTAGTACCTCTATTATATAAAGAGGGTTAGGCACACATGGTTATTCACTCATTCACAAACAATGTAAACCATAGGTGTATGTGCGTTCCTCCTGGTGTCAAGCCTATAAGGCACTAGCAGTAGTAGTTAGTAGCATTATTAATAGTAATCTTTATTAGTGAAAGCCTTGTTCTTGGTTATGATTGTTTTAATTATTATTCCGCTGTGCATGTTACAATCATGATCATGATATCCCAGATGAGTCTAGATCCTAAGACTCAACAATAACCCCAAAAAACTAAGCTCGCATGGACTCTAAGGTCCTAATGATACCTTTTGGGAGAAAAAAAATAATGAAAAGTAATATGTACCTAAAGCCCAAAGAACCAAAGACATAAGAGTGGTTCGACCGCCAGTGGAAAGGATGGATGCCTTCCACTTCGATAATTTGTTATTAAAATTTTCTACTATAGGATCCCATCCTTTTAGTTTAGGCATGTTTCTAGAGAATGCCTAAATAGACAAAAAGAAGACGTAGAGAATTACATCTAATTAACAATGCTAGCCTTTGAACTAAATAAGTTTTAAATTTGAGTTTTGTATATAATTTGTTTTTATTATTATTTGTTTTTTTGTTTTCGTATTTTCTTCTAGGCTTACTTTTCATATTTGAACATGTACAAGCCACCTTGGAATAATACATGACCCTGATTCCACATGACAAAAAATTAGGTGTGGTAAGACCCGATATTATAGATGGTGTTGACTTCCAAACCAACAACGAACTTATAAGAGAATGAGGCGTAAGCCTTTTGCGGGTACTAACAATGAGGATGACCACAAGCATGTTCGAAGGATGTTGGAAATAGATGATCTTTTTCACCATCATCCTGGTTTCACCCACGATGCCAAAATGCTTAGAATCTTTTCTATTTCACTCACACAAGCAACTTTTAGATGGTTTATAACGCTTCATGAAGGATTAATCAAAACTTAGTATCAACTTGAAAAACAATTCATCTATCAATATTTTCCACCTTCCAGGACTTCTAAAAAATTGAAAAAATCGCAATTTCAAGCAAGGGATGAGTGAGATGTTGCATGAAGCATGAGAACAATACAATGATCTTTTATTCAGTCTTTCACAACACGGACTTAATAATCATCAAACAGTTTATATCTTCTGTAGTGGTTTAGAAATTCTTCACCGCAAGATGCTCGACTCATAGTGTCTGATTCCCATGATGCCTCTAGTTCAACTCCTTAAATTAATTCAAGACATGGCTGACCATTCCCGAAATTAGTATAATGAAGAAACTACTTACTAAGAGAGTGTCACTAAGTAGAATTGGAAATGATGAAGGTGTCCATCAAGTTAGTGTAAGTTATCAGGAAACGAATTTGATCTATGAACAATCTCCCGATGATAACGGTAAGAAAATTGAACAAGTAAAATATATAGACTCCTTGACAGAAGTTATCAACAAATTCTGCAAATAAGAGATAAGGAGGCAAAATGAGAATAATGAAAGGATTAGAAAGTTTATTCAAAATACATATTCTGTTCATAACAAAGTTAAAGATGTAATCAAGAATTTGGATGAGAAAGCTGAAAAACTACTCGAAGAATTCGTGGCTAATAAAGGTGATTTAATCAAGCAAAAGGGTGAATTCTACAAAATTCGCGAAACAGTTCGCAAAATTGGATCTCTTAAACAAACTCTTGATGAGGAAGAACGGGTGGATATTCTTGATATAAGGAACATTATGGTGAAGGATGAAGAAAGGCTCAACCTATTACTCACTCCTACTGAACCTAAGCCTCAACTTGGGAAACAAATGTACATGCCAATTATCTTACTCTTTATACTATGTTTATTCACAACCCAACCCAACTGAACCCAACCCAATTTTTTTTAAATATTAATTTTTTACTCCTCTACTTATACAACAAATACATACAACCCAATCTTAATTTTTTACCATTTATCAACAACCAACCCCAACCCAATCCAACTAACTTAACAAATAATATTAACCAATAAGCATATCAAAAATCAGCTCATAACCAATCTTCTTCTTTTCATATCATTTATAAAAAAACCCGTAATACTCCATATACATTTTTACACATTATAACTATTACACAATATTTATTACTAAAAATAAAGACATTACAAACTTTTCATCCAGTATTAAACAATGTGAGTATTTATGTGTTGAACAAATTAAATACAAAACAGTAGTAATAATTATGACCATAAGTCAAAAGTCAAAACGTATACCACCACACATTCATTTGCTTTCACTCGTTCTCTCTCACTTATCATCTTCAGGCAACTTATCCGCCATTTTTAACCTTTCATCATCTAGTAACTAACATGTCAATCCTAACGCAAAATTAAACAAAATAGTTGATCAATCAGAGAATGACATGTGTTAAGGTTCGTTTAGAGTTTTGAAAGTCACATACCGACCGGGTCGTGGCTTTCTCTCTCTTTCTCTTATATTTTATTTATTATAATATTGAGTATAACCTTGTCTTCTACCTGGCGACCGGTTGGAGCCGATCGTGCATAAACATGGTCTTAGAGAAAATAAGGTTCATTATGAAATAGATAAAAATCTCTGCACTAACAATCCAACAAATAATGAGGTATTACAAAGGAGTCTTGTTAAGGATCCTTTAAATGAAGCTCAAATATCAACCTAGAGTCATGCAATTCATCACTCCTTCATCTACATTTAATGAGGTAAAAAGGGAAATTCCTAATTCCCCATTGGTATGAATTTATCGCTCATACATCCCTCCTCTATCCTACTTACACCATATTGTTTCATATGGCTATTATCATTTACACTTGATTTCATGTGGATGGACGAACACCCTGTTATTTGGTGATAAGGGTAGAGTTAAGCTCGTGACTTGAACAAAAATACACGCTTCGCGAGAAACACCTCATGCCTATCCTATAATGGTTTGTTTTATTTCATCTTTCTAGTTTGTTTAATTTTCCTTTCTCTATATCTTTTTGGTTTGTGTCTCTCTATTTTTTTACAGGATATTAGAGCAAGGAGTAGGATAGTTATCATCGACTTGACCCGTGATTTGTAGAAATAAATTTTATGCAGGCTCTGTCTACGGAATAAATGAGTTATGTCTCGAACGTAGAGCCTGTAATTTCAAGGACGTTTTATTCTTTTTACTTATCTACGGTGTAGATGCATATTTGTCTACGGCGTAGACACCGTCAATAGAGAATTAACTTTCTAATTATTTAAAGATTTTCACAAAATTTGTATTAGTTTTTAAATGGACTTTGTAGGTATGTTCTCTGTAAGCCCTTACGACACAAAACTTATCCACTTTGGATACTTAGTGGTTTAACGGCTTGTTGCATGTGCTAAATGCAATCGTGATTCATACGAAAGTGAGTAAGGTGGGTTTTTTTGTGTTTTCTTTGTTGAACATATGATGCATTTAGAGAAAAAGAAGAATTCATGGATTGAGATTGCTTTGAAGTTCCAAAGGTGGATGTCTTACATTGAGTTTGACATTCTTATCCTTCACAGGAATTCATGCTCGTGAAGTTTTTCGTGTTAATTCTACTCATTCTTCATATTTATTAACTTTAATGTACAATAGACACATTGTACAAATTAAGTGAATGGATTGGATTAGAACTACATTTGAGCAATACTTGTTGTTTATATTTCTAGTTGTTTTTGGATAACTTATGTCATTTTTCACCTAAGTTTTAAAATTTTAAGGTATCATGTATGTGATGCTCATGCACTGATCTTCAGATTGTGCCCGCTAGTGAAAATGTTTACTCTATTAGTACTTGTACGAATGAGGCACTTGATATCCTTAAAGATGTCCTAAATTAAAGTGCGTTGACATATTTTTCACACTAAACTAGAATAGATCGATGTCAGACACAAAATTAAACCCTTATTTTGTTGGTGAGGATTAGTTTATTCTGTTTTCACATTATACATAATCCACTAAAATATGAGTGTGTTGGTAGTACGTATTGTAAATGTTAGAACTTGTCTTATATCATCAATTTTGAGACCGATCTGGGTGATAGGGATGACAACCACATTCGATTTAAAACCAAACCACCTTCTATATTGTGTGTATGTGTTTATCAACTTGTTACACTAACATGTCGGCCTCCGTGCTTAGAACCGACCGCACTCGTTTTAAGTGTCTACCACTAGTGTAACTTGTAAAAATCGTTCCTTTAAGATTAAACCAATTTTTGTTCATTACAACATTACACCTTGCTTACCCTTGTAGTCGAATATGCTTGAAGGAATTATTGGCTATTTGATAGCCATAGTTTTCGAAGATTAGTTCGTGAATTATGCTTAATGTTATATCAATGTAATCTTAGAAGACCCCCAAGTACTATCATAGTTTATCCCAAGCGTGAGATATATTTTTATGTAAAATGATCAATTTGACAACAATTATGTTAAAAAGGTGAATTATTTATAAACTGTAACATGAATCATTAAGTTGGTACGTAATATAAACCAACTAGTTATGAAGAATGGGTGCTCTTATAAGCCGGTTGGTACTAAAGATCGTGTTCTCGTAGTTTTAAACTTAAACTCATGTGGGAGTGATGGTGACTGGTGATGACATGTCTTCAACTACCTGTTTTGTATATTTTATATTTACAACTGTTCTTAGGTGGATCTTTAGTAAATATCCTACCTTTAAAACCATTAAGTCGTGTGAGTAAACCTAGTCAGCTCATATCCCTAAGTGTGTGTAAATTTGTGTGCATTCCAAGCATTTGATTGGATACTTTGTTATGACTATGTAATTGAGCGAATACACTCCCAAATGTAACACTTAGACTAGGATGAGAGTTGAGTGATTAGGATCTCTAGTTGATAAGGTGTTCGTCTTTAGTATCTATTTACACACGAATGTTTTTTAACTTCATATTTCTAGATTTATAGGAGATATCTTTTTGAAAAATGAATTTAACATGTCTACTTGAGGACAAGTAGAACTCAAGTGGGGTGATATTTGACGATATTAAAAAAAATATTTTTACTAGCAATATCCCTTCAATTATGCTCGTTTATGTGACTAACATGACCAAGAAATGCAAAGAAACATTTATATCATATTTTGCAGGTAACAAGGAGCAAGTTACAAAAAACCAAGAGGAAGGGTGGAAAAAGGCTCAAAATGTCGGCAATGAGGTTTTTAAAAGTTATCTACGATGTAGATGGATCTATGGTTTACGTCATAGACATAATGAAGGAAAGATTTTCTAACATTGAAGTCTATACGACGTAGATGGATATATTACCGACGTCATATACGAGATAACTTAGCTTTTTAAGATTGACAACGACAAGATCAAGCAATTATGGAAGCTATATATTCGTGTCATATATGGCGTAAAGGAATGTCCCCTCTACGTCGTAGACCATTCAAACGATTTTAGAAAGTTAATTTAATGAAGGCCAATGACGTAAACTCTTATCCCTTCTATGTCGTACTTTGTGCGATTTGTAGATTAAAATTGAATATTTGAATCCTACACGTAAGTGATGTCCAAGCTTACACCATAGATCATATTTACCATGAAAATAATGGCATTTTAGTATTTTGGCCATAACTTATTCATACTAGCTTCTTTTTGGGTGATTCAAGCGGTCATAGATAGAGAAAGGAAATGCCTACAACTTTCGTGTTTTGTGTTAAGCTCGGATCCAAAACGAATAATTACTATTAGAAAATATTTCTACATATGTCATACTTACGCCATAGATGGAAAATCATCTACGCCATATGTGATTCATCTACAACGTAAAACCATAAATCACATATGACATAGGTTATTCGAAGCTTATAATGAAGTCAACATCTGCCATTTGAAATGTAACACCCCACTTGGATAAGTGGACCGTTACATGTATTTATGGCGTGTCATCAAAGCATAAGGTAAATGTACTGAAACATTAAATGACCATAACGGAAATACCGGAATCAAACATCGGTAATCCAACCTAAGCTCAAAACATGAAAAACGAAATACTGAAAGAAAGGACTAAACAATGTCCAAATAAGCAGAATAATGTAAGTGCATAAAATAAGAAGTCAGGATAGCTTCCATCTCAAATGCACGTGCTCTCAGAATCCTAAGAGCGTCCCGGTGTACTTGTCGTTAGAACATGAAAGGAACTACAGCTGAGCATAACGCTCAGTGAACGGATATAAAACATGATAAGAATATACTGAATGAAACAAACGATAGAATACTGAAGCTGTAAGAATGATATGTAACATGTTGTGGAACTCTGCATAAAATCTGAGAACCTGGTTCGTATACACTGATACTGAAATATAACTATTAATTCTGAAAACATGCATTTACTGTATTTTATTTGCCAGAGCTTATATAGGTCACGTGCTGTAACAACCGTGCATGAATAACTGGAGGGGTGACCACATCATGCTATAGAGGGGTGACCTCTAAATAACTGTGCTGGGTGAAGGGATCAGCTCCAATGTGAAGGATGTAGAGCACACACCACATTCACCCTGATAACTTGTAAGACATATAAGCCTAGGATGCATCCATACGCCCCACTAATAATACTGATAAAATGGCCAAGCTGAGCTGAGTGGAACGATGCAGGATATCACTCTCCTGCATGTGAGTCACGACACCGGTGCCTCTAGTGCCGTGGTTACGGTACCTCCGTAACTAGTACATAAACTGGTCTTGCTTGTATATAATGCTCAGGCAATTTATTTAGTTATTAATATGATTACTGATAAACTTAAACATATACTGGGGAAAACATTTTGGCTGATGACGGGGAATCCTAATCATGCATAGAAGGAAATCCTTACTGAAAGGACGGGAAATCCGTACCTCGTGTCCAGTAATGAGATAAGAATGAAAGCTGAAAGATCTACTCCGACTTCACGAATACTACATAAATAATAGGCGGAAATTAAGTCGTCTGATTACTGTCTATAATTTATGATTCTGATATGTTCTTATTTTGATTTCAAAATGTTCTTGTATTATAGTACTGTACAATCTGATAAATCTGAATGTTCTTATTATTACTGGTAAGTCTATTACTGAAACTCTCATTATTATATGACATGTATCTTGCTATAACTAGTAATCTGGTGAAAATAGAAGGTTTTCTAAAATTAGATACTTTTCCAAAAGAGTTTCCTTGAAATAAATCATTAATCAAATCATGAGTTAAATCCGACTTTTAATAGTGGAAGGAAAATGTTAAAATCAATTTAATTTACTAATTAAATAATTAAAATAACAAATAGGTCTTATTTTATTTTCAAAAACTTATTTATAAAGTGCTTTTACCAAACTAAAATAATTCCCACTACTTTTACTATATATTCCCACTGCTTTTATAATAAAGTTCCCACTGCCTTTTGTTGTATAACCCCAAACACCCCTTTTATGCCTATACCCACTGATTTTCTGAACCAACACCCCTGGTCGACATTTTTGGGCTGCAGATTAACAGCAAGCCCACCACACTTGGTGGCTCACTGCTGCCGTCGACACCCACTAAACCAGACCGCCCCTTGTGGGTCGGCTGGCCTAAACAGCGACTACACCGAGACCATAACGGTCTCGGTTTTTGTGCAGCCACACAACCCGACAAACCCTTCTGCGTTTTTTTTGTCAAGGACTCTCGGTCCTCTTGAAACCAATACAAACCCGACCCTTGCTGGATTCGTGATGAACAAACAGAAAGAAAAAGGAAGAATGCGAATTGAGTTTTTTTTTTCCTTAATTCGTGATTAAGAATGATTTACAACATATGACGGAATTAATTGTAGAAAAACGAATCATTCCCCTTTGTTTTGATCTCCAGCCGTCGGCCACCATGAACAACCAAACCTTAATCTTTTTTTTTTTGCGTCTGATTATGGGAGAAGGGGTTAACCCCCGTTTCATCAATATACAAACCAAACGGGCTAAGCCCATTCTCTCGTTTTTTTAAACAAACCGGCCATAAGGCCCTTTTTCTTATATAACTTTCATTTAAAAAAAAAAAAAACTTAAGTATTATTTACGTGCCGACATATTCAATTCTCGCAATATTTCGACTAAATAGTTATTTTCCGAAAAATTAATCACATCACGATATTAATTAAAACTGAGACTGCGAGAATCCTGATAATGTTTAGTTATTTTCTGTATAATAATTACTACATACTTGATATTTTTTTTTTATCTTTTTGAGATCTTATAAAACAAGACTGCGTATTTAATATTTTAAATTTTAAATACGGGTTTTACATGAAATGTCCACTCTTCACCCGATCTCTAGGGACGACTAGGGGATAAACCCTAAGAGTTTTTCAGCCACCAACCACCATTTATCAAGAGAGAATTTATAAATAATCATCATTTGTACTAGTCTTTCATCAAGTAACTGTACCAACACTATGTCTAATTCGATCCATGTTTTAATGATATCTATTTGTTTAGTTTACATTATGATTGGATAATTACTTCATGTGCTAGACTTGTTATGGTTCTTTTATTTTTATATTATTATTTGTTTAGGATATCCTTATGCGTGTTATGTAATCATTGTAGCTTGGTATTATTTTATTTATTAAAGATTCTCATTGACCTATATGAGTGGTGTATAGAAACTGACTGTTGAAAACTTCAAGAAGGAGTTTACTAGGGGCAAGCTGACAACTGTTTTACGTGTACGGGTCGTTAAGATCATCGTATTTGATAAATAGAATATTTTTAAAAAAATACAAGAAACCTAAGGGCAAGGTTGAGTAATAAAGTCATAAGGGGCAGGCTGACAACTGTTTTGCACGTAAGGGTCATTAGGATCACCATATTTGATAAATAGAATACTAAAAAAAGCAAGAAAACTAGGGCAAGGTTGAGTTATAAAGTTATAATGGTAGATGTGGTTCAAGCAATGTTAACTTTATATTTTATAGTCACGAGGGCGGTAGCTAGGATTTAGAAAACATAGGTCAAAAGACCATGTCAAAAAAGAACTTATCGATATTATAACAACTAATCAGTAAGGATTAAACATTAAAATAGGAAAAATCATTTAAACTATAATAGAAGATTAGTTAAGATAACAATATGTCTCCTTTTAATAAGTTAAAACAATTTATTTTTCTTTGACTGCTTTCGTTACATGACATTTAAACTCATATTTTAGACTTCATTCTTAGCTTTTCGAACAACATTGGATTTATCATTTTATACTCTACACGATTGAGTTTTCTGTCCATTAGTACGTCGCCGGTAAATCCAGTTTTATCCCATCAATAGCGTAGAAAGAAAGGAGAGAGCTGGTAGTAGTACGAATAACATAACCATTTTCGAATACCGGTGAGTCATAACTTTTTTCTTGTGAAAATTACGGGCAGGGCCCTATCTTTATTCACTTGTCTGGCAGAGGCCAGACTTATTTTGGAAATCGAAAATAGCCAAGAAGCTCGGGAATAACTTAAGACGACTTTCGTTTTGCCATGTGGCGCGTGATTAGCCACTAAAAAAACGGACGAACATTGATATTAACGACTGACACCCTGTCAGTCAAAGGCTGTTTGGTTGGGCCTGCCCTATTTATTGTCTGACAGGATTGATGCTCGTTGGATATAAGACCCGAGGTTCAAATTTATATAGCCCTACCAGTACCCATTTTAACACCAAACACACAACCTCACAAAACCAAAAACCCGAGTTTTACTGAAAATGGATGTTTTGAGCAGCTAGGTTATGCCAAATCCTCAATCTCTCAAAACCAAAAACCCGACTTTTATTAAAAATGGTAGTTTTTAGCAACTAGGTTATGTTTAAGTCATAATCTCATATATATATATTCCCGAGTATATTTAAATATAACGGAGCAACTAGAGTCAATTTGGTGGTTTTTTGCCCTTTCTTTTTTATGGCGGTATGTTATTTAATCTTTTTTAATTTCATTAATAATTTTTTATGTTTATTTGTTATACATTATTGATATGTTGTTATTGTAAACTTTTAGGATTATAGTGTTACGTTGACGTGTAGAAGCAAGTTATCCTTGTTACCGTTTTTCAGAGAAAGATTTAGAAACACACCCAACGAACGTTTGTTTAGGCAATCATGTTTTGGTTGGTTGTGGAATTTGCCAAAATGTGTAGAGACTGGTCTTTTAATACATTTCCTTGCTTGTTGTCAAACGGATATTGTAGAAGAAGAGACATAAAATGTTCCGTTATGTTATGATGTTGGTGGTCATATCATAAAATTTGGTAGGGAAGAATTTTGCTTAATGACCAGTTTAAAATTTGGTGTACAGTTTAATGGTAGTTATTTAAAGGGGCCAATGCCGTTTAGGAGACGTGTCTTTTCATCAGCTTATGATACTCGTCATATACTCGTTAGGGATTTATATAGATTTGTTAAAAGCGATGCATTTGAAAACCTAAATGACTATGATGTTGTACGGGTTGCGTTGATAGCTGTGTTGGAGTTGGTGCTACTTAGGCATGAGTCTAGTTACATTGTTCCAGAATGGTGCTTTAGGTTAGTTGAAAATTTAGATGCATGAAACTTGTATCCGTGGGGTTCGTATGTTTGGTCGACATTGTATAAGCAGTTAAGGAATGTCGTATACGCACGTGCCGAACACCACCACGCGAATGTAGACAGAGATCAAGACGAAGAACCACCCAAGTATCAATTAATGGGTTTTATATGGGCTTTCAAGGTAAGTTACTTGTTGTGTTTAGTCTAACTAAAATATAGTACGTGTATAATTTGAATACATTTTATTTTCTGGCTTGGATGTTGGAGACTTATAGCGTTAATGCGGTGGATTATTTCACACGACTTGATGGTTATCCTTGATCAGTCCGGTGGTTCCGAGAAAGAAAGTTTTTTCGTAGACAAATTCCTACTTTAATTGATGTGAGTTCTACGACGCTTAGACATTCCTATTTGTCAATAATTTATTTAATAATTTGTATATGTGTTTAATTAATCTTATAATATTTTGCAAGGGTGTTATACCAAACGAAAGGTTGTTTCCTGACGAAGTTGAGATGTCGTCAGACTGGTGGATTGATAGCCTTAGATATTTCAATAATGAGATACATCAACCGCCCCAAGTACCTGAGTTTGATAACCGATATAGTCGTGATGATGTACCAGCAGACGTTTACACAGTTTTGATGGAAAAGGATCGAACTATCCAAGAATTGAATGCAAAAATTATGGTAAATGGTTAACATGATGTATGTAAATGTGTATCATCGAAAACTTGACGTATAATTATTCCAACTATTTTAATGCAGGCATTACAGGGTTGTGGCCAAGTTTCACCAAAAAAATGTCGTTAATGAGTCTGATGTTGGTGGGTTCGGTAATGAGTTTACTGGTACTCAACATAGTGGTTTTGTTAACATTGAGGTAATTTTTTTTTAATATAATTGTCATGTTACTTTTACTTTTATGTTAATTAAAAATAACTTTGAATATATTGTATGTTAGGACCAACAACAAGATGGTTTAGGTAATTTTACCCCAGTTGGTAGCCACTTCTTTGACGATATTCGAATTCCGTCGCCACATACGCCGTCTTATAAAGTGACTCCAAACGCTTCGTTTGGGCATCCTGCTAAGCCATCCTCAAGTCATAGTATGTATCAAATGAATAACCCGATGCCCCACGAGGGTTTTGGTCGATGGTCTAAGGTTGATCGAACATTGGAGGGTAGCTCTTCACAACATCGTGATATTCGCGGCTTACACCCAGTAAGTAGATCATTAGTTATATTAAATTATTTATACAAGTTAATAATGTAAAATATTTAATTAAAAAAGTGTTAAATTGTAATTAATTGTCAGGAAATGATAGATCGTGAAAGAAGAGCACGTCGTCCAGGACCACAAAAAATGAGCCCATTTACATCTCTTCCGCCTACAACCAAATTAGGTCCGGGAAAACGTGGTGGAAAGTCAAAAAATAAGAGTGTGTTCGATAACATTACAACCTTTAATCTGGGTGATGAAGAGAACGGTGAATTTTGTTTTCAGCTTTAAAATCAAAGTCCAACCACAACAGAATTTGTTTCGTTTGAGAACGTAGATCCCAATAAGGTATATTTTTAGCTAAATATTTTTAAAACGTTATGTTAATGCAGACCTATTCTTTATTTGTTTGCCATGTTTAGGTAAGGCGAGGAATGTATGTTACATACGAGGAGTTTATGGAGAACCCTGTTGATATATTCTTGGATTGTCATGTCAAGGGTTTTCTTATTATGGATACGTTCTGGTATGAACTAGTTCCTCACCTTGCCAATATAAGCCTTTCAAAGCGTAATTCTGTAAGGGTTGGTTGGTTGTCAGATGATGTAAGTTTTTTTTGAGTGTTCAAGTATTAACAATTTATTTAGTAGCTAATGAAAATAAAATTTTAAATTTTGTTGAAACAGCAAATTAATTGTTGGATTGAGTTGATCGTTAGGCGTCGACCGAGTGGGGCTGATTGGACAGTTGCAAAAACTGGGACTGCAACGTATTACCCTGGATCAAATGTTTTTTATCTTTTATTTGATAGGTTCTTGAAAGGAACTTTGAATGGTTCGACTTGTCCATACCCAGCGTGACATGACGTACAAATTGTAAGTATTTCCATTTATATGTTATCATCGTAACATACATTTAATAGTATTTGCTATAAAAGATATGCGTTCTACTAATCAATTGTATATAAATAAGATTTACATTTGTAGGTGTATATGACAATCAATTGCGGTAATAGTCACTGGGTAATTTCTATAGTTAATTTAATTACTGACCAGGTGGCAATCTTAGACTCATTACATTGCAATATTCGAAAGGATGCCCTGAAGAAGCAATTTTCAGAATGGTCAAGTGTGGTGAACGACCTTTTGTATCGTCAAGGTTATTTTCAAAACCGCATACGTAGACCACATGATTTCAAAGTATCCTACAACGAAGTCAATTTTCCAGTTCCACAACAAGGAAACTTTATGGATTGTGGGGTAATAACATGTTGGTTGATATACAACCTTTCTCAAGGTATAATCCCTTATGTATTAGGTGAACCTAATGCATACTTTCGCCAAGTTAGAGAAGAAATGTCGAAGTATTTCTATACCAATCGTTGCGAGGATACAAGGGATTGTGGCTATACACAGAATTTGTTTGTTTGAATGTTATTTGTCAATCTCTAAGAGTTAAAAATAAAAGTTTCTGTTATTTATCTTTTTCGTTCAAATTGTATGTTTGTTGTTATTTGACTAATATTTATAAATCAAAGTTTTTAAGAAAAAATCAACTAGCACAGATGTGACTTATCAATTAAAATAAAGGTACTGACAATGATGTGACAGAACCCTGACATTTAAAGTTTTTAGTGTGACAATACAATGAATTTATGTTTGTCTCTTTAAAAAAATCCCGACCTTAATTTTTTTGGAACACTATATATACATTTGTTAAATGGCTACATATTTTGTTCAATATATCAATTATTTTTGAAGTATGGCTGAAGATAACAATTCTCGTTACCCAAAGAATTTGTACAATTTTGTTGGTTCCGCCACACAACCTAATATGGCACGTACTTCCTCCCTAGGACGTCTAATTGCTTCACAACCCAACCAACCCCTACCTTTGACCCCAGTTGTTTTTCCAACTACTGTTGAAAAACCATTGAGGATCATACTTGGACCGGATGGTGTTCTTCAACAAGCAAAGTATAGAAAAGCAACAGTGACAAATGAAGTTGGTGATGTTGTTGGAACATCTACCCAAGATTATGTAAAGCAAATAGTTGAAGATGCACGTGAGGATGATCATTTTTCGCGTGACCCTTGGATTTGCGCAATACAGTATTTAGCTGATGAAGGGAGTAGTGTGATCGGTTGTTTAGGTGACATAAAAAATTTTATGACACCTAAAGGGAAACTTGAAAGAGTTGTTGCGGTAGTTAAAAGTTGTAACCTAAATTCAATTGACGACCTTAATGTAACACTTAAAGATACATCTGGTACTGTTGCTGGTACAGTTCATCACAAAGTTATGGAAAAAGAGGGATACAAAAAGTCTATAGCAGTTGGAGCTGTGTTGATACTTAAAAACGTGTCCGTGTTTAACCCGAAACCAATGGAATATTATCTTAACATCACCTTGAAAAACATTGTTTCAGTGTTTGACAACAATGTGATTTATGGTTATTTTTAGTTTATATTTTACTTTGTGTTCTTTGATAAGGACATGTTGTATGTGTACTTTTAGTTTATGGTTGTATTTGTGTTGTTTTCCAGTGTATCCTTTCAGAATCTTTTTAAATTGTAAATAAATGTTGTTACTGACATTTGATTAGACAACTCACTGCCATTATTGATGCTCTCTTTAAAACTCTCCCGAGTATCTTTTTAATTGTTACTGATATTTGATTAGACAACTCACTGCCATTATTGATGCTCTCTCTAAAACTCTCTCGAGTTTCTTTTTAATTGTTACTGACATTTGATTAGACAACTCACTGCCATTATTGATGCTCTCTTTAAAACTCTCCCGAGTATCTTTTTAATTGTTACTGACATTTGATTAGACAACTCACTGCCATTATTGATACTCTCTTTAAAACTCTCCCGAGTATCTTTTTAATTGTTACTGACATTTGATTAGACAACTTACTGCCATTATTGATATCTTTAAAACTCTCCCGAGTATCTTTTTAAATGGGATATAAATGTTTATCTTAGCAACGAATAAACCATAATTTAAAAAATGTATTCAGAGCAAAAATCATTCAAATGTATAATTCACTTTCGCGATCAAGAACGTGGTGCTATGATGCGTGCAGATATGACGTACTCAACGTTACTTAAGATGATATACAAAAAGTTCAATTTGAATCCCGGTGAAAAAATACAACTTTCGGTCAAACTTTCTTCAATTGATAGTATGCTAGATATTACTGACGACAATGACGTATCTTTTTTTGTTGAATGCGCTTGTTCTTCTCCTAACGAAATACCCAACTTGTATGTTCGTTTACAAAAAAAAATGTTCAATTTTTTGGATGATAACGAATTTCAAAACAAAGAATCACAAACTGATGAAGTTCAGAAAATGATATTGTAGATTCTGGATATAAACATGAGGCCGATTTTACAAAACCAGGATCTTCATTTGCTTTTTATCGGACGAAGAAAATGACAACAACATAGATATTAATAACGAAAAGGTTGATTCTAGATATAACAAGAATGCAAATTTTACAAAACCAGGTTCATCATCATGTGCGTTTTCTACACATGAAGGAAATAAATATGATGACAATTCATCTAAACATGATAATAATACTACTCAAAACCCGTTTTCAAATAAATGGAAAAATTTCATGTCAAACTTACCTAACGTCCCGGAAACCCCCTTTTATAAGTCAAAACCTACGATAGCAAGGGATTACAATAAAGATACACAGGTTTACGTTGGAAAGGTGTTTTTAAGTTTGGAAGCCCTAGATTTGGCCGTTAGGTTGAAAGTTATCGAATCCGGTTATCAATTAAGATCTAAAAAATCAAACATCAATACTCGTGTTTATCATTGCTATAATTTTGAAGAATGCGACTGGATTATTCGGGCAAGACGTTGGCCAAAAACAGATGCGTTTGAGATTACAAGCATGATTGATATTCACACATGTCCAAAAACACAAACTTTTCCAAACCACAGAAACGCAAACAAAAAAGTTATTGGTCACATATTTAGAGAAGAGTTAAAAGATGATAAGCGTGATTTGAAAAGTAAAGATATACAAAAAGCCATCATGTCAAAATATAAAATAAGTATATCATATCAACAAGCGTGGAGAGGTAAGGATTATGGGTTACACATGATTAGGGGGTCGCCTTATGATTCCTTTGAAATGTTACCATATTATTGTTACAATTTATCAAAAAAATCACGGAACTGTCACACGTATTAAGACAAACGAAGAAGGAGTTTTTGAGATGCTGTTCATTGCCCTAGGTGCTCAGGTCAGTGTTTTATTTTTTATATTATTCATTCATAAGTATAATAGTGATGCATTATTTCTTATATGTTATATTTTGTATTTTTTACCTTCAGATCCGAACGTTTCTTAATCAACTACGCCCTTTGCTTATAATCGACGCTGCACATTTGAAGGGTTTGTATAAGGGTGCAAATTTGTTAGCTGTGGGGATGGACGGAAACAACCAAATTGTGTCGATCACTTTTGGTATATGTCGAGGTGAAACTGGCCCAAACTGTTCGTGGTGAATGTCGGTACTTAAAGAATGTATTGGTGAAAACCCAAATTTGATTTTCATATCCGACAGACATGCAACTATAGCTTTGGCAATACGAAACGAGTTTCCATTAGCGTTTCATGGTATTTGTTGTCGACATCTAATGATGAACCTATCGTTGAAAAAGAAGAGGACAAAAAAATTTACTGGAAGATTTTCAAGGCTTACACGGTGGAGGATTTTACAACCAACATGAACATACTTCAAGCAGTTCAGCCTGATGCGTACCAGAAGTTAATTGAAGCAGGTCCTCAAAGATGGTCAAGAGCGTATTCTCCCCGCCCCCGCTACAATTATTGTACTTCTAACAGCGTCGAGTCTGTTAATAATTGTACAAGAAAGACAAGAAGGCTACCTATAACAATGCTGACAGAGTCGTACCGACAAATGGTGCAAAATTGGTACTACGATCGGCGTCAAGCTGCAGGTAGTTATGTTCATAATTATAAAAGTAAAACTCTAAAAAAATTATATATAAACAATAATCTGCCTTTTTCTACCAGCAAATATGAAGTACGAAATCACCAATTGGGCCGCGGATAAGGTGGAGAAAAGGAAGATTAAAAGTGCAACATGGATCGTTCACGACGTCAATCAATATCAGTACCAGGTTATGGATGGTCATTATACCCGATTGGTCGACTTTGGAAACCATACATGTAAATGTCGTAAATGGCAGATTTCAGGCATACCTTGTGGGCACGTGATAGCTGTAACTAGATTTTTGCGTACAACAGATTGCGTACAATTTGTAGCAGATTGGTTTAGAAAGGAAAAATACCAAGCCACGTACGCAGAATCCATCCACTTTGTTGGAGATGTGCATGAATGGGAGTTTCCTTCACATATACGACCCATTATACCTCCTGAAATGTATAGCCCACAACCTGGCCGTCCTAAAAACACCAACAGAATATTGTCACAAGGTGAGTTACCAAAGGGTATACATTGCACCCGATGCAACGAAGGGGGACACAGGCGTGATCAGTGCAAAAAATCATACGTCCCACAACCACCAGTAAAGCCTCACCGACAACAAGTTCCAACAACAAACAATAATTATGCTAGTCCCGTCGACGAATTTAACCAAAACACTTTTAACGATTTCGGACAAAACACTTCACAACCATTTCAACCTTACTTTCATAACTCATACCCAACAGATCATTTCCAAACTCAAAACCCTGAAGTACCACAACCTGATAACGTTTATGGGGGACAAAGCTTTAGTCACAACATACATCCCTCACAACAGTATGATCATACACAGAGAAATGACTATCAGAACACATCTTTTGCGAACGAACACTACAATTCACAACAATACACCTCTCAACACCTAGATGATATAAACCTAAACAACTCTAGTTGGTTCAACAACTTTGGTTTTTAAGAGAAACACACTTTGTTTTCCAAATTCTCAAATTACATTTGGGCTAGTTTGGTGTATCTTGTAATATATTTCCTTTCGTAATAAATTAAGTTCATATAATCAAACACCCACAATAAATTATACGCTGGCATATCATTTAGTATTGATAAAAAAGGTGACATGACAATACATTTAAATAGTTAAAGGACTAAATGCACACATCTATATAATGCACCTTCACACAAACAAATATCACAACGTCTAGTAACCCATTTTCATATTCCAAAAATGAAATACACTATCCGTTTGCACCATTATGGAAGGTTCTCTTCACCCCCTGGAAGAAAATTTGTTGGTGGTCTCATTGCAACAATAGACCAAGTCGACCTTCAAACTTTTTCAACAAATAAAATCAAATTTATTTTGACCAACAATATAGGTTACGATCCTACCTCCTCAACATTTCTATACATAAAAAAACCTAATTGTTCTCTAGATTCAGGCCTGCTCTCATTGGACGATGCTTTACAAGACCGTGAATTTATCCAAGCATATACACATGTTCCTAGAACTGAACTACATGTATATGTGTCTCGTGTCAAATTATCACCTTTGGTTGTGGCGGAACAAAACATCGACAAGGGTAACAAACAGAGAAAACAAGATAAGCCTTCATGTTCAAGAAAACTATTTGAGTAATTTGTAACAAGTGGGGACATATTCATTAGTGTATGCTATGAATTTGTAACCCACTACTTTGTAATGCATTCCCAGACTTGTTGCTTTCAAAGTGACTAGTCTTATCAATCCTGCAATAGAAATAAATGAACTACTGTTCCATTTCATCTTCTTGTTATATATATGTCCTTACATTTAGACTACAATCCATACTCATCTTTAATTCAATCTTCTCACAAAAAAAAACATGTCAACCTAAAATCAAAATACATTTGAATTTCAAGTCAACCATAATGGCCAGTTCAAACTTAACCCCCTAAGATATGAGCACAGTTCAGTACTAGATGTTAGCGTTCCACCAATGTTGTATGCAGATATGGTTAGTTACATAAAATCAAAACTAACTGTTATATATTACACCCATATAACAATTGACAACATATATTACGCACTACCACAAATCAACAACTTACAGGGTTTGAAAAAATTAAAGACCGATTATGATATCGATGTTATGTACGACATTGCTAAAGTTGTTGGAAAACTCCAGATTTACGTTTCTCATCAACCGGTAGATTTAACCACGGCGTTGATTCCAAATGACGGTTCATTGGAGGAATCGTTAACATGTATCATTTCTGAAGAAACAACCCTAAAACTGCAAGAATCACTCCGGTATCTACATCAAATGCAGAAACAGAAGAATAAAAGGTTAGATCAAAATAGATCGTTCCAACTAGTTACAAAAGCAAAACCAACTACACCATATACCCAAATCAACTACAATTTTCTTGTTCACAATAGTGGCCAATTGGTGATAGATGCAACTAATAACCCAACATATGTCAACGGTGGTACAATGATGATCAACATCCCAAGAATGAAACTTAAAGATATTAAACAATATCTTTTCAACATTCTTTCTTACAAAATCCATGCTCTTTACAAAATAAATTATTACGAGAAATCTCACACAATCAAACTAAGAAACAACTATGACATGCATGTCATGTTCGACATCTCAGCAGCGCACAGCATGTTGGAGATATACATCGACCATGTAGGTGTGGATTTTATTATACCAAACTACATATGTTCAAATGCTGCCCTTGCAGAAATGATGGCCGATGTAATAACAGGTTACGAAGGTGAAAATAAAGATGAAAATAAGGAAGTAACACAAAATGATTTCACAAACGACCAAATGATTGAATGGGCAGAACAAGAACACCTGGAGAACGAGGAGATTAAGGAAATTGCCCGCATCAGACCTAAAAGGTTCCTCTTATCTACTAACTACAATTAACAGCATTTGTTAGTAGTACTCCATCATTTGTTAGTAGTACTCAAACTGTCTTATTGATATGCAAAATTTAATGTTTAATAAGTTATTTTATTTTTCTTTATGTATCAAATGTCATGCCAATATTTAATTACTCATCACATGTACTATGACATTTGTTTGATTTAAATATCTAAATTATCACATCAAATCACTAACAATGTCCTTCATCTCATATGATTTTTCCCGAGTATGTCATTGTCTTAGCTGGATGCTCACATGCTTTCACTGCTTTAAATGTCAAGGAATCAGTGGACCATTTTTCTCATATTATTTGAATACTTATATCATTATTATAACGCTGTGATAGCAACTACACATATTCGTATTCTCTATATATATCTTCAAATTAATCTCTAACCCACACAATTCACAAAACAATATTTCTCCCACACTAACATAATATGGATGCTTCCTCAAATCAACTTAGAACAGATGTTATTGAGAGCATAGAAAGGGATCTACAGGATGAGATCACACTTGCACACAATTTGGTGACAGAATTGAATTGTTACTTCCGACGAATGCGTGCCCGTGAACCACGAATTAGGTTGGTGGAGTCTATGCAAATGACAACAGTTACCAGTTACGGGTTGCATACACTTCTTATGGCTCAAGAAGCAGATCAACGTATGTATGACAACTTGATTGAAGCAAGGAAAAATTTGATTATAACTATTGCTAAGAAGGAACGATTAATTCGTAACTACAGATCGATATAATTTATTCAATCCTGTAACAAAATTATCTTGCTACTTTCATGTTTGGTGTGTTCCGTTGTTTTTAATAATTCTAATAATATTATGCTTTTAATTCGTAACTACAGATCGATATAAATTATCTCAACCATGCATGTACAAGAAATTTTTATATATTCATTTTACACATAATATATTTTTCCTTTCTTCATTATTTTTTTCTATTATAACGTTATACAAAAATTTGCGCATACTACATACCTACTCATAATTTAAATAGAAAATACTATACATTTTTTTTTCATCAAAATCTTCACAAGTGTCATACTTTGGCCATTAATATATTATTCAACATGCCAATTAAATTTTTTTCGCCTTATCAATACGCGAATAGCTATTTAAAATCTATTCAAAATGCCAATAAAATTTTGTTAAAAAAAATCATAAAGATAAACTAAACAAGCGCAAAGTAGGGGTTACACAAGAATTTTACTAAGTTTTAAACATTACTAAAATTTATTACTTTACAAAAAAATAAAAAATAAAGCTCGGGTCTTATATCCAACGAGCATCAATCCTGTCAGACAATAAATAGGGCGGGCCCAACCAAACAGTCTTTGACTGACAGGGTGTCAGTCGTTAATATCAATGTTCGTCCGTTTTTTTTTAGTGGCTAATAACGCGCCACATGGCAAAACGAAAGTAGTCTTAGATTATTCCCGAGCTTCTTGGCTATTTTCGATTTCCAAAATAAGTCTGGCCTCTGCCAGACAAGTGAATAAACATTATGGTGAAGGATGAAGAAAGGCTCAACCTATTACTCACTCCTACTGAACCTAAGCCTCAACTTGGGAAACAAATGTACGAGCCAATTATCTTACTCTTTATACTATGTTTATTCACAACCCAACCCAATTGAACCCAACTCAATTTTTTTTAAATATTAATTTTTTACTCCTCTACTTATACAACAAATACATACAACCCAATCTTAATTTTTTTACCATTTATCAATAACCAAACCCAACCCAATCCAACTAACTTAACAAATAATATTAACCAATAAGCATATCAAAAATCAGCTCATAACCAATCTTCTTCTTTTCATATCATTTATAAAAAAACCCGTAATACTCCATATACATTTTTACACATTATAACTATTACACAATATTTATTACTACAAACAAAGACATTACAAACTTTTCATCCAGTATTAAACAATGCGAGTATTTATGTGTTGAACAAATTAAATACAAAACAGTAGTAATAATTATGACCATAAGTCAAAAGTCAAAACGTATACGACCACACATTCATTTGCTTTCACTCGTTCTCTCTCACTTATCATCTTCAGGCAACTTATCCGCCATTTTTAACCTTTCATCATCTAGTAACTAACATGTCAATCCTAACGCAAAATTAAACAAAATAGTTGATCAATCAGAGAATGACATGTGTTAAGGTTCGTTTAGAGTTTTGAAAGTCACATACCGACCGGGTCGTAGCTTTCTCTCTCTTTCTCTTGTATTTTATTTATTATAATATTGATTATAACCTTGTCTTCTACCTGACGACCGGTTGGAGCCGATCGTGCATAAACATGGTCTTAGAGAAAATAAGGTTCATTATGAATAGATAAAAATCTCTGCACTAACAATCCAACAAATAATGAGGTATTACAAAGGAGTCTTGTTAAGGAACCTTTAAATGAAGCTCAAATATCAACCTAGAGTCATGCAATTCATCACTCCTTCATCTACATTTAATGAGGTAAAAAGGGAAATTCCTAATTCCCCATTGGTATGAATTTATCGCTCATACATCCCTCTTCTATCCTACTTACACCATATTGTTTCATATGGCTATTATCATTTACACTTGATTTCATGTGGATGGACGAACACCCAGTTATTTGGTGATAAGGGTAGAGTTAAGCTCGTGACTTGAACAAAAATAGACGCTTCGCGAAAAACACCTCATGCCTATCCTATAATGGTTTGTTTTATTTCATCTTTCTAGTTTGTCTAATTTTCCTTTCTCTATATCTTTTTGGTTTTTTGTCTCTCTATTTTTTTACAGGATATTAGAGCAAGGAGTAGGATAGTTATCATCGACTTGACCCGTGATTTGTAGAAATAAATTTTGTGCAGGCTCTGTCTACGGAATGAATGAGTTATGTCTACGACGTAGAGCCTGTAATTTCAAGGACGTTTTATTCTTTTTACTTATCTACGGTGTAGATGCATATTTGTCTACGGCGTAGACACCGTCAATAGAGAATTAACTTCCTAATTATTTAAAGATTTTCACAAAATTTGTATTAGTTTTTAAATGGACTTTGTAGGTATGTTCTCTGTAAGCCCTTACGACACAAAACTTATCCACTTTGGATACTTAGTGGTTTAACGGCTGGTTGCATGTGCTAAATGCAATCGTGATTCATACGAAAGTGAGTAAGGTGGGTTTTTTTTGTGTTTTCTTTGTTGAACATATGATGCATTTAGAGAAAAAGACGAATTCATGGATTGAGATTGCTTTGAAGTTCCAAAGGTGGATGTCTTACATTGAGTTTGACATTATTATCCTTCACAGGAATTCATGCTCGTGAAGTTTTTCGTGTTAATTCTACTCATTCTTCATATTTATTAACTTTAATGTAAAATAGACACATTGTACAAATTAAGTGAATGGATTGGATTAGAATTACATTTGAGCAATACTTGTTGTTTATATTTCTAGTTGTTTTTGGATAACTTATGTCATTTTTCGCCTAAGTTTTAAAATTTTAAGGTATCATGTATGTGATGCTCATGCACTGATCTTCGGATTGTGCCCGCTAGTGAAAATGTTTACTCTATTAGTACTTGTACGAATGAGGCACTTGATATCCTTAAAGATGTCCTAAATTAAAGTGCGTTGACATATTTTTCACACTAAACTAGAATAGATCGATGTCAGACACAAAATTAAACCCTTATTTTGTTGGTGAGGATTAGTTTATTCTGTTTTCACATTATACATAATCCACTAAAATATGAGTGTGTTGGTAGTACGTATTGTAAATGTTAGAACTTGTCTTATATCATCAATTTTGAGACCGATCTGGGTGATAGGGATGACAACCACATTCGATTTAAAACCAAACCACCTTCTATATTGTGTGTATGTGTTTATCAACTTGTTACACTAACATGTCGGCCTCCGTGCTTAGAACCGACCGCACTCGTTTTAAGTGTCTACCACTAGTGTAACTTGTAAAAATCGTTCCTTTAAGATTAAACCAATTTTTGTTCATTACAACATTACACCTAGCTTACCCTTGTAGTCGAATATGCTTGAAGGAATTATTGGCTATTTGATAGCCATAGTTTTCGAAGATTAGTTCGTGAATTATGCTTAATGTTATATCAATGTAATCTTAGAAGACCCCCAAGTACTATCATAGTTTATCCCAAGCGTGAGATATATTTTTATGCAAAATGATCAATTTGACAGCAGTTATGTTAAAAAGGTGGATTGTTTATAAACTGTAACATGAATCATTAAGTTGGTACGTAATATAAACCAACTAGTTATGAAGAATGGGTGCTCTTATAAGCCGGTTGGTACTAAAGATCGTGTTCTCGCAGTTTTAAACTTAAACTCATGTGGGAGTGATGGTGACTGGTGATGACATGTCTTCAACTACCTGTTTTGTATATTTTATATTTACAACTGTTTTTAGGTGGATCTTTAGGAAATATCCTACCTTTAAAACCATTAAGTCGTGTGAGTAAACCTAGTCAGCTCATATCTCTAAGTGTGTGTAAATTTGTGTGCATTCCAAGCATATGATTGGATACTTTGTTATGACTATGTAATTGAGCGAATACACTCCCAAATGTAACACTTAGACTAGGATGAGAGTTGAGTGATTAGGATCTCTAGTTGATAAGGTGTTGGTCTTTAGTATCTATATACACACGAATGTTTTTTAACTTCATATTTCTAGATTTATAGGAGATATCTTTTTGAAAAATGATTTTAACATGTCTACTTGAGGACAAGTAGAACTCAAGTGGGGTGATATTTAACGATATTAAATATTAAAATATTTTTACTAGCAATATCCCTTCAATTATGCTCGTTTATGTGACTAACATGACCAAGAAATGCAAAGAAACATTTATATCATATTTTGCAGGTAACAAGGAGCAAGTTACGAAAAACCAAGAGGAAGGGTGGAAAAAGGCTCAAAATGTCGGCAAATGAGGTTTTCAAAAGTTATCTACGATGTAGATGGATCTATGGTTTACGTCATAGACATAACGAAGGAAAGATTCTCTAACATTGAAGTCTATACGGCGTAGATGGATATATTACCGACGTCATATACGAGATAACTTAGCTTTTTAAGATTGACAACGACAAGATCAAGCAATTATGGAAGCTATATATTCGTGTCATATATGGCGTAAAGGAATGTCCCCTCTACGTCGTAGACCATTCAAACGATTTTAGAAAGTTCATTTAATGAAGGCCAATGACGTAAACCCTTATCCCTTCTATGTCGTACTTTGCGCGATTTGTAGATTAAAAGTGAATATTTGAATCCTACACGTAAGTGATGTCCAAGCTTACACCATAGATCATATTTACCACGAAAATAATGGCATTTTAGTAATTTTGGCCATAACTTATTCATACTAGCTTCTTTTTGGGTGATTCAAGCGGTCATGGATAGAGAAAGGAAATGCCTACAACTTTCGTGTTTTGTGTTAAGCTCGGATCCAAAACGAATAATTACTATTAGAAAATATTTCTACATATGTCATATTTACGCCATAGATGGAAAATCATCTACGCCATATGTGATTCATCTACAACGTAAAACCATAAATCACATATGATATAGGTTATTCGAAGCTTATAATGAAGTCAACATCTGCCATTTGAAATGTCCACTCTTCACCCGATCTCTAAGGACGACTAGGGGGTAAACCCTAAGAGTTATTCAGCCACCAACCACCATTTATCAAGAGAGAATTTATAAATAATCATCATTTGTACTAGTCTTTCATCAAGTAACTGTACCAACACTATGTCTAATTCGATCCATGTTTTATTGATATCTATTTGTTTAGTTTACATTATGATTGGCTAATTACTTCATGTGCTAGACTTGTTATGGTTCTTTTATTTTTATATTATTATTTGTTTAGGATATCCTTATGCGTGTTATGTAATCATTGTAGCTTGGTATTATTTGATTTATTAAAGATTCTCATTGACCTATATGAGTGGTGTATAGAAACTGACTGTTGAAAACTTCGAGAAGGAGTTCACTAGGGGCAAGCTGACAACTGTTTTGCGTGTACGGGTCGTTAAGATCACCGTATTTGATAAATAGAATATTTTAAAAAAAATACAAGAAACCTAAGGGCAAGGTTGAGTAATAAAGTCATAAGGGGCAGGCTGACAACTGTTTTGCACGTAAGGGTCATTAGGATCACCATATTTGATAAATAGAATACTAAAAAAGCAAGAAAACTAGGGCAAGGTTAAGTTATAAAGTTATAATGGTAGATGTGGTTCAAGCAATGTTAACTTTATATTTTATAGTCGCGAGGGCGGTAGCTAGGATTTAGAAAACATAGGTCAAAGGACCATGTCAAAAAAGAACTTATCGATATTATAACAACTAAACAATAAGGATTAGACATTGAAATAAGAAAAATCATTTAAACTATAATAGAAGATTAGTTAAGATAACAATATGTCTCCTTTTAATAAGTTAAAACAATTTATTTTTCTTTGACTGCTTTCGTTACATGACATTTAAACTCATATTTTAGACTTCATTCTTAGCTTTTCGAACAACATTGGATTTATCATTTTATACTCTACATGATTGAGTTTTCTGTCCATTAGTACGTCGCCGGTAATCAAGTTTTATCCCATCAATAGCGTAGATAGAAAGGAGAGAGCTGGTAGTAGTACGAATAACATAACCATTTTCGAATACCGGTGAGTCATAACTTTTTTCTTTGATACTTAAGTGCTGATGATAATACGACAAACCATAAAGGGAAAAAAGTTGAAAGAAACTTAAATGCAAGTTACATAAATTCACTCACCAATAATTCAAGCTACTAAAAATGCAAATCTTTATTATTTCAGACACAACAATCCTGAATATTTCCCAAAATGCCACTACAAAACTTTTGGAGCCAAGTATATCCAACTGCATAGGCCGGGTATTTTACTTTTTACCCATCCGTACAACATCCCTTTGGATTTTTTCAATAATTGAAGACAAAGAAATTATAAATGACGTCATAAATATACATCATGGTGACGTCATCATTCAAGTTTTTTTTCTAGATTTCCTTATCTTTTCCATTCGGAAATTTCCTAGAAATGGTTTACTAGCTTCCCAACACCTCACTCTTTCACTCTAAATTATTCATATAAATATAGCTATAAAAAACTTCACCTTCACTTTTACACTATACCTCATATCCATAGATAACATATCTAAAACATAAAATATCCTTTAGATACAACAATGTTGTCTGAAATGGAAAAAAACAACAAAAAATTAATTGAAACCCTAGTTAAAGGAAAGAGTTCTACAAAGGCTTTGCAAAGCTTGATCCGCAAGAAACTAGTTAGTGGTAACGGCTCGGGTAGGTTTGATGAACTTTTGGTTGAGATATTAGGTTCTTTCTCTGGTGGTCTTTCAATGTTGGGTTCTTGTGATTCTGGTGAGATTTCTGGTGTTCCGGCTAGTCCTCCTGTTGATCCGGTACCGGAAGTTTACTCCGGGAAGAAACCGGCACCGGTTGTGAAGGAACGTAGAGGGTGCTACAAAAGAAGGTATGTACATTTTTTACTAGTACTAATATACATTATTAACTGTGTAAGCTTGATATTTTTGATGTTAAATAACTTGGTACAAAATGTTAACGTATTATGTTTTTGTTTGGTTAAACTTTTGTAGGAAGACAGAAGATTCGAGGGTCAAAATCAGTGGGACAATTGAAGATGGATTTGCATGGAGGAAATATGGACAAAAGGAGATTCTTAACTCTAAATCCCCAAGGTTCTGTTCAATTATTAATTTCTTGATTAGGACTTTAATACTAGTTAGTATAATCATATGAAAACATAACTAAATTTGTAACAACATAATTATTACTACAAACAAGATAGTTTTTTTGTAGTAATAGTACTAAATATGTGTTTTTTTTTATGATCTTGTAGGTGCTACTTTAGATGTACCCACAAACCTGCTCATGGATGCAAAGCACAAAGACAAGTTCAAAAACTGGAAGATGGATCAGAAATGTTCCACATAACTTACTTTGGTCATCACACTTGCCCTAGTCCAAATTCTTTCTCAAAAAATGGAGTTGTTCTTAATTTTGAAGATTCCAAAAACCATCCTCATTTTTCATCTAGCCCTTCAACTATTACCAATATCCCAGTTGACCACTTTGTGAAACAAGAAGTTGAATCCAAGTCTCAAAGTACTTATGTGTCTGACAATGTTTCATCTGCTTATAATGAAGGCCTTTCAGCCCCTCCTTTAGGGTGGAATGAGGTATTGAGGGGTGATTTTGGTGAATCATTCATGGGGCTTGACCATGAAGATTCAAGTGCATCAACTAGCTCACAAAGCTACTTGATGAATGTGGATCTTATCAACCATGGTGAATTACAAGATGATTTGGAATTTGACTATTTTGGTTTATAAAAGGATCGATACGCTACCAAGACGATGCTCAACTTCCTTTTGGCGATATCAACATTGCTATAGTCATTTAGACAACATGTAGTGATCAGTGAACTCTTGTCCTAGACATGTAAATATGATATGTTATTAAGTACGATCTTTTTTTTATCATGCAGTACTAGTTGACACTAAAACTGTAGGCTTGTCAAAATCCCTCTTGCCATATGTGTTGTTTTAAGTTTTAACAACCATTTAGCTTTAGTTTACCACGCTAGTGCATTTAAGTCTTCTAAAGGTGTACTGTGTACAAGACAAATTGCACAATGTGATAATGTCCTACCTAGAAAGTGATTCCACAGTATATTTTCACAATATTCTTCTAAATTATATTTTCACGATATGTGTTTTTCATTGTATTTCATTTACACGCTTGATCACTACAGATATATATAAACCTAGAGCCGAGAGAATGAATATCTATATCAATCAAGGTTATAAATAGCGTGGCGTGATGGCATTTTCAAGCTACTAGTAGCTAAGTTGAAGTTATAGTGTTTTTGTAATGTGTTTTATGACGGCACAACATATAATAATATTTATGTGTTTTTATCATCTTTTAATATTATATTTATATTGAGTTCACAATAAGCTTTGATAAAATAATTAAAATTAAAAAACCCTTCTTACATATAATAATATTCATTTTTTGGAGTTAATTTCAAAAAACTCACCATGCCTCATGTCGTATTGCGTCTTGACCTATTGCGTAGTTTGAAAGACGCGTTGTTGATTTGTACAATTATGGGTCCTTTATAAACATATCTTTACTATACTTAGTTAGATGTCTATAAGGCAAGTAGTTTACTACACCAGAAACTTTAGGAGTAAGTTTAGTCCTTTATATGTACATGATGCATTGTATCCTAAATAAAATCAAGAATACAGAGAATCACTTTCTCATCAAAGCACCATATTTATGATGGTATCAGAGCAGGTTACACTCTCACGACAGTAACCACGATACAATTTAACACATCAAAAGGTCGAGTCACATAAATGCACACTTGTGTTAAAGTTCCATGGCAGGAGATAAAGGGGACGGTGGGGAGAAGAAGAAAAACACAGTAGACGTGATGTCACCAGTCTATCTATCCTAATCTGAGAACCCAGGAGCGGTGATCACCCAATGTATTTTCGAAGGTGATAACTATGACCTTTGGTCCAAATCAATAATTAATGCATTCCGAGCGAAGAACAAAGATGGATTTCTTGATGGTCCGTGAAATAACCTACCGAGGGTGCAGCAGAATTAGCCTACTGGAGGGCTTGCAATTCTATGTTGTCATCTTGGATAATAAATTCAATTGATAAGCCCCTTAGACCGGTTATACCTCTAATAACACTGTCAAAGAACTTTGGGATGAGTTACTGGAGCGTTATAGCGTTGGGAATGCTCCCAAGATGTTCCAATCGAATGCTGAGATCCAAGGACTTCGTCAAAATTGAATGAGTGTGGTAACTTATTATTCAAAGCTTACAGCTTTGTGGGACGAATTGGTGATACATGCATTTTTGTATGGGGTTCAATTTTCTCTCGATATCCTCTCGAATTGATCTCGGTCTTAAGTGGAATGATTGTTCTTGGTTATTAAAGGGAGTTTTAGTTTTCTAGTCTACTATAAGGTTTAAATGTATTAAAATGAAAACTTAAATCAAAGATAATTAATTTAATGACAATTAATAAAAACTTGAACTTGAATTAAAATTAAAATTAAAATTAAAACTGAAATTAAAGTTAAAATGGAGAAACAATAACCTAAAGAAACAGTAATAATTAATGAAGCTCAAAAGAAACTTGATTCAAAAGTATACCCTTGATTCGGAACTTTGTTCATCCGGAACTTTTCACTCGGAAGTTTTCATTCGGAACTTTTGAAAAATCCTTCATTCGGAACTTTGATTCGGAAGTTGTTGATCCGGAAGTTGGGTCGGAACTTTTTACCCGGAACTTTATTCGGAACTATAGTTCATTCGGAAGTTTTTACTCATTCGGAACTTTTTGAAAATAAATTGATTCGGAATTAAAAAACATGCATTCATTCGGAACTTACTGTTCATCCGGAACTTCAGTTCATTCGGAAGATGGGATTCATGCGGAACTTTCTGTTCGTTCGGAAGTTTTGATTCATGCGGAACTTTTTAAACAAAAATTCATTCGGAACTTTTAAGGAACATATTCATCCGGAACTTCTTAGTTCATTCGGAAGATGGGTGTTCATCCGGAACTTTGGTGTTCATCCGGAACCTGGGAACACAGATACAGTACCTTTACCCGAAGAACAAGGAAACACGATTTTAATCCGAAAATCACCAAGTTTTTCAATAAAAACTTAAATAAACTAATCACTAAGCATCAACTAATTAAAAACTACAAATCCCATCAACAAAAACACAAAACCCAACAACTTTTGAAGATCAAATCAAATAAAATAAAAACTTTAGAACTTGAAGAGAAAGATGATGATGAACAAGATGAAATGGAAAGATTAAACAAGAACTAGTATTGATGATTAATGTTTTAACAAGATCAAACAAAGATTAAGATTACAAGATTTGAGAAACAAATATTAAAATCACCAATCACCCTAGTGGTGATGGTGATGATACGAACTAAAAGGGAGAAAAAGGGGGAGGAGAGAAAAACTAAAAACTAACTGGCTAAATGTGTGTGGGGTGGTCTATTTATAGGCTTGTCTTTTGGTTGGTGAGTGGGCTTTCTCCCGTTCTTCTTGTCTTCTCGTCTTTTCAGAAAAGTTGACGTTTTTGATTCTGATTCGGGATTTGTCGTCGATTAAATTCAACTCGTCTTTTAATTTCTTTGTTTAATAGACTTGAGTTTCTTCGACTTATGTAAATCTTCCATCTTTGGTCCTTTTCTTCGATAAATCTTCGAATAGGCCCAGTGACTTCAAATCTTTTGCATCTCTTGGACAATAGACTTCATCTTGAGTCTTTTTCTTCGATAAATCCCGTGCAATCCCATGTTTTCTTTAATATTCATCCGGTTGGCTCTGAAAACACAATAAACACAAAAACCACGCATAATTCCAAACAAATGATATTAAATACGTGTTTTGGTCTCGTTTTAGCCAGAATTAAGTGGTAAAAGGATGGGTGTTTACACACCTATCAAATCCCCTACACTTAACCATTGTCATGCCCTCATGCAATGCTTAGTGATAAAGCAATTTTACACTTTTCTCATATTTAATCAACCTTGGCCTTATTCAAATACTACTAAACAAAAAACTAAGGTACTAAAAGAAATTAAAACTTAAAAGGATAGAAAACCATTTTCACTTGAAAATAGCTACATGGAAATAACTTGCAAATAGATCAAGGACTTACATTAGGGCTTTGGTGCTGCAAAGATTTATCACCCTCAAGTTTCACGTTCCCCAAACTAAGCTTAAAAACGAGATCATTGTTATTATAAGTTAGTAAATCAAACACTTATACACATGGCTTAATTAAATGCTTAAACTCCCTTATTCCTAGGTGTATCTCTTATATTTTATTTTTGTCTTAGAATGATCATGAAGATGTATTTTTGGACTTGTTTCGATAGTTTATTAAGGCTGAAAGCAAAGTAGGACGATTTGATCAATAGTTAGCTAAAGGACAAAATCTCTTAAAACTGCTTCTCGGGATATCAAAAAGTTCATATCTTGGCATAACTCGGTTCACGATTTGAGACCTTTCTCGGGCCGATATTTGGCATGTACTTCATACTTCACATCTTGAGAGACGTTCTTGAGATAATGGTCTTCTCATCGTAATAGAGTTTCTTCACTTGGAGACTTTTGAGGGGTACTCCAACTTTGTTGACCACGACTTCATGATTATTTCTTCAATCTTTAATTGGGATTTTGAGATACAACGATCCACCTCCTTTTCGGACTTGGATCTATTTATCCTCATACCTTGTTAGGGTCTTTTCGGATAGACTTCTCCATGATCTTTATGGGAGTTGATTGCTTTTCGTCGTGAGTCTTGATCCTTCATATTGACTTTAGGAATAATGCTTTTCACATCACTTTGGATCTTCAGCAATAAAATGGAATCCTCATGCCTTGTTAGGGCCTTTTCGGACTCGCCAATCTTCGCGCCCCGCTTCATAAGTTATGCCTTGGCTATGAACTCTTATCATTACCGAGCAACTTTTAAACGATCTTGGGCTAGAAGCTAAGTAACTTTTCAAATCGTACGACCTTACTTATTGCAGATAAATTATTAGCAAGTGATGGGAGAATAGGCAAATAATTATACCAAGTGAGCTTGTGCAAGAATACCGACTTATAATTGACTCTATCATTTCTCGTCCTCCACAATTTAAAATCTCAAGTAATGAGACTCGTTGATACTTAGCCTAATAAACCAATTAAGGTCTACATGGTTAAGGATACTAGCTAGAATAAACTTAGATAAGTCTATTCGGGTTGAGTCAAAATAAACGCAACGGGCCTAATATGTCAAAGACTTCTAAACTAGCTACACCACTTTATTAATATTTTTGACTTTATTACGGGATATATACGTATGAAAGCAAAAATAAAAATTTAAAAGTTACGACTAAATGGCCAAAGTTAATAAAAATTTTGAAAAATGTTGAAAAATAGGATTTTCTGGTTAAATGAAGGCATTTTCATGGAAAAGTCCACTTAAAACTTCGATAGAAGTCCCCCCTACACTTAAGATAAACATTGTCCTCAATGTTTAAGCATGTGGAAAAAATTTCCCCTACACTTATGACATTGTGCACGTTGGTTAACTCAAGTTAAGGAAGAGACGACTAAAGTGATCAATTTCAAATGTGAGTATGAAGAAAACTGAATCACGATAGTTGAGAGATAGAACCGGATTTCGGATAACACGGGAGCACGATTCTTCAAAGATTCCAAGAGTGCACTTATCCCTGTAATCACATCACCACACAAAGACAAACACGTATAGAGGCTCCCCTACACTTAGGGGGTTAAACGGTAAAAGATAGATACTCGGGCTGCCTCCCGAGGAGCGCTTGTTTTTTATAACCGAGTCACGAGCCTGACTCGAACCAAAATTAGTTCATGGGGAACGTGGTGAGGGATAGAATCACCTCCTGAGAGGTGTCCTCACCAAAGTACAACTTCACTCGTTGGCCATTCACCTTAAAATTCGGTCCATCAGGTTGAGCGAGCTCGAGAGTACCATATGGAAAAATTTGGGCAATGGTGAATGGGTCGGACCAACGAGATTTGAGCTTTCCCGAAAAGATTTTCAACCGAGAGTTAAAAAGTAAGACTTTGTCTCCAACATGGAACTCTCGGTTTTTGATCTTGGAGTCGTGAATGAGTTTAGTTCTTTCCTTATAGATCAAAGAATTTTCATAAGCCTCATTCCGAAGTTCATTCAGCTCATTGAGTTGGATCTTGCGTAGGTCACCGGCTTTGTTGATATCAAAATTAGCCCACTTCAAGGCCCAATAAGCCTTGTGCTCCAACTCAATGGGGAGGTGGCACGCTTTCCCGTACACAAGACGATAAGGCGTACAGCCGATCGGGGTCTTGTAAGCAGTACGGAAAGCCCACAAAGCATCATCAAGTTTATCAGCCCATGAGGCACGATGCTCTCCCACGGTTCTTTCCAGAATTCGCTTAAGTCCTCGGTTGGATATTTCGGCCTGGCCATTAGTTTGTGGGTGGTAGGCTGTGGAAAGACGATGATTTACATCGTACTTAGCCATGACTCTTGCGAATTGGTCATTGCAGAAATGAGTCCCACGATCACTAATAATGGCACGAGGCACACCGAATCTAGCGAAAAGAGCTTTTAAAAAGTTACAAACCACCCTTGCGTCATTAGTAGGTAAAGCTTTGGCTTCAACCCATTTAGAAACGTAGTCAACAGCTACAAGGATGTATTTGTTTCCTTTAGAAGAAGGGAATGGCCCCATAAAGTCGATACCCCAAACATCAAAGATTTCACACTCTTGAATGAAATTCTGAGGCATCTCGTCTTTATGTGTGATCGTGCCTTGTTTTTGGCAAACATCACATCGTTTAACCATATCGTGAGCGTCGCGATATATGGAGGGCCAATAAAATCCCGAATCAAACACTTTTTTGGCGGTGTAGTTGGGACCAAAGTGACCACCGGTGGGTCCTTTGTGGCAAGCATTAAGGATTTCTGAAGCTGCCGGTCCATCAACACATCGGCGGATAATCAGGTCGGCACATTGTTTGAATAGGTAAGGGTCGTCCCAAAAGTAAGTCTTAATGTCGGTAAAGAACTTTTTCTTTTGTTGAGACGTCAACCCTTCCTTGAGAATTCCACCAGCCAAGTAGTTTGCAAAGTCCGCAAACCACGGGGTTTCATTAGAATTCGAATTTATAGACATTAAGGTCTCCAAGGGAAAAGAATCATTGATTTCTTTGTTCGGATGATCCCCTTGGTATGGATCCTCAAGTCTGTTGAGATGGTCCGCGGCTAGGTTTTCAGCTCCTTTTTTATCGCGAATTTCGATTTTAAATTCTTGGAGCAGCAAAACCCAGCGAAGAAGTCTTGGTTTGGAATCTTGCTTTGTCAACAAGTACTTCAGCGCGGAATGATCGGTATACACAATTGTTGTAGAAAGGACAAGATAGGGGCGGAATTTTTCAAAAGCATAGACAACAGCTAAAAGCTCTTTTTCGGTTGTCGTATAATGTAATTGTGCCCCTGTCATTGTCTTGCTAGCGTAATGGATTGGTTGGAAGTGTTTATTCACTCTTTGTCCCAAAACCGCTCCAATAGCAAAATCACTAGCATCGCACATCAACTCAAAAGGCAGCTCCCAATTAGGGGTAACTAAGACGGGTGCCTTAGTAAGCTTATCCTTAAGCGAGTTGAAGGCTTCAAGACACTCTTTGGAAAAGATAAAAGGAGTATCTTTTTCCAAGAGGTGGGTCATCGGGCGAGCGATTTGAGCAAAATCTTTGATGAATCAACGGTAAAAGCCCGCATGACCCAGAAAACTTCTCACACCCTTCACGGTTGAAGGTGGAGGCAACTTGGCGATAACATCGACTTTAGCACGGTCTACTTCAAGACCGGCTTTGGAAATCTTGCGTCCCAGCACGATGCCTTCTTTTACCATAAAGTGGCATTTTTCCCAATTCAGAACTAGGCGAGTGTCTTCGCACCTCTTTAGCATACGTTCCAAATTGGCAAGGCAAGAAGAGAAGGAATCCCCGAAGACCGAGAAATCATCCATGAAGACTTCCATGGTTTGTTCAACCATGTCATGGAAGATAGCTAACATGCACCTTTGGAAAGTCCCGGGGGCATTGCATACGCCAAAAGGCATTCTTTTGTAAGCAAAAGTGCCATAGGGACAAGTGAATGTTGTCTTCTCTTGATCTTAGGGATCGATGGGTATTTGAAAATAACCCGAGAAACCATCAAGAAAGCAGTAATATTCATTACCCGCTAAACGTTCAAGCATTTGGTCCATTAAAGGTAGAGGGAAATGATCCTTTCTCGTGGCATCATTGAGTTTGCGGTAGTCTATACAAACTCTCCACCCAGTAACGAGACGAGTGGAAATCAGCTCGTTGTGTTCATTGGGAACAACGGTTATTCCGCCCTTCTTGGGCACACAATGGATTGGACTAACCCATGGTGAATCCGAAATAGGGTAAATCATACCCGCATCAAGAAGTTTGATAACCTCTGTTTTGATGACTTCATGGATTTTTGGATTCACCCTTCGTTGGCTTTGAATTGTGGGCTTAAAGTCGTCCTCCATGAGAATTTTGTGGGTGCAGAAGTGAGGATCAATTCCACGAATATCAGAAATCTTCCAAGCAATAGCCTTCTTATGATCTTTCAACACGGTGATGAGTCGGGCTTTTTCTTCTTCCTTTAGGTCCTTTGCAATGATGACTGGCGACTTCTTCTCTTCTTCAAGGAATACATACTCGAGATGGGGCGGCAATTCCTTAAGTTCTAAATCTGGAGGATTTTCGACGGGAGGCGTATTCGAAGTCGGAGTATCGATAGCAATGACCGTGGGAGATGGAGGAAAAGGATTGTCTTCGTTGAGAAGATTGTCAAAGAAATTCATGTCTTCATCCCCATCGGTGGGAGAATCATTAGTAGCTAAATTCACATCTCCCATGGTATTTTCAAGATTGTTCCCAAATAAATCACTATCTCCAAATAGAGACAATGATGAATCAATAGAGGACACGGTCTCAACATTGGGAAGAGAGGTAGGAATACTTTTGCAAGCATCATTAAAGTGTTCTTCACAAGCCTCATCAAGAACGTCAATACAATTAACACTCTCATATGAATAAGGCTGTTTAGATAACTTTCCCATGTTGAAGACTACTTTATCGTCACCCACTCTCATGATAAGCTCACCGGCTTCAACATCAATAAGAGTGCGACCGGTCCTCAAGAATGGACGACCAACAATTAGTGGCACACGAGGGTCCATCTCGTAGTCGACGACAACAAAATTAGCAGGGAAGGTGAATTTGTCGACTCCTACAATGACGTCTTCGGCTATCCCCACTGGATAAGCAACCGTACGGTTAGCCAATTCCAAAGTCATTTTGGTGGGGACTAGCTCAGGGAGAGATAATTGCTTCCAAACGCTTAGAGGCATTAGATTGATACTGGCACCTAGATCGGCTAGGGCCATGCAATTCTCTACTCCCGGGAAATTGCAAGGGATAAGAAAACGACCCGGATCACCAAGCTTGGTTGGCAATTTCCTTAAGAGCACTGCAGAGCAATTCTCATTAAGTTGGGTGTTGGAAATATCGAGGAGCTTTTCCATATCGCTCAGAAGATCTTTAAACATTTTTGCGTATTTAGGCATGTGAGCGAGAGCCTCAGCGAAGGAGATATTAAAATTCAATTGTTTGAACATTTTAAGGAAGTTCGAAACCTGAATATCGTCCTTGCTTTTTTGCTTCTCTTTCCTCAACCTAGATGGATAAGGTATATTGGAATAAGAGGAAGGCTTTGGAAGAATAGGATCACTCACATCCTTGGGTGGAGGAGGGGTAGAAAGAAGAGGTGGAGAAATTTGGGAAGGAGAAGGATGAGGAATAGGAGCAGGTGACTCGTTCTCCTTAGTCACAACCACCGGTGGAGGTATAGGAAGCTCGGTTTCCTTGGTACCTTTGCCACTTCGAATGGTGATTGCTTTCATCTCCCCTCTTGGATTTGCCACGGTGTTACTCGGAAGAGTACCCGAAGAAGAGGGTTGATTACCTTGGAAGAAACTAGCCATCATGTTCCTCAAGTCATTTGTTTGGCTATCCAACGTATTTCTCATGTCGGCTCTCAAATCGTTTCCTTGCTTGACCAAGTCTGCTTTCAAGTTTCGCACTTCCTGTTGGAGATTTTCCACGATCACATCATTGGTCCTCATGTAGGTTGCAACCTCTTGGTGTAATGCAGTGGGTTGGTTTGGAGGAGCATTGTATGCAGGTGGTTGATAAGCAGGTTGTTGGTAAACTTGGTTGTTACATTGAGGAGGTTGTTGCTGCTTGTGAGGAGGGATGTATGGTGTACGAGGTTGTTGTTGTTGTTGAGGAGGGCGGTTGAGGTTTTGTTGTTGGTTTGGGTTGGTAGGAGGAAAACCAGGTGGGGAAAGATAATTGTTAGAACGATAGCTAAGCAAATTACGGTCACCTTGAGGTCTAGCTTGATAAGCAGGTTGAGGATAGGTGCCATATGCCGCATTCACATTCTCAGCAGGGTAGTCTTGGGTGGCAGTACAAGTAGTGTAAGAGTGAGGACCACCGCATATCTCACAAGGTTGGCTGACAGCATTAACTTGGGCGTTTTTAGCGTTGTTGCTGTTGTTGTTGCTGACGGTGTGGGTGACAAGCGATTCAAGAAGCGTAGTGATTTTGTCCAATCGCTTGTCGCTGTCACTAGTGCTAGCACTAGCGACATTGGTCCGAACACTCTTGGTTTGCACACGAGATTTATTCTCAATGATGTCCCAAGCAGTATTGGAAGTCTTAGCCAATAGATTACCCCCGAGGCACTGTTCAGTGAATCTTGGTCACTCATGCTTAAACCATTGTAAAAAGTATTAATTTGATGTACTTTGGTAAAACCATGTTGTGGGCATTTTCTTAAAAGATCTTTAAAACGATCCCAAGATTCACTGAACGACTCATCGTACTTTTGTTCAAAATTTATGATCTCATTCCGCAAAGCAGTAGTACGAGAGGGTGGGAAAAAGTAATTGATGAACTTTGTTTCCAAATCCGTCCACGAGAGAATACTCTGTGGCGGTTCCTTAGCAAGCCAATGACGGGCTTGTCCCTCTAAAGAAAAGGGAAAAAGTTGTAACCTGATAACCTCTTGTGGAACACCATTGAATTTGACCGTGTTGGTTAGTTGCAAGAATCTCTTGATATGGTCGTGTGGGTCATCAATGGTACGTCCCAAGAATGGTTGAGCAGAGACCATCTGGATAAAGCCTGATTTTAGCTCGAAATTGTTGGCGGCAATTGGAGGTATGACAATTGGGTCCGTGTTGCCATCTACATGAGCTTGCAGTAGTTCAATCATCGGGCGATTATCCGGAAGGGGCTCATTGTTGTTGTTATTGTTCATGTTGTTGAAAGGTGGGTTGTTGTTGTTATTATTGTTTTTTGGAGGTGGTATGTTGTTATTGTTTTGTACACCGGCCATGTCTAAGTTATCGAGAGGCTCGGGCTCTTGATAAGACGTGGATCAAGTGCGCATACACCTGCAAAAGAACGAACAAAGAAAAACAAAGCAAAAATATTTTTGGTTTTTATGTTTTTTTAATTTTTTGTATTTTTGAAAATTTTATTTTTTTTAGGATTTTTTGAAAATTTTTATGAAAAAGTAACGTTCACGGGGAACGGATCCCAAAATCCAAGTTCTCACAAAAAAATTTTGATCTTAACGAGAAGAGCCGGCAGCGGCGCCATTTGATACATGCATTTTTGTATGGGGTTCAATTTTCTCTCGATATCCTCTCGAATTGATCTCGGTCTTAAGTGGAATGATTGTTCTTGGTTATTAAAGGGAGTTTTAGTTTTCTAGTCTACTAAAAGGTTTAAATGTATTAAAATGAAAACTTAAATCAAAGATAATTAATTTAATGACAATTAATAAAAACTTGAACTTGAATTAAAATTAAAATTAAAATTAAAACTGAAATTAAAGTTAAAATGGAGAAACAGTAACCTAAAGAAACAATAATAATTAATGAAGCTCAAAAGAAACTTGATTCGGAAGTATACCCTTGATTCGGAACTTTGTTCATCCGGAACTTTTCACTCGGAAGTTTTCATTCGGAACTTTTGAAAAATCCTTCATTCGGAACTTTGATTCGGAAGTTGTTGATCCGAAAGTTGGGTCGGAACTTTTTACCCGGAACTTTATTCGGAACTATGGTTCATTCGGAAGTTTTTACTCATTCGGAACTTTTTGAAAAGAAATTGATTCGGAACTTAAAAACATGCATTCAATCGGAACTTACTGTTCATCCGGAACTTCAGTTCATTCGGAAGATGGGATTCATCCGGAACTTTCTGTTCGTTCGGAAGTTTTGATTCATGCGGAACTTTTTAAACAAAAATTCATTCGGAACTTTTAAGGAACATATTCATCCGGAACTTCTTAGTTCATTCGGAAGATGGGTGTTCATCCGGAACTTTGGTGTTCATCCGGAACCTGGGAATACAGATACAGTACCTTTACCCGAAGAACAAGAAAACACGATTTTAATCCAAAAATCACCAAGTTTTTCAACAAAAACTTAAATAAACTAATCACTAAGCATCAACTAATTAAAAACTACAAATCCCATCAACAAAAACACAAAACCCAACAACTTTTGAAGATCAAATCAAATAAAATAAAAACTTTAGAACTTGAAGAGAAAGATGATGATGAACAAGATGAAATGGAAAGATTAAACAAGAACTAGTATTGATGATTAATGTTTTAACAAGATCAAACAAAGATTAAGATTACAAGATTTGAGAAACAAAGATTAAAATCACCAATCACCCTAGTGGTGATGGTGATGATACGAACTAAAAGGGAGAAAAAGGGGGAGGAGAGAAAAACTAAAAACTAACTGGCTAAATGTGTGTGGGGTGGTCTATTTATAGGCTTGTCTTTTGGTTGGTGAGTGGGCTTTCTCCCGTTCTTCTTGTCTTCTCGTCTTTTCAGAAAAGTTGACGTTTTTTATTCTGATTCGGGATTTGTCGTCGATTAAATTCAACTCGTCTTTTAATTTCTTTGTTTAATAGACTTGAGTTTCTTCGACTTATGTAAATCTTCCATCTTTGGTCCTTTTCTTCGATAAATCTTCGAATAGGCCCAGTGACTTCAAATCTTTTGCATCTCTTGGACAATAGACTTCATCTTGAGTCTTTTTATTCGATAAATCCCGTGCAATCCCATGTTTTCTTTAATATTCATCCGGTTGGCTCTGAAAACACAATAAACACAAAAACCACGCATAATTCCAAACAAATGATATTAAATACGTGTATTGGTCTCGTTTTAGCCAGAATTAAGTGGTAAAAGGATGGGTGTTTACACACCTATCAATTGGCGAATCTCACGAAGGCTTCAACATGTGTATGTAGAAACTGCACATGTAAAGCCCCTAGCGAACAAGCTCGGGAAAAGGAATATGAGAAACTAATGCAATTTCTCCTAGGCCTCGACGATAATTTTGGTACTGTTCGGTTAACCATCTTAAACATGGACCCTCTTACAACAGTGAACAAAGCATATTCTTTGATTACACGCGAAGAAAGCCACAAAATGGTCATAAGAAACCATGACGAGCAAGGTGAAACCATTGATATGGCGGCTCACATGACAAACAACCGAGACGGGAAGCGAGAAATTTTCATGACTCGAGAATCATCACGAAACCGTGATGCCGATGGAGAAAAAATGAACAATTGTCGTAAAGTTGGACATGAAGTCACTGAATGCTTCGAGATCTATGGTTATCCAAGTTGGTTCAAAGGGAGAAGAAATAACGAGAATGTGACTCGAGGACGTGGTAAAAGCAACGTGGTGGGTCGTGGCTATACAAACGTTGTCACAACTACCTCTACAATCAACATCCAGAATTCTAGTTCGGTAAATTCTTCTTTTACAGGTTTTACACGTGATCGGGTGCCAGAGCTCTTGGTGTTACTTGAACACAACAAAGAAGGTTCTGATAATCAATCTGGTAAGAACTTAAAAACGTTCGCTTGGATTTTAGATAGCGGAGCCTCACTTCATATGACAGGGAAGAAAGATTTGTTGAGAAACATCAAGAAAACAAATACAACGCCTATATATCTACCTAATGGTAGTCAAATCATGGATACAATGGTTAGAAGTGTGGAATTAAGTCCAGATTTAATACTGGGTGGGGTTTTATTTGTTCCAAACTTAACTTGTCATTTAATATCCATATGCCAGTTGATCTCGAATTTAAATTGTCAAGTAACGTTCACAGATAAACTTTGTGTGATACGGGACCGCATCAAGATGAAGAAGCTGACTGGAGTCGGTGAACTGCAAGGGGGGTCTATTGCGACACAAATCACAAAAAATCTCATTCAACGTTTATGGTGAATCATAAGGCTCCTCACATGACATGGCATGAATGACTTGGTCACCAATCGGGTCAATATTTTTCTTTTATTCAAGATGTAGTAGACTCTTTGGATTTAAAAAATAAGTTTGCTTGTGATCAGTGACGGAACCAGGAAATAGGGTAGTTGGGGGGCAAAAAAATTCTTTTCTTAGAATAGCAACAAAATATGGAAAAAAGGTAGTATCAAAAAGATAAATCGAGTGTTTTTACTTACAAATGACGGATTTATAAGGTTTTAAGGCGTTAAATGTTGGGATTTACTCTATGGGTGGGGGCAATTTGAATTTTTAGTGGGGGGCGCTATCGAAAAAGGTCGAAATCGAAGAAAAAATACACTAAAATTTCATCGTATCGGGCTAGCCATGGGGGGCAACGGACCCCATAATTGTTACATAGGTCCGTCCCTGCTTGTGATGTTTGGCATAAAGCGAAACATACGAGATCACCTTTTCCCTTAAATAATAGTACTGCAATTGAATGTTTCGATTTGACTCGTTATAATATATGGGGTCCGTATAGAACCCCGCCTCATGTGGTGCGCATTATTTTCTTACCTTAGTTGACGATCATAGTCAGGCTATATGGGTATATTTAATGAGCGACAAAGGATCAGCTAGCAAATTCTTTATTAATTTTTGCAAACTTGTTAAAACTAAGTTTGGTAAAAATATTAAGACAATTTGTAGTGATAACGGGCCAGAATTTGATGGCCCCATGCGAGAGTATTATGATGGTAATGGGATTTTACATGAAACTAGTTGTAGAGGTGTTAACCATAAGATGCAAGCTAACAAGAGGGTGATCCGGAGGTCGGGGAGGATAAAACAAGTATTTAGACATTTTAGAGAGAGAAAGATAAACTTGAAATGAGTGTGTGCATTTAGAGAGAGAAAGTGAAATACACAAATGGAAAAAACCTCACCCCTCCATGGAAGTATGGAGGGGTATATATAGGCTAGACATGAAGTGACTTTGACAACTTAGCAAAAGTAGTCCCTCCATGTTTTGCCCATATGAAACTAATGTAATTCCGTAAATGGCGCTCACATTTTAGGGCTAACAAGAGGAACTCCTCAACAAAACGGTCGTGTAGAAAGAAAACATTGAAATATTTTAGAAATAGCTCGAGCTATACACTTTCAAGCATCCATACCAATCAATTTTTGGGGGGAATGCATTATGACAGCGGTTTATTTAATATACCGCACACCCACTGTAACTTTGCAAAAACAAATCTCCTCATGAAATCTTGTTTGGTACAAAACCATCGTATGGGGTATGGACACATACGCGTATTGGGGTGTTTATGTTATGCCTAAGTGAATCCAAAAGATACTAACAAGTTTGGAGCTCGGGGAAGAAAATGTGTTTTTATGGGATATCATAATGAAAGAAAGGTTGGAAAATTTATGATCTAGAAAATGGCCAAATGTTCGTGTCACGAGATGTCTCCTTTTATGAGAATGTTTTTACTCTATCATTAGCCATACATGAACCTCTGACAGAAGAACTAATAAATATTCAAAGCACTTTGTCCCTCATTCTGGCAGGTAATAATTCCGCTGCATGTCACTCATTTAAAGTTTATCTAAATAGTTATTTTCATATTAAGGATCTTGGTCAACTAAAGTACTTTCTTGGGGTCAAAGTTGCACGATCATCCGAAGGACTATTTCTTTGTCAACGAAAATATGCTTTGGACATAATTTCATAAACGGGTCTCCATGGTTCCAAGCCTGTAGACATCCCTATGGATTTTGGCCACAATCTTCAATTGGGCAAGGGGGAGTTGGCTGATGAGGTGTCTATCGTCGTCTAGTTGGTCATTTGGTTTATTTGACTATAACACGTCCATATATTCCTTATGTCGTTCATGTGCTTTCACAATTTGCACAGGCACCAAAGAAGGCACACTTGGAGGCCGCTTTACAGGTAGTTCATTACTTAAAGGGTAGCCCCGGGAAAGGACTATTACTTCTTGTAGACAGTGACCTTCGCTTACGAGCATACACTGATTCAGACTGGGCTAGTTGTCCTATCACAAAGAGATCAGTCACGGGCTACTTTGTTACTCTTGGACATTCTCCTATTTCATGGAAAACAAAGAAACAAAGCACCGTCTCAAAGTTATCATCCGAAGCAGAATATCAGGCTATGACTTTGACAACAAGTGAACTTGTTTGGCTCAAATATCTATTAACCGCGCTACAAGTTCCTTGTGACAAACCAATAGAGTTGTACTATGACAACAAATCAGCAATACATATTGCCGCAAACCCGGTCTTCCATATGAGAACAAAACATATCAAGATAGACCGTTATTATGTACGAGAACAAGTTCAAGACGGAAAGATCATAACACCACATCTACGCTCAGAATTTTAGCCGCTAGATTTATTTACAAAGGCTCTTGCAAGACCACAGTTTAGCTATCTTACTAGCAAGTTAGGCATATACGATGCACATGCTCCAACTTGAGGGGGAGTGTTGATTTGTACAAATATGTGTCCTTTATAAACATATATTTACTATACTTAGTTAGATATCTATAAGGCAAGTAGTTTACTACACCAGAAACTTTAGAAGTGAGTTTTGTCCTTTATATGTACATGATGCATTGTATCCTAAATAAAATCAAAATTACAGAGAAACACTTTCTCGTCAAAGCACCATTTTTACGACGCGCCTCACGCTATTGCGCGCGTTAAAGCGTGCATCGCTTTTTAGAACCATGATATCAATACTATACTATAATCACACCCCAAAAATAAGGGTAAATGAAAATTTAATCCATTAACTTTTCCAAAATGGCAAATAAGTCACTGAGTGGAAAGTTCTCAGATATTTGCCACTATACTCTGCATTTTAATGCAAAGAAACCCTGAATCGATATTTCGCATGACACGTGAGGGGATTTTTGTCATTTCCGAGCGCCCTTCTCGCGTCAGCACATCTCCCACCTTTCGTTCATGCTAAATTTTGTTGGGTAAAAAAGTTGATGTGGAAGAATTTCAAAACAAAGAAAACATGAAGGCATTTGCTTCAACGCTGACACATTGTGTCTAAGCGCTGACAAGTGTTAACGAAACACTGACAGAATTCAAACGCTGTTGGAAATCTATTTAGGATAAGTATTTAGAATATTATTTATGAATATTCTGTATTGGTTTATTTAAATAGAAGATATGGATGTTTATTTGATATTATCTCTTGTAAAACCATAATCCTTACACTATAAAAGGAACCAAGGGTTATTAGGTTTTTCATAAGTTTCATTCACAATGTAAACCTAAAGCGTGTGTCGACTAGGTGTGGGCTTAAATGTATACGCACCTAGTGATTGTTTGTTATTAATATAATGAACAATCCATTAGAGTAATTCATGTGTTTTGTGCCTAAACACCTTGTTTAATGGTTATTATTCTATTCCGCTTTGATTGTTTAATCATATGAACTATGATGATTCCTAGCAGCTAGAAGATCGAGGAAACCAAGGTTTACACAGTTGGTATCAGAGCCTCGTGGCTCGTGATGCTAGGACCAACAAGGTGTTCGTAATGGTGAGAAGGAAGAAAAATCCGTATAGGGTTTTTCGGGGTGATTTTGTGTGCGCAGCAGTATTCAGAAGGGCATATCTCCTTCGTTAACCATTGGATCATTGTGAAATTCGCGCTGTAGGTTCTTGACACATGTGTCTTGAATCTCACCGGAGAGATCTTTGATCTGAGCTATTATGAAGGATTTATTGGATGTTGAAGTTGGCTGCAGTAGTGATTTCATGTTTTCTATTTTCATTATAAACTCAAAACTAGAGTTTGTACAAACCCTAGAATCGATTCTAAACAGGAAAAGATGATATTCGTGGTTGTTGTGATGATATTCGTTTTAGGGCTTCAATAAACCCTAGATTTGATTATTGAACGCAGCAGATTAGTGTTTCCATATGCCTAAAAGGAGTAGTTCAACAAGTCCTTGTGATTATACGATTGAATACAAGGGTTTTTGTACAAAAATGTAAAAGCATTAGATGGTTGCTTTGGATACTACTGGTCCTCACAAAGTCAAAGTTGTGATCACGTGTGGTATTTGCTATCACTAAGAATTCATAAAAGTTGTTTCCACCAGGACATCACGTGAGCAAGAAAAGTCAAAAGCGTGTGAAAGAAAGTTTTTTTTTTTGGATTGCTGTTTTGATAAAAATCACAGGATAAACGTCGGGTCAACGTTTTGGTTGCTGAGTTTTAGGAGGTATATGTGTTTTCCATATATGATACGTGATATAAGGTGGTTTCTTAATTTACATGGGATTTTGCAACGTGTGGATATATAAGGAAGCATATAAGTTATGTTTTGGGAAAGAGATACACATGATGTCAGTTTGTTTATTGGGCCTTCATGTGACATGAATAAAGACGTGGGATAATTGAGTTGAAAAGCATTGAAGTACAAATTATACACGTGACGAAGCCACATATGGCGTCAGCGTTTGATACTAGACGCTGACAGGAATAAAGTTGGCGCTGATGGAAAGCGCTGACACGTGTTGTCCGAGAAAGTTTTGTCCAAAGCGCTGATAAGCATTGTCCAATATTGGACAATACATATAAAAAAGATATTGGACAAAGTAGGATATTGGACGACAAAGGAAATGCTGCTGTTTGGAAAATTGGTAAGGTTTTTGGCACACAAACAGAGGAGAGTATTTACACACGAAGGTACATGGGATCTCCGTTTTTATACAGAATGTCAATTTGATATTAATGGCTCGGATATTTTTAAAGGGATTAATGATTTTTACGTAAGTGAGAAACAATTCATGAAGAATCTGATTGATATTAGATTATGTAATCGGGGTAGCCTTGTGAAAGAGTTATCCGTTCCAAAACTTTTACATATGGTATGCAGATGTTATTTCATTAAGATTCGTCATGAAGAGGTGTTGGCTTAAGGGGAAGAATTCTTATGGTAAGTTTGATGTTTGAAGAAGATTTTCGCGAGTTTATGTTCTATCATATTTTTAAAGTCGTGACGTACCATTCACTGATTTTAAAAATAACTTGTTTGTGCTTTTAATGGTTGGTGACGAAGACTTGTCATATCTAGCAAAATAGGATTGCTATCACTTGAAGTAGTTACATTATCGTGCTCAGTGTCTCACAAAGGATGAGGATTTTGACAAGAGATCAAGGTCTGCTTATAAAATCTGCATATAAGTTCGACGTCACGTGGATAGTATAAGACATGGAACATAGGTTTGTGTTGCTCTACCTCTACAACAAGAATATTATAGTTATTTTTCTTCAAAATCGTTACATAGAGTATATATTTGGAGAATCATCGATTGCCTACTTTGTTTCCTTCCCTATTGATGTGACAAAAAGGGGAAGACATGCATGCTACAACTGAGGGGAAACAATTTGAAGATGATGTACCACTTATAAGAGATACACACAGAGTTTTGACGACATCAACTAGGGGAAGATTGTTGGGTCAAAAAGTAGATGTGGCAGAAACTCAAAACGAAGAAAACATGAAGGCATTTTCTTCAACGCTGACACATTGTGTCTAAGCGCTGACAAGTGTTAACGAAACGCTGACAGAAGTCAAACGTTGTTGGAAATCTATTTAGGATAAGTATTCAGAATATTATCTATGAATATTCTGTATTAGTTTATTTAAATAGAAGATATGCATGTTTATTTGATATTATCTCTAGTAAAACCCTAATCCTTACACTATAAAAGGAACCAATGGTTATTAGGTTTTTCATAAGTTTCATTCATAATGTAAACCTAAAGCGTGTGTCGACTAGGTGTGGGATTAAATATATACGCACCTAGTGATTGTTTGTTATTAATATAATGAATAATCCATTATAGTAATTCATGTTTTTTATGCCTAAACACCTTGTTTAATGGTTATTGTTCTATTCCGCTTTGATTGTTTAATCATATGAACTATGATCATTCCTAGCAGCTAAAAGATCGAGGAAACCAAGGTTTCCACAAATTTGTCCCAGAAAGTATTTTCTCACCCGATAATCTTTCTTTCTATGTAAATAATTCACTTCTAGGTCTGAATTAGCAATCTAAAGTATCCATCATTTATGTTATAAATACATCAACTCATTTCCTTCCCTCAATCTGTATCTCACAACAAGAACACCAATAAAAAAATAGATAAGTTTTGGCAAAATAGTTCTCGCAGTACCACCATCCCTGATTTGGGTCTCCTTTTATGGTAAGCTTCGGTCTCCTTCAGGTCTTCTATATGGTAAGCTTAGTTTGGATATGATGTCATTCTTATGTACAGTGCCTAGTTAATGATTATCTGTGGATTTTTTTTGTTTCACAAAATCGAATCAAAACTTGTTTACTATGCAAATCCATCACAATGGTGAATTTATCTCACCACAAAAAAGAATACATCGCTTTGGTATTATAAATTGGTTTGGCTTAGTTCATTGTGACAAGTTTGGCATGTACACACTAGAAGAAATGTTTAAGGATTTAAGGTACATAGAAGGTATGCCTTTTGTTCCCGCATTTTAATATACCTGGAGAGTCATTGGACGACGATTTGCTACCAATATCGCCTGAAGAAGACGTTAACATATTTCTTGATTACGTTCCTAGGTTTAGGGAAATGGAGGTGTATATTTAAACAGGTGTTTCGTTGGTTCAACAACACCTGATAGAGCAAAAGGCACGTAAGGGTAAGGCTGTGGTTGTAGAAGAAAATGTTGGTGATGTTGTTGTGAAAGAGTTATTTACGTTACTATTATAAATAATTCAGCCCCCTCAATCTAAAATCCTAACTCCGCCTCTGATCGTAATCACAACATAACAACTACATTTTGATATTTTGACATTCTATATATGAACGTTACACGATCACAACCATAGACGAAGCTTCCTTAGGGCAGGAAGGGGTGCTGGCCCTCTTAAGATTTTGTCATCTAGTGTATAGTTTTAGTAAAACCAATGAAATTAAAGTATGAATATGCATTGTTGCTTGACTCAAATTGTGAAAGAAACCATCATACTTAACAATACTAGCAGCAAACAATAGACATGCGTGTCTTTCACCCTTACAAGATACTGTATAAGTTTATTATTTAATTTCACTAGTTTATTGTTTGAACCCCTCTATCCAAGAGCTTAAGCTTCGTCTCTGATCACAACTAACAATTGTTTACCTTTAAAAATCTCAATTTTTATGCATAGTACTCGTTCAAGAGTCTTATGGAGTGATGGCCACTTCATATTAAAAATATATTAAAAATTATTTTATAAGTCAATTTGTAGTTATAGTTGACTGTGTCTTAATCATATGATTCATATCATCCAATGGTATGATCAGGAATATTTCTGAGTACGTGACTTTTAATTTATAGAGTTCGAACAGGAATAATGTATTGATTGGATAATTTTGGTTAACAAGTAGGAATATGCATCTCCATTGATGATTACCAACTCAAGATTTGATGTAGTTGTTTACTTTCTCATATGGTGATATGGCAAATTAATTGGATCTTATTTTAACCATATAGATTAACGACAATATATATTTAGCAAAAACAATAGATAGTTGCTTGATGACAAATAGCATTTGAGCAATAAATTATCAAGTGTGAACAAGCACGGGTTGGGACCATTTTAAGTAGTTAACACATCATGTCAGTATAATATTCTATAAGTAAGTCATAAGTGTGAAAAGCATAGAAAGCACGAGTTTGACTCATTTGCAAAATGGTTAACGACAAAAAACAAAAAGTAGTCCATATCTTACTTTCAATAAGATGGAAGCTATGTTAAATGTCCTAATTTTGTATCGCTCCTTTTCAAGAATATCTACAACCACGAACCGGACGAAACACGAGTACATGCTTGTTCATTTAGGTTCGTTTAACTTTACTCGGATAAATGAACATACACGAACGTCTAAACGGGTGAAATATATTATCAATGTTCATTCATCGAGGTGTATCAAGATGTAAAACGAACATAACCTGACGGAAATAAATGAATATGCAAAGCCACGCACGAAATACCTAAAATATTCCTACTTCTTTTTTTTCGTGCGTCTAAATTAGCCTATTTATATGATCTAAATATATAATATTTGGACATATACAAGTAAACATACATGAATCAACATATAATCGGATGTTCACGAACGTAAAACAAATAAAGAGAACTTTTGCGAATGTTTATTCACAAAATAACGATCGCAAAATTTTGCACACGTTCGTTCACTTTATGTATAACAATTATAAACGCACTTTTAACCGAATAGTTAATGAAACATGCATTGAACGTTCGGTTTATTCACATACATAAATATGTATGCATGGCTAGATCAAATAATTTAAGTCGTTTGGTGCACAAACATTTTACGTTATCACGCGCCAAACTTTTCAAGAAGTATAGAAAAATTAAAATTACTCTACAAATGTACAATCTCGTTGAAACACGTAGACCGATTAAGAAAACATATACGTATATATTTTTACTCATTAATGCATTAACCAAACAACACACGTATATATGTGACACAAAATTTCGACACCACACTCGTTTATGAGAAATCGAAACTTTTAGCAACAAACATTAAGTACATCTCCTTTACCAAAAACATTAAGTACATCAATCATTTTAAGCTAGTAACTTTAAGTTTAAATGTACAAATGTAGTTCTTTTGAATATGTATAATATAGTCAGTAGTCACTAGTCAGTACCGTTTGTACAGTTGACGCTCTTGAACATAAAGAAGTCTGGTTGTTCAGTTGGGTAAAAAGATCCAAAATAAAGAATTCATACTTTTGGATCAAGCTTTATTATTTTCTTGGACAGGGAGGAGACCAAACTTTTTAAAATGGGCCACAATAACTTTAATATTCAATATAAAATAATAAATATGATAATTTCTTTTGATATTTACGGTTTGCGTTCACACATGAGTGAGTATATCGAGCTAGTACTTAACTTCTTCATACTTTAATTTATGGATGGTGATTTGTACACTCTAGACATTTATTGATATATTCAAATTATGTGTTTATTGACATATATATTCTTACATTAATTAGTGATTATATAGTAGAGTGTGTAAAATTAAAGGTATAATAGGTATAACAAAATTATTTAGAGTGTGCTAATAAATTTGAAGAAAATATCAATCACCTCTCTTAATTAATACACACTTGTATATGTAAACTAACGCTTTTGTATTACTACAACATTTGATTATTTCCATGTTGATTTAAATCTACATATAAGCTCAGATCAAAACTGAGCACCTGTTTAAGAGTATTAGATGAATTCATACATTAAACTTATCTTTTATGTATGCGAAAACGTAACTGAAGCCTCAATTATCTCATTGTCCGTTTTCAAGACAAGGTGAAACAATTAAGTATGAATTGTAATGTATTACTCTTTATTAGCTTAAGTCCTGTCCAGGCGATAGTTAACCAGGGGTTTACTTTGTGTGGTTTTTTCTGTCGCATAACTCTGTGTGTTTTTCTTCTCGATCATTAATATTCCGCATCTAGTTAACCAGGATTGTAAGGATCGAATCCTTACAAGTGGTATCCGAGCTCGTAGTTGGAAGACCTCTCTGGTTTACAAGGAATCGATCGTTGTTAAGGGTCCTTGTTGATCCGGTTTTTGATCATCAAGGTAGCAGCAGAAGTTATCGACATGAATAAGGTTTTTTTGAAGATCTGCCATTTTCATCTTTCTTTCTCCGTGTTTGCCGTAGGTTTGTGATAGGGAGGAAGGAAGGCATCATACTACGAAGGGTTTTAATTTATTTATTGGGCTGATTGTTTGGGCCAAGAATTAAAATGGGTCACAATTTTTATATTGATAAAAATCTTTTATCAATTTGCTAAAAAGATTGGGCCAAGGTTATTTTTGTTTTTTAAAAAAAAACAAAGGGTATTACTTCGTAGGGATTTTACGGGACTTTGTAATTCGTGATTGTGAGGTTTAATATCACAAATTTTAGCGAATTATCGAAAGGAACTTTGTCGGTTTGTGATTGTGAGATTTTTCCACAAGGTTTAGCAAATCAACAAAGGGATACAGAACGTTCAAAAATTGTCGAGGTTGCAAGATTTCTTAGGTTATTAGAAATCGGGTTTGCAAAACTAAAAGTACGACAAGGGTTACATCAAAAAGCGTCGGGCATTTTCTTGATTCAAGGGTTGTCGATTTGTTGGATAGGTTAATTTCCAAAGGTTTAGTCGATATTTGAGTAAGAAAGGATTTTCTTTTGAAGGGTTACTTTGTTTGATTGATTTCTAAGATTTTTATCTTAAGGTTATTTCAATAAAGAAAATGTGTTTTACACACGGGATACTTTGCTAGATCGTGTTTTTGTGTAGATAAATTCACAAGAGGTTAAACGGTTAGTAAAGGGTTAAAATAAGATGACGCTGAACAAGTTTGATATCAAGAAATTCAATGGAAAGAATGACTTTGGGTTATGGCTGGTAAGGATGAAGGCTTTGCTAGAACATTTGGGATTAGATGCAACATTGGAGGAATTACCCGCCACCATAATAGTTGCGTACGATAACGTCGTTCAGAAAAAGGATTACTAGCATTGATCTTGTGTTGGATGATCGGGTCCTACGGGAGATCACCAAGGAGACGACTGCTGCGAGGATTTGGAAAAAGTTAGAGACTTTATACATGACAAAGTCTTTATCTAATCGGTTGTACTTGAAGAAAAAGTTATATACTTTTCAAATGCATCCAGGTAAGAGCCAGTCTGAACATATTGATGAGTTTCATAAGCTTGTAAGTGACTTAGCGGCTATAGATCCTGCAATATCGGATGAGGATCAGACATTATTATTACTCGCATCTTTACCATCATCTTACAATAATTTCGTGGAGACTTTGCTATATGGTCGGGATATTTTGAAGCTAGAAGATGTGCTCGCGACACTTAATTCTAGGGAACTTCAGAAGATGACGGAAGCAAAGGATGATGGTGGTGAAGGGTTGTATGTGAGGGAGAGATCTAGTTAGAGAGATATGGAGCAGGATACAAATAGTTCGTGGTAAAAGTCAAAAGGAAGGAGCGGCAGAATCGGGTGTTATATATGTCAGTCTGAGGATCATTTGAAAAGGGATTTCCCTAGGTATAATCACAACAAGTCTCAAGGTTTTGTCAGGAATAAAGGCCAGGTATCTAGTTCTAGAGCTGATGGGTATGACAATGCTGACGTGATGATGGTTATGAGTGTTGAACAACTTTGGGACTCGATCATGGATTTAGGAGGCTCGTAGACACACAGGAGAGATTACTTGGTTGAATTTAAGGAGCATGATGTTGGTAAGGTACTGCTTGGTGATAGCAGGGAATGCCTTGTATGAGGGACATGTAAGGTTCGAGTACGGATGAGGGATGGGTCAAGTTTCGTGTTGGACAACGTCACGTATGTTTCGGAATTAAGACGAAACTTGATATCGCTGGGCACTCTTGAAAAAAGGGTTTTTCCATGAAGATGCAGTCGGGCAAGATCAAGGTTATAAAGGGTTCACTAGTGGTACTATCAGGAACAAAAAGGGATAATTATGTATATACCCTAGATGTTCAGGCAATGACCAGGAAAACATTGAAGGGTAGGAAGCAGTTAGGAGGATTTCGGACTGGATGGAAGATCAAGGCGGGTAATGTTCTTGATTCTTATAATCAGAATTCTACACAACAATGTATGAAGAGTGGAGTCGCCAAACATTTGTTTGTTGCAAGGTTACAACAACATAATGGGTTGGTTGAGGAGACGAACGTGAGACTCTTGGATAAGGTACGTTGTTTTCTGATTCAGCCTGGTTTGTCCAAGGTTTTTTGAACAAAGGATACAACCATGTCTACATATCTAGATATTAGGTCACCATCAACAACGATTGGATTCAAGAAGACTATGGATATGTTTGGGGTTTTTTGTTGGCTTGCTTGTATTAAGCAAGTGATGCTTGAACCGGTTATGGTCAAGTGCATATTTCTGGGATATCGTGAAGATATGGATATTTATCAACTTTGGAGTTTAGATGAAGTTACTTCAAAGGGAGTGCTTTACAAGAATATGGTTAGCAATAAAGGGCTGGTATACAAGAAAAGTTTCATTGGTTCTAGTGTAGGTACACGTTTAGTGCATGTGTTGCAAGGAGTTGAGTTTGAGGTGGAACCTCGAGAAGATCATGCATTTGAGGTGGAACCTCGGGGGAATGTTGATCATGTAGCTGTTTCAAAGGAAGTACAAACTCAAGATTTTATATACTATTATCTAGCACGTGATAGGGAGAAACAGTTAGCACGAGAACTATTCAACTATAGAGAAGACACTAATGAGGCAGCTTTTGCAGTTGCTGCAGTGGTGAAGATATATGCACATGATTCATTGACTTTCAATGATACAGTTGTTTGTGAGGTTCTTTCCAAGTGGATGGCTGGATTGAAAGAAGAAACGGAACTCGGTTAGATGTGTATGTGCTTAGTGACGGTTGTAGGAAAAGCATTGACGACATATACGGTTATTACTAGGAGTATACACCATGTTCGTTCATACATCTATTTCTCTATATATATGATATGGTATTTTCTTGCGGATGCAAGACTGAGATCTTGGTTACCAAGGGTTTGCTGGTTAAAGCAAAGGGTACTATACTTGGTATTAAGATCATCAGGAATCAGAGTGGTAATACTCTGAGGGTGTCACAGTCCATGTTTTACAAAGAAAAATTGGCACAGACTTTGTTGAAGGGACACTTCACACTGTCGTTGGAGGGTAGTCTATCACGAGAATGTGATGTAGAAAAGAATAGCAAGTGGTCATATATATATGCGGTTGGAAGCCAAGAGTATCAGGTGGTATGCACGAGACCTGACATAGCATCTGCAGATGTGGGTATGTTGGATGGGTTTGATCGTGGATTACAGACATACGTATAGGTTTTTGACTATGCCATGATAAGATCGATCACTGTCATGGGTAGAACAGGGTACCGGTTACTGATACATGGATGTGCGAGGAGCTGGGAAGCTAAGTTGCAGAACACGGAGGCTTTATGGACAACTAAAGCGGAGTATATGACACTTACGAAGGTTGTAAAAGAAGCTATTAGGCTACGGGGACTCTTGGAAGAGTTAGGCGTGAAGCTTAAAAATGTTGCAGTTAATTGTGATAATCAGAGCGCGATTTATTTATCGCGAATCATGGTTTTAATGAAAGGACTAAGCACATCAATGTGCATTATCACTTTATCAAAGAAGTCTTGGTAGCGAAGACGGTTGAAGTTTTGAAGGTGGGTACTGAACACAATGTTGTGGATGCCTTGACGAAGATGGTACTTGGACGCATGTTACAACACTGCTTGGAGTTGCTAAGGTGAAAGTTGTTATGTATTAGTCTTTATTAGCCTAAGTCGTGTCTATGCGATAGTTTCCGAGTTTCTTAAATAGCTTATAGTAACAATTAAGGTCGGTTAGTTGTGTCGAAGCCCAACCCGACCCGTAGTCTATGTAATAGTCGGTTCCTCTCATCTCTATAAAAGGAGGTGAGGGGATAAGATTCACAACGTATTCTTTTTCAATTACTAATCAAGATACGATTACAGATTTATCTTGTGTGGTTTCTTTCTATCGATGCATAGTTCTGTGTGTTCTTTTTATCGATCATTAATACTCCGCATCTAGTTAACCGGGATTAGAAGGATCGAATCTTTACTATATGAATCAAAGTAATATATATTCACTTCACAACGTTTGTTATTGGATCTTCTCCTCACCCGTTGCAAGTTGGATGCTCGTGGGGTCAACCTAAACGCGAATCGATGTCTCGTGTGTGATGATGATTCGATAATGGCTCCACACATTATTGTAAATTGCTCGATTGCAGTAATCATATCCTTTGGAAGATGATGATTATGTTTTGGCGGGGTCTTGCTGATATATAATGGACGTAAATTATTTGTGTGATTGAACTACCGGCAAAGAAGTCCTTTGATTTCAAAGCTACAATGTGCATGGTATATATGGAAGTATAAGAATCACTAGATTGCTGTACAATTTTTAAATACATCAATCATTCTTAGCTGGTAAATTTAAGTTTGATTTTTAACAAACCTTGGAATAAAATCTTCTTTTATCCTAACGAAAAATTATCTTTTATGCGGAGATAAAAAAAAAATCACAAAGGTTATGTGATTTTTTAGTGGAAAATTAGTAGTGTAATTTTTCTTTTACTTTTCTAAAAAACAATTTTAAAATATATTTAGAGCTTTTATGATTTATTTCTTCTATAAAAATGGTATTGTATTTTATAATGTAATCAACTTATTTCAGTTATTATTTATGTGTATTAAAAGTCATTTTTTTAATTATTTTTTACATTAAGCCCCTCTCAACACTAAAATTAATTTTTACATTAAAATTATTTTTTAGTATTTATTTTTTTTACATTAAATTTAATTTTTATTAATTTTTTTTTGTAAACAACCTTGAAGTAGCCACGCCAACCTCCTGAAAATGGAGGACTTTACCTGATTTGAGTCTGTGTGGCGGTGGGCTCAAACCCCATGGATTAGTCGGCCAATGAGTTGGAAATCACGATTAAAAAAAAAAAGAACACTATCACTTTTTACTTTGAGTACAGTGAGCCTCTATTAACTAAAAATACTGATTTTGCCTTTTTTTAAGAGGGATAATTTTTGTAAAAAGTTTAACTAATATTAAACTTTTTGCAAAACACATGAGATGTAAAATGTTCGATATTTGACTTTCCAAAAATATAAAGTGCCAATAATCTTTGATAAAAATGTATGGTTTAAAAAGTGTAAACTATAAAAATATATTTTGTAATTTACTCTTACAAAAAATATGTAAATTTTCTGACTTCGCCTCCGTAACTGATGTAAACAAAACGTATAAATTGGATTTTTTATAACTATCATAATTTTGTGACCTTTGAGCTCAATCGGAATAAATGTATAATATAGTTAGTGCCGTTTGTACAGTTGACGCTCTAGAACATAAAGAATTCTGGTTGTTCAGTTGGTGAGTAAAGATCCAAAATAAAAAACTCATCGTGCATCCCACAGCTTTTGGATCAAAGCTTAATTTCTTTTTCCTTGGACAGGAACTTTTAAAAAATCTTGGGCCACAATAATTTTAATATATTCAAATACGTAGTATAGAATAATAAATGATACAGTAATTTTCTTTTGATATTTAATGTTTGCCTTCACACATGAGTGAGTATATAGAGCTAGTACTTAACTTCTTCCTACTTGAATTAATATTTGAGTAAATTAAATCGTTTGTTTATATGGTTTGAGCTAAATCTCTTATTGAGTTTTTTTTTTTTTTTTTCTTCACTAGCAGGATACTCGCGCGATGCGGCGGCGGGTACCCTGTGATTAATCGGAGAAAGGTAAAAAAAATAATTTCAGTCAGATTTGGTTCGGTTATTTGCATTAGTTTCGGTCGGTTGTCTCTAGTTTTTGATTAAACCCGTTCACCTTGTTCGATTTTAAAACCGTATGTGTCACCAAGTTGTAAGTTATATGAAGTTTTTTTTGTGCTTTAATTGTTGTACACTATGTATCATAAAATATAGATGGGTACTCGCGCGTTGCGGCTATGGGTATACTGTTATTAAAGTTTAAGCGTCACCAAACAAAAAACGATAAACTATTTAACTGTAGAATAATAAAAAATCATCCTAGTTCGATATGCTTCACCCGTATATATAGCTTCCGCCTTGTTATCTTCGTTTCATTTTCTATCAGTTTTTATTGGCTAGTCTGACTGATGGTGAACCGTTGGTTCGGTCCCATTTTTAAACATATGTATCAACTTGTTAGCATATAAATTTAATGAAATTTTGTGTGTTTTATTTGTTTATAAAATAAGTACAATAATATGTATTTTTTTATTTTAAGAATATTTAAAAAATACATTAATTATGGTGTTTAATACTTTAATTAATGTATACTTGTAACAAATACTATATTAATTTATAACAATAAATTTATAGGTGAATTCAATAGTTGTACCATATAAGCTATGTTATACTTAAAATTTAGAAAAAATGATGTTTAATTAACTTGTACATTAAGCTTTTATATTTGTACTACTTAAACATTAAATAGGAGAAAGATACCAATCTCTTTTATAAGATAGTAAGATTAGTCTTTAATTTCAAACCTTATTGCCTCGTTGGTAATTTATTTAAAAAAAAAAATAATTCTTTCAAAATAAAAAGTTTAATTCTTTTAGAAAAAAATGTTTTCTTTTCCAAAAAAAAAATTACTTTTCTTAAAATAAAATTTATAAATTACTTTCGATTTTTTTTAAATGTAAGCAAAAGTTATGTTTTCATCAAAAAATTTGTCAAAAAATATGTTTTTTATCCGAAATTTTTTTAAAAAAGTAATTTATGTTCGAAAAAAATTATTATATTTTTTCAAAAGTTATATTCGAAAATGTTATTTTTTTCAGAAAATTATATTTTTTCAAACAATTATATTTATTCGAAAGAATTATATTTTTTTCAAAAAATAATATTTTTATATGAAAAAATTATCTATGTTTTTTTTCAAAAAAAATATCTTTAAAATTTTGATTTTCAAAGAAATTATCTTCCAGAAAAACAATTTTTTTCTTAAAAAATATAATTTTTTGAAACCTAAATTTTTCAAAAAAGTAAAACTTTTTTTAAAAAAGTTGTTTCGTATTATAATCTTTTTTCAATTTTTTTTTTACTTTTTGTACTTTTTCAGATTATTTTTTACTTTTGAGAAAAAGTGTACTTTTTTCGGTTTTATACTTTTTGAAAAAAAAAATTCGAAACATTTTTTTTATTTAAACTTGGTTTTTTCTAAAAGAACTTAAACTTTTTTTGAAAAAGTGTTTCGGAATTTTTTTTTAAAATTTTTAAAATTTTTTTCTTTTTGGAAACAAAATTTTAAACTTTTTTCTACAAAAATTTCGAAATTAAGTTTTTAAAATTTTTCAAAATAAAATTTTCGAAATAAAAGTTTTTTTTATAACAAAACTAATAAAATAAAATAATTTTGAATTTTTGAAAATTAAATTTTAAATTTTTTTTATAAATATTTTGAAATATAATCTTTTTAAAAGTTTTCAAAATAAATATATTCAACAGGAAAGTTTAAAAAAAAAATTGGATTTTTTTTAATTACATATTTGGTCCCTATGTGTGTAGAAGTAAGGGTGTTATCGGGTCGGGTTATAGGGTTATCGGGTCTTATCGGGTCGGGTTGAGTCGGGTTTTGATTTTTAAAAACTCACCCGCAACCCGACCCGATAAAAAATTGGGTTATCGGGTTCGGGTGATAAACGGGTCGGGCTATGTCGGGTCGGGTGACTCGGGTTATCAGGTTTCAGTGAGTATTCGAGTTCTACGACCCATATATCTTAAAGTATTTCAACTTACAAACCTGGAACATATCATATGTGAAACAAAAAATGCTAGCAATATGATTAGGATTGACATGTAATAGTAAGATCTATTAGTTTACCACATACTGTATCTTGACAATACCAAATCATCTTGACAATACCGAACATATACTAAGAGTGTAGAACAGAAACTCATAAAGTAAAGAAAACATAACTTTTAGACCAATTCATGCAATATACTCTATAATAAATAATAGATACCAATATTTTCCTAATGAACCAATAGATTTATGAAGTAGCATAGTAATTTAGTAAAAACTTTACTTACAAAAAAATTTATAATTGATTTTCGGGTCTTATCGGGTTGACCCGCTAACCTGTTAAAAAAATTAATTCAACCCTAACCCGACCCGCTAACACTATCGGGTTATCGGGTCGGGTCAAAAAATAACCCGAGAAGATTTTTAACCCGATTACACCCGACCCGATTAGTCTTATCGGGTTCGGATTCGGGTTCAGGTCGGGTCAACCGACCTACTGACACCCCTATGAAGAAGGACTAGAATACCTTTGGCCTGGATGACATAAGTGGATGACTGAAGATAGGAACCAACGAAGCAACAAGGTTTAAAATTAGGGACCAACAAGGCAAAAAAAAAAAATTAATGACTCAATCAAAGATTTGACTCAAACCACAAAGACGAATGGTGTAATTTACTCTTAATATTTAATACACACTGGTATATGTAAACTAAGACTTTTATATTACAATATACGAACATATAACCTCAGATCAAAACTCAATACCTGTTTAAGAGTATTAAAGGGCTAGGTACGATTGAGTCGTGGAGCTTAAGTCGTGAAAAAAGTGTGCCTTGTCAGCTTTTTCTCTTATGACACCAAAACACCTCATAACTCATCAAACCCCTTCCATGGTTAACACGACAATTTCTCGGTTTATTGTGACCTCACTAATTTCTCGAGTTTCGTAACTTTTTTTTAAAATTTTCTTATATCATTTAAATATAAAAAAATAAACTTTTATTAATAAAAAAAGAATGTCAAACCAATTACTTATATCATTTTATCTTCTTCTCCGGTGGCTAAAAACACACACACAACTGTGTGGAAAACACACATACACAAACACAGAAAAACAAACATATAAACACATGCAAAAAACACACATCAAACACACACACAAACATAAACACAGCTTCACAAACACAATTAAAAATAATAATAATAATAACGCAGCACATAGCGCGAGCCACGGTGTGGTTGGCTGCGCCTTGGCCTTGCGCCATCTTCCATAACGCCGACCGGCCACAGCTAGCCAAAAACCTATAATGCAGGACACGATATGGTTGGCAGCGTCATCGCGTCGCGCCATGATGACCAGTCAAGCCACTAGCTACCGAACCCTGTCCTCTAAGATGTGAATTCATGCATAAAACTTATCTTTTATGTATGCGAAAACGTACTTGAAGCCTCGATTATTTCATTGTCCTCGTCAAGGCTAGGTGAAACAATTAACTATGAATCAAAGCTACAACGTGCATGGTAATATGGAAGTACAAGAATCACATTGGCTTTGATCTTAAGATGCCTAGAAATGATACTCTTGTCTATAAACTTAAAGGTGTATGACATCTAATCTATCTTTTAGCACAAACATTTAATCTTCTAGAATATTTGTTTTTTTCTAGCATTGTTTGTTTAGAAAGAAAAAAAAGGGTAAACCTAAAAACCATTTTAACATGCCAATTTGTCTTGTTCGGAATTAAAGTTGACAATCTTCTATGGTTGTATGCAATGTTTTAAAACCCGGGTTTTGAATCGACCCGGTCAAGCCACCGGTTCACCGGGTCACCGGTTCAACCGGTTGGACCGCCGGGTCGACCCGGTTTTCAATAAAAATTTTATTTATATATTTTCAATATTAATATATATATATATAAATATAAATCGTGAATATTTCATACATTTGGCCTAAACACCATATACTATAAAATATAACACGTAAAAACAAAGTACGTTACAAATACGTATAATTATATCGCGAGAAAACGGAAAAAAAAACAAAAAAATCGAAAAAAATCAAAACCCGGCCGGGTCGCATAAACCGGGTCAACCCGAGTCGCTTCAAACCCGGCGGGTCACACCGGGTTTCTAAAATATAAGACCCGGGTCAATTTGACCCGTTTTTTCGGCCGGAACCGGTCCAACCGGTTGAACCGGCCGGGTCGACCCGGGTTTCAAAACATTGGTTGTATGCAAAAAACTTGAAATTTCTCAGAGGACAAATAAGTTGTGTATCTATAGGTCCACAAGACCACAACTACACAACCGGCCGACTTGTACCAAATGCCGTGTAGGACATGGTACCTGTTCCGAGTTTTTTTTCAGAGAGAAAAGGAAATTTTTGGTAAGGGTTCAAAAGAGATTTTGTTCTTATGATATTTAAAAAAAGTTGAGATAATGAAAAACTTTATTAGACTGCGCACAACGCAACCGGAAAAAGGAGGTCGTCAACGGGTCGCGACCTAATCGCCCTGTTGCAGCGATTAGATCGCCGGACTTGATCCCACTCAATTCGACCCTATACACGACTTGTTTGTGTTTTTGGGCTGTGTTTGTGTGTTTATAAAAAAAAACTTTTTTTTTTAAATTTAACATGTTTTAATAATGTTTTATATACATAAACTTTATAAAAAAATTACAAATTTTAATATATTAAGATTTGTTTAATTCCCCACAACTTTGCCAATTTTGTAATGTTTTTTAGTTTATGTAATGTCTTTTTTTTTTAGTGTAATGTGTGTTGTGTGTAGGGGTGTCAATATTTCCGACCCGACTCGACCCGAACCCGACCCGAGCATATTCGGGTCGGGTTACTCGGGTTGAAGTTTCAATTCGGGTTAGTCGGGTCAACCCGACTAACCCGAATTCGAAATCGGGTCGGACATCGAGTAAAATATTTATGCTTAATTCGGGTTCGGGTCAACCCGATTGACCCTAATAAGAAATTTTTTATTTTTATTTTTTTTTAAAATTTAAATTAAATATAAATTCTATTAAAAAATTAGAAAAAAAAAGTTTTTTTTTTATATTTTACCCGTAGTCGGGTTGACCCGAACCCGAATAGATCCGACCCGAGTAGACCCGACCCGAATAGATCCGAACCCGACAAACGCGAGTTCAACTCGGGTCGGGTTCGGGTAAATTATTTTTACCCTCAAACCGAATTCAACCCGACCCGAATAACCCGAACCCGACCAACCGACCCGATTCCCACCCCTAGTTGTATATTTTTTTTGGAATAAAATGTTAATTTTATTGAATATAAAATATTATTTTTATTGAAAATAAAAATAATTTTTTTTGAATTAAGTCGCACTAGATTACCGGGTTGTAACAAATAGGTCGCACTAAGTCGTCGGAGAAAGAAAATTAAAAAAATTAGATCACGACCCCGTTAGCGTTGTGTCTAGCCTTAGTTGTTTTCTTTAATCTGTAATATAGAACTATAGATTACTTTTAGACATTTTTAACGACATAAACATACATAATCATCACGGAAGAATGAAAGATAATTGGCTGCTTTGCCGATGCATACACAAGTTATCATGTCTTGAGCGATACTACATAGAAATGAAGCTCGAGAAACGTTGCGTGCGTATGGTAAGAGTTTTTCTAAATCGTTTATAGAGTTGTTAGTTTTTTTGTTAAAAAAATAATTTAATGGCTCTGTTTAACACAAAATTTTTATGGAGCTGTTAGCTTTTTATTTTAACCAAATATTTATTAAATAAAAAGCTGTTTCATACAGCTTTTTAGATTGTCAAAAGCTGTTAAAGCTATAAATTACTTATATAACCTCCAACCATATTATAATTTATCAAAACATGTCCTTTTAAGTCATTTTACATCTTACCTTTACAGTTAACAGCTAGTATACCTAACATTTTTATTAAAATTAACAGCTTTTTAACAAACAGCTTACAACTTACAGTTAACAGCTTACAGCTAGTTTTGCCAAACATAGCAAAGGAATCCATAAGTCATGGCACAAAAAGTGCTGCCACGTCAGTTTTTTTCCCACGACACCAGTTTTCACTGGTAACCCTGAGCCGTGGGAAAACTGGTGCCGTTGGAAAAAAAATTTTTTAAGTAAATAATAATAAGCATTTTAAAATTAAAATAAATTTCATTCAAATTAAAAACGTTACATAAAAAACATAAAATTTAAAAAAACATGAAACTAAAACACATAAAACTAAAAAGCATTATTATTCGAGCGCCGATTAGTCACGTGGTTGATACATTGCCCGGATTCGTGCCTTTTGGGATTTGACGATTGCGGCGTCGACCGGATGCATCCCACTTGTGTCAATTTGTAGCATCTTTAAGTCCTCCGCAATCTTTTGAGCTTGGATCAACCGTCTTCGGTCCTCGCTCTCGGAAGCAAGCACGGAGAATTTGGCTTCACGGTCCAACTTGTATTGCTCCGCCATAAATTTCGTGTAAGCGGACGAGTTAGAACCGGTGCTAGCGGACGAGTTGGAACTTGTGCGTTGACTTTTGTTAATTCGCTGCATACCCGGTGGTCGAGGCAAAGCATCATCTGCAAAGTGTTCCAGTTCTTCGTCGGTGCCCATTAGACGACTTCTTATTTCAACAGTTGAGTCGGGGTTTTTTCACTTGTGTTTGTTTTTCAAAAAGTTCCAAGCATCCCGATGCTTAAACTCCTCCCAGACGACTTGCTCATACAACCGGTACACCCTCGACATCCAATTCTCATCACTCTCCCCACTATGAACCGCGGTTTCGTTTACCAAATCATTAAACATCTTAATCGCTTGGTTCATCGGAGTCCACTTGCCCGTTATCATGTTTTTTGTACGCTCCTTAAAACCCTTCTTTGTCCCAACCACGTTGTACTCATTGCACACTTTATACCAAAAAGACGCCTTCGTTGTTGTTGTTGCGCCTTAAATCGTTGAAACAACAACAATTCTTCGGAGCTAGCAAATTGAGATGCGGAGTATTGAGGTTGATATTGGGGAATGTATTCTGGATTCGAATACGAACCAAAAATTTGGTTGTTGGGTCGTTGATCATACCGAAAACCCAAAATTACCGTTACATTAAAAAAAAAACATAAAAGATAAACAAAGCTCCACCGCTAGAGCTGGTGGTCATGACGCAACGCCGACGATGCAGCACCACAAAACCTACCGCGATGAGATTTTTCTGCGCGGTGGCCATGGCGCCTCGCCAAACCACTGTACCCCTACTCTAAGGAACGTGTTTATATTTTAGAAAACAAAACCTTATAATAATATATTTTCTCCGTCTTATTATTTTCTCATACCTTTCCCAAATCTTTTAAATCATTCCAAAATCCTAATACAACAAATAAACCAAACGCACCCTTAAAGCAATCGAAAAACACTATGCAAGCGACCAAGTTGTCATACACTCATACGTGGTATTAATTGACAATACAATTCTGGGAGCAACTTGCCTGGCCACAAATGATGTGGTACGAGTGTTCACATTACTACTCTCAAATCTCAATGGGTCAAACTTTGACAAAATCAAGTGGTTAAGGACTTAAAGGTTCGACTTTGAGTTCACATTGGCTAGTTACATACTTACATTTGTGGAGTAAAAATTTGATGGTAAATATAAAAAACGCGTTCTGTTTTTCGTCTATATTTTCTAACATCTTTCAAAGTTGGTGTTCTTAAATACTTTCTCCTAATACAAGTCAATAATGCACATTTACGATACAGTGCGCTCACTCATTTGCAAATATTCATTAAACGCATTAGGGGTGTTGTCATATGCCAATTAGCGTATGACGGCCGTGCACTTCATAATAACACTTACATTCATTCGACCCGTAGCATCAGGCCGGATTCTAAAGAAATCAAATGCATTGGAACCTAATCGTTGGGCATTTTACAGTGTGGTTATTTTTCACTCCATTCTTGTTTATTTTCTACGTAGTTAACAAGATACTACATTTATTCATGATAATACGTCTTTGTTTACAGAATATAAATTGAAACCTGTAAAATTTACTTCGTATAATTTATTTCTACCTTTGATTCTTTTGAGTATTATATTTTGATTTATATAAGTTTTAGAAGAGTTATTTTGGATAATATATTTTTTCTTGAATATTTGAAACTTATCTCTCCATCATCAATCTCATTTTCATCTAATAGATGAGATTTATTATATTTTATTTTTTACTTATTTTTTATAATTTAAATATATTTTAAACCGTTAAGTGTTAAACGAAAATAATTATATCATCGTGACGAACGTTTAATTATCTTTCTACCAATATGTAATATGATATACTTTCGAAGAAAAAAAATTCGTTTTTTTTCCTTGTTAAAATTTACGTGAAATATCATATATAATAATACTGTTTGATCGTATATGATAACAGTGTTAAATCATATATGATATGGGTTTCTATCATATATAATAGGTTATATCATATATGATATTGGTCATAAATCACATATGATAGTAGTATCATATATGATAATCCTCTAAAACGTGAAAAAAATGAAATTTTTTTTTGTCGAAAGTGTATTATATAGTATATCTATAGAAAGATAATTAAATGCTCTTCCTAACTGTATGTTTTTTTTCGCATAACGATTAACGGTTTAAGAGATATTAATGTTTGAAAAAAAGATAAAAATATGTTTTGTGTTTAATCTTATGTATTGGATTAAAATTAAATAAATAGTGGGATGAGTTCCAAAAAATATGGTGTCCAAATGAACTTAAATCATAAGTTTATCTTTAATTTGGTAATTATTTTTAGTTTTAACATTTCCAAACTATACTCGTGTGTTCGATTACTATATGTTTGGTAAGTGCCAAAATAGGAAAAGATAAATGAAATATATCATTTCAACAGAAAAGGAAAGCACGGTTTGAGGGGTCTAGGGAGTTGATAAGAAGACAAATGAAATAGTACAACATTCACATAATCTAAATTCCTAGCTTTTTCTAAATGTCTAAAATCCAAAAGCCCACAAGACCATAGATGTCGAAACAAAAATAAAATGCTAGATACATCTGGGCTTTTTTTGTTTTCTTTTGTTCGATAAGTAGCAATCTTGATTGTAACATTACCCCCCAAAAAGATATTCAAAATACATACATTCACATAAATACAAAGTTGAGTGTTGTTGATGAAGACCCGAGTGTTGAAAAATATGCAATTCGTTTCTAGAAACCTATTAACATTTGAAAGAAAAAGCTTTGTTTCATGCCCAGGACTAAGTGAATCGAAAATGTGATGGTAAAGAAACTTTATTGGTTTACGGAACTTCGAGCCTTAAATACTCTCTCCGTCTTAAAATTATTATTATCAGAAAAGAATACAGTTTAAAAAAAACATAATTATTACAGTTTTATTTCATATACTTTTTATAAAAGAACACTTTTACCCTTAATTAATTAATTTAAACTTTTTTCTTTAATATTTGTAATAATAACCATAAGGGTAACATGGTAAACTTGAACTAAATTCCTTATTTATTTTTAGAAGTGGACAATAATTTTGGGATAGTCGGAAAAAGAAAGATGGATAATAATTTTTGGACGAGACTGTACTTTATTTTCTAATTTATTGGTTTTTTATGTGTTTTTGAACTTTTGTTAAATTTTATTTTTGGGCTAGAATCCGACCTATTTGTTTTTTATGGTTACTTTTGATTTTGTATCTCTATTAAATAAGTGTACGAGCTTCGTTGATATGAAAACTTTAATTTTGACCGCTATTTTGCTAAAGCCATATTTTAATTATCGGTTTAAATTAATAGTAATTAAAATAATTGTTTTTCGCATTCAAATGAAGATTCATTTTATCATCACCTTTATTAGTATACATCACGTGGTGGTAATATAAGGCCAAGCACAACGGAAGTCGATTCAGTCGGTGGCGACTTAGGTCGAACTCGGTCGGTCCGTTGCGACGACCGAGTCAACGAATTCGACCCTCCCAAATAGATCGTATGCACGCTTGAGTATAAAGTCACCAATTTGAAACTGTGTATACTAAAAATAAAAAATATGACTGTTGCTTTTAATTTTTTTTTAAATTTAACCTTTTATCTATATATAAACTCATTTATTGAATCATTTTTCACACACATTAAAACTCACAATTCTCCAAAATATGTTTTTTATAAAATAATAAGTTCTCAAATTTCGTGGACTACCGAAGAGGCGGTAGTTTTGTGTGAAGATTGGGTACACGTTACGGAGAATTCCCGTCCAGGTCGATATTAGAAGTCGAAAGGTGTTGGAAATTATTTGTAAAAGTATCAAGTACCGTTAGTTATGTACTAAGTACCGTTAGTATAGTAAGTATTGTTAGTGTTAGCGCGGTACATGCTAAGTACCGTTAAACTAAATGTAAGTACTGCAAGTATAGATAAGGACTGAAATATCTTCGGTAAAGATATGTTCTTGGTATATTGAGAGTATATCGTCTGTGATATACTTATCTAAATAGAATATTCTAGGTGTTCCTTGCAATATAAAAGGAACATATGTACATTGAGTTTATTGTACCTTTTTCACAACCGATTAATAATAATCGGATAGTTAGAGTATACTGTTGTTCTTCTTTGCTTTTATAAGTTAGATTCTTCCGCATAACTTATTAGAGTTTAGTAAGAGTCTCTCAAGTGCTCTAGTTTATTTGTAAGCTATTGTGCAATCCTTAACAGGATCTCGATCTATTCAAAGGGATCAATAAGTGGTATCAGAGCTTGTTAAGAACCTCTGAATAAGAAGAACTAAACCCTAAACCCTCAATCACAAAATCCACATCATGTCTCAAGCTGGTGAACATCCTCAGTTTGATGATGACTTTCACATCCATGAACCAATACCTCAACAACAACCTCAAGTTGTGTAAGATGCACCAGTTGTACAACCACCTGCACAAACTACACCAGTTGTAACTGCAGCACCATCAGCTACATCTTCTCCCCATACTATGTCTGATGTGTAGTTTCTTATTCTCAAAAGTGACAACTATGAGACATGGGCTATGCTGATGGAGCATTATATGAATCGCACATACCATACTTTGTAGGAAGTCATTAAGAATGGGAACTCCCCCAAAAAGCTACATTGGCTACCTGATGGTCCATGCTATGATTTGCCTGCTATCACTAGTGAAGAGATTCAGGCTGAGATCAGAGAATGAAAGGCCAGAACTGCATTAGCTATTGTACTTTCAGAAGACATCTTACCTAGCTTTCATTATTACAAAGATGCAAAATTTATGTGGGATGCAATCAAACTTATATTTGGAGGAAACGACAAATCTAAGAAGTTGAAGAAAATTGTATTAAAACAAGAATTTGATAACTTCTCAATTCCTAGTGCAGAAGGGATTCATAAAAGATATGGAAGGTTCAGCAAAATTCTTATTCAATTAGTAGTCCATGGATTAATAATTCCTCATGAAGAAGCTAATCAAAAATTCTTGAGAGGAGTTCCACCAGAATGGAAAGTGATGGCTATGCACTTTCTTACAAGAGATGATTTAGACACTACTCCATTTGATCATCTCTATAACAATCTTAGAGTGCATGAGATGGATGTTAAAGGTATTAAGCCAACTGAAGCACCTACAACAAAGCCTAACTTGGCTTTTGTGTATGAAGAAAGCTGCGGTAAACACTTCCAAAATATCGCTAGTGGATCAAGTAGCGGTACTTACTTCCAAAGTACCGCTGGTGGACCAACTAACAGTACTTACTTCCAAAGTATTTATAATAGTCCATCTATGACTCAGAATCTACAAGGAAGACCTCCATTAATGTTTAATGAGAATGATGCTTTCTCATTCTTTGCTGGTTACGACAACAGGCCAAGGTTAACCCTTGATGATCTATTCCAGATGGATGATGCTGATATAGAAGAGATAGATATGAAGTGGCAAGTTGCTATGATCTCTGTTAGATCCAAAAGGCTCTACAAAAGGTCTAAAAGGAAGATGATTGTTGATCCTAATGAACCATTGGGATATGAAAAGTTAAAAGTTGAATGCTACCACTGTGGAAATCTTGGACACTTTCCAAGGAAATGCAAGAGAGAGAAGGCTGAAGGAAGCAACCAGATGTCCAAGAACAACAACAGATCCAACCCTAGAGTTATTGAAAGTGTCCCATAAGGAGATAACAGAAGTCCATGGACTACAAAAAGCACTAAAGCTTTGGTTATAGTAGATGGAGTGGTCAACTAGGCTCAAGCACATGAAGAATATGAGCATGTTCTAATGGCTCTTTCTCATGGAGACACTGAGGTACGTCCCTTCTCTAAAGATTGTGTTCTTAAGTTTAATAGTCTTAAAGTAGAACTAGAAGAACAATATCAAAAAGTTAACATATGTACCGTAGAGGTAAATGCTTTCAAACAAGGTGTTGCTAAGTTAGAAGCTAATATAGTTTTGTATCAAAAGGGTCAACAAAACTATGAAGGGAAAATTAGGATTTTGACTCTTCAAATGAGAGAGAAAGATGTAGCTATCCAAGCCTTTGAAAAACAACTTGTAAAAGTTACAGCAGAAAATGAAGTTTTAAAAGCTAGTCTATTTAATGAAAGAGAAACTATTAAAAACTTGCAAAACTCTTCAAAAGGCATTGGAAAGCTTATCAATTCTCAAATGTGTTACTATAAGAAAACAAGGTTAGGGTACATAGATGACCAACCTAGGATAACTTTGACTGACAAGGATTTGTCATAAACCATATTTGAAAGTTCTAGTGATTCAGAGAATGTTCCTGAGAATGATATATATGCTGAAGGAATGAAAGCAGTTCCTCCACCATTATCAGGAATATACATGCCCCCAAATAATGATAAAAGTGTAGAGTTAGATGAATAAAAATCTGTCTATGGTAAAAAAAATCTAATAGTTCAGATTCAAACTCTAGCAACTACACTTCTTGCACCTCTGACTCTAGCATTTTGACTCAGGGAGAACCTATAGTGACTAAAAAGGTTGTCTTCTCACCTCTAATGAGCATCTTTGTGCCTTAGGGATTCATGCCTTCACCTAGTTCTGCTCCCAAGCACGTGAAATCTCTTAGGAAGGCAATGGATAACAATGTAAAACATCATGGTAGCATTAAAAGAGGAGGACTAGGTTTTGAGAACACTAGGAAAGACTTACCTTTTCTCTTTTGAAAATAAGAGGATTTTTTATATGTGGTAGTTTAAGTGATTTTATCAAAGACTGTACTGTGCATTAAGATAAAATTGCTAGACAAAAGGATGATAAAAGAGTTATCATGAGAAATCATGAGAAAGGTGCACAAAGAAAAAGTACACAGGGTAAAGGGCAAACGGGACCAAGGGATGACAAACCTAAGTGAGGTTATGCACAGAGGGTGAATAAGCAAAACAAGACCACGAAAGTGATTCACCCTCATACCAATAGAGACTTTTTACCCAGAGCACTACTTATGAAACAAGGTCTAGTACCTTTAAGGTCAAGTTCTCCAAGTACCGGTACACCAAAATCTGCTAGTACCGGCAGACCAAAATCTGCTAGTACTGTTGGACCAAATACAAGTACCACTGGTCAAGAGTCTAGAAAACCAAAGTCCCACACACCTTCTAGGAGTCTATTTGATATTGCTAAGTCACCTAGAAACAAGCCTTATGCAAAACCAATGCAGATATGGGTGCCCAAAGGACAAAACAATGTGTTCAGCCAAGTATTGCTAAAATGGTACTTTAGTCAAGAAAGCTAATAACTGAATTTTAAATAAGTTCGTTTCTCTCTACTCGATTCGAATTGATCTTCGGTTTTACGTGTGACTCAGTTGTTCTTGGTGGATAAAAGTAAAGGTGATTATCTATATTTAATTAAAAATAAAAACTTTAAAATTTTAAACTAAAAATAAAGGAAATAAAGCAAATTAAAACTTAATTAAAAGTAAATTTGAAAATAAAATAAAATAAAAAAACAATTTAAAATAAAGCTTGGTAAAAATGGCAGGAAAATAAAAAGTTTGAAATTAATTCGGAATAAAAGTTAAAATATAAGTCGGAAAACAAAAACCCTAACCTAATTCGGAATCCAAGTTCATTACCTAATTCGGAATAGTAAAAATACAATGTAATTCGGAATCCATAAAAGTGAACTAGTTCGGAATGTAAGATCACAAAGTAATTCGAAATATAACAACATCAACTAATTTGGAATCCTAGTTAACCAAACAATTCGGAAAACATTACCATGTTCTAATTCGGAATAATAAAACATGTACTCAGTTCGGAATAAAGCCTAATTATATAATTCGGAATTAACATGGAAGACCTAATTCGGAAAATACTATGACAATCTAATTCGGAATAATACCTAAAAGGTAATTCGGAAAAATGACATATTAAACTAATTCGGGAAAAGCACATTATTATTCATTCGGAGTAAGCTCAAATAACCTAATTCGGGAAAATGTAAAAGTTCTAGTTCGGAAAAAGAGGGTTTACACTATTTGGGATAATGAAAAATAAGCTAAAACCAAATAAGCACTTAACCAAAAATTAAGCTAATTTTTTTTTAAGAAAAGCTAATCAAGACACAAATCAAAAACTCTAAAAACACCAAATAAGCAAAATATATAAAATCAACTTTTAAAACATTAAACTATTAAATCCACTTAAATGAAAAATAAGCTAAACACAAAAATAATCAATAAGCACAATAAGCACTAACCATCAATCACATCAAAACAATAAGAACAAAGAAAATAAGCACTTCACTCAAATAAGCAATAAGATCAAACAAACTACATGATTAACCAAATCAAACACAAGATTAAAACAAGAAAGGAAGAATGAGATATATTTAATAAGCTTGAATTAAAGATGAAGATTAATATTCAAAAATACAAGATTAAAGATTAAAAGCTTAAGAACATGAAAGAAAACTAGAGAGAGAAAGTAATTACACCTACTCCTACTCCTAAACTAATCTATCTAATTAACTAATGAATACAAATGATGGAAAATGAACTATTTATCGTGGATGAGTAATGTGGTGTTTTTGCTTCATTCTTTCTCTTTCTCTTCTCGTCTTTTTAATTAATTCGTCTTTCTCGACTTTGTCTAGGGATTTGTCGAATGATAAAATGAACTCGTCTTCTAATTTTTTTCTTTTATTAGATTTGGTTCTTCGACTTCGTTAAAATTCCGTCTTTAGTCTTTTTCTTCGATAAATCTTCAGAATAGGCCTTTGACTTTCGTTCTTTTTGCACTTTTGATCTTTTGACTTCGTCTTTTGTCTTTTTCTTCGATAAAAGCCCGTGAAAACCCGTGTTTTCTTCCTTTTTCATATTTTGGTCCTAAAACACAATAAAAACACAAACCACGCATAATTCCGACTTTTACGACATAAAGTACACGTTTTGGTCTCGTTTTTATTTGTTTTAAGTGGTGAAAGGATAAGTTTTTTCACACTTATTAAATCCCCTACACTTGACCATTGTAATGTCCCCATGCAATGCATAATTTTACATTTTCCTTCATAATTAACCCATATCGGCCTTTATTATAATATACTACTACTACAACAATAAAAGAAACTTAATAAAGACGAAAAGATAAAAACTTATAAAAGACATAACAATTTCCTTCAATTTATTAACTTTGAAATTGTTTGATGGAAGAAACTTGTAAAGAAATCTAAGACTTAAATTAGGGATTTGGTGTCATGAATATTAATCACCCTCAAGTTTCACGTTCCCCATACCAAGCATAAAAACAAGATCATTGTTTACCATAAGTTCTCAAGTTAAATCCACTTATCTGAGACAATTGTGTAATACTCCTTCTCCAATATTCCTAAGTTGTATCTCTAGATTTTAATTATTGTCATTCACCCGTAGGCTCATTTGACTTATTAAATAATCATTAGTTCAAAAATGATTTCAAAACGGTGTAAACCCAACACCTAGAACCTAACCTCGTCCTAAAAAACGTTGTCACTAAATAAGCACACATCAAGGATAATTTAACACGATTTAGGGAATAAATTCCCGGATCCGAAATTTGGCCAATAGTACTACTTATTATTATTTCCTCCCAAGTCATGTTGACTTTATGTGGAGTTTAGCGAATTCACGTCATATACTCTTTAGGCTCTTTAAGATGTAAAAGTGCTCCTCATATATGATCCACACCCTAAGGCTCCTTGAACCACAAACAAGGGAATTGATTAATTATCAATTTTTATTCAACACTTACCATGCCATACACCCTAAGGCTCTAATGACAAGGTTCGTGCTACATGCCCCACACCCTAAGGCTCCTTGAGGTCATGTTTTAATCTTATTCTTTCTTTATTTATGATATATATAGTAGGAAAAATTCCGCGGTCCCATGGTCTGAATACCTCCTACTTAGTGGTTATGAGCCACCTTAGTCGGAAGTCCACAACGCTGACATCCCTAATGTGTTCATGCTTTAATTACAAGGAGATAAAAGAGTTGGCTAAGAGCTAAAATATCGAATCTAAACCGTAAAAATCCTCATTTATTAAGCAATTAAATATACAAGCGGGAAGAAAGAGCCACAAAACTCATATAAGGAAGAATTAACCCTTAAACTTATTATCAACTCTATCATCTCTCGTTCTCCACAATTTAAAATCTCAAGTAATGAGACTCGTGGATGCTTAGCCTAATAAACCAATTAAGGTCCATATAGTTAAGGATACTAGCTAGGGTAAACTTATATAAGTAAACTCGGGTTGAGTCAAAATATTCAGGACGGGCCTATTATATCAAAGACGTCTAAACTTGTTAAAACCATTTTATTTATTCATTTTTTCTCTTTTCTTCTGACTTTATTCATGAAATGAAATATATACATACGATGTGATGACAAAAGGAAAGAAGATAAAATAAAATAAATGAAAAATACTACTAGGCCAAAAGAGATCAAAAATTTTGAAAAACGTTGAAAAATATTAATTTTCCGGTTAAAATGAGAACATATTCATGGAAAAGCCCATTTAACTTCGATAGAAGTCTCCCCTAAACTTGATATAAACATTGTCCTCAATGTTTAAGCATGTGAAAGTAAACTCCCCTACACTTAGGAAATTGTGCAGCACGTAGTCTAAATCTTGCTAAGGAAGAGACAACTAAAGTGATTCCTATTTCAACATAAATGATAAAATAATGAATCAAAAGAGTTTAGGATAGAACCTGGAAGACGGGTACACGGAATCACGGGTCATCAAAAGTCATCAAAAGTGGATCTTTGAAAGCTCCAATCCCTGCACATCATAAGAAAGAAAACAACAAACACCTACGGGGCTCCCCCTACACTTATTATAAAAATGGATAAAATGATAGATCAGCGGGTTACCTCCCGAGAAGCGCTTGTTTTTGCTAACCGAGTCACGAGCCTGACTCGACCCTGAATTAATTCAAAGGGAAACCTCTAATATTGATATCGGGATCAATAATCTTGTCCTCGTTCCCATAGGAAAATAATAAATGAGAGGCTGGGGGATAGGTCATGAAAGGTAAAAAGGTCCCCTCAACATACGAGAAGTATGTGAAGTTAGCATCCACGGGACGTGAGGTGGGTATAGGAATCAAAATGTCATCCCCAAAATACATATGATTGTCACTAAGCGACAAAGCCGTAAAGGTATCAATAATAGAATAATCAATGTCACCTCCCGGGTCAAAGCACTCATCCTCAGTAATGGTCTCTAAAGTATGGGATGAAAGGTGCTCGAGAGGGGGATTTAGGACAATATCTTCATGCATCAAAGTGTCAAAAAGAATATCCCCCTCCGTGTCATCATCATCAATACCCGGAGGTATTGAGAGAATGTCGATTTCCTTCATAAATGTCTCATTATTCTCAACGGAAGTAAGAGACGGGGGTAAAGACTCAGTAATAGGAGTAGAATTCAACACTTCAATTTTAGCAATAAGAAGATGAACTTTCAATAATTTGTCGCGAAGAATAACGTCTTCCACCTCATCTAAAAGACCAAGTTCATTGGTGAACTTCTCGTAAGTCGGAGAGAATAAATCAACATCGCCCTCATCTGCCGGAGGAAATTCAGAAAAATGAGAAATTTCAAAAGTGAAATTCTCATAGCATGGAGAAAAATCATCATTAAGAGCGACCTCGTCCGTAAGCTCCGTAAAAGTTGGTTTAGATAAAATAGGAGAGTCATCCTCATCCTCATCCGATCCCGAAGAATAATTAAAATTATAATCGGAATCACAAGATAACTCATCCTTATTTACAAACTCTTTAGGTGTAGGACCAATTAAGGGTTCTTCATCTAAGGACTCATTATAAATTTCTTCACACTCCTCAAAAATTGGTTTATCAAAACATGTCTCACTAAGAGAATTTGAAGAAAGCATAAAGTCATTTGAAAGAGTAGGTAAAGAAATAGGGTCATCAATGGGTAATGTAGGCTCAAGTATAATCTCGGGAATTTCCTCAAGAGGTGAGGAAGTAGGTGAGCTAAATGTAGTTGTGGGTGTCAACACCGGAGAGGGAGTAAAACTCATGATAATCTCCGAACCTTGTTTCTTCTTTTTTGGTGGAGATATGGAAGGATCCACAGTGGGAACATCACTACTAGTAGTGGTGTTAGCCTCAACATCAATTCTCAAAGACGGCTTAATATTATCTTGAGCTTGATAGGTTTCTAAAATGAGCATGAATTTTCTATCGGTTTCCTCTTGCCATTCTCTTAGTAATCTATCATGTTCCTCAAGATTTTGAAGAATTAAGTCCATTTGAGGTTGTGAAATATTCCCTCGATTAAAGTTTTGAAAATTGCCTTCATTTTGAAAACTTTCATGATTTGAAAACCCTTGATTTTGAAATTCCCCATAAAAACCTTGATCATAATGTGGTGGGTTACTCGTTGTGGGAAAACTAGGGGAGCCAAAATAAGTATTAGTAGCATAACACATACCTTCCTCATTAGTATAAACTTCCCCATAAGTTTTATCACAATTAAAATAAGCATGAGGTCCACCACAAGTCGTACACTCCTCGGACATAATCTGATAACGCTCTTCTTGAAATATTTCTCAAATCGGACGATTATCCATGATAATAATAGCACGAGTCTCGTACACCTACAAAAGAAAAAGATAGAAAAGAAATAGAAGAAGTAATAAGGTTAACGTAAAAAGAAAATATTTTTGGTGCAAAACTTTTGAAAAGAAATGCTTTATATGATTTTTTAAATGTTTTGGATTTTTGAAATTTTTGATTTTTATGGATTTTTGAAAAGTTTTGAAAATTTTTAACACGAAAAATAACGTTCAAAAGTGAACGGATCCCAAAATCCAACGTGTCTCTCACAAAAAACCGTTAATCTTCACGAAAAGAGCCGGCAACGGTGCCATTTTATTAACTGAATTTTAATTAAGTTCGTTTCTCTCGACTCGCTTCGAATTGATCTCTGATTTTACATGTGACTCAGTTGTTCTTGGTGGATAAAAGTAAAGGTGATTATCTATATTTAATTAAAAATGAAAACTTTAAAATTTTAAACTAAAAATAAAAGAAATAAAGCAAATTAAAACTTAATTAAAAGTAAATTTGAAAATAAAATAAAATAAAACAATTTAAAATAAAGCTTGGTAAAAATGGCGGAAAAATAAAAAGTTTGAAATTAATTCGGATTAAAAGTTAAAATATAAGTCGGAAAACAAAAACCCTAACCTAATTCGGAATCCAAGTTCATTACCTAATTCGAAATAGTAAAAATACAATGTAATTCGGAATCCATAAAAGTGAACTAGTTCGGAATATAAGATCACAAAGTAAATCGGAATATAACAGCATCAACTAATTTGGAATCCTAGTTAACAAACAATTCGGAAAACATTACCATGTTCTAATTCGGAATAATAAAACATGTACTCAATTCAGAATAAAGCCTAGTTATATAATTCGGAATTAACATGGAAGACCTAATTCGGAAAATACTATGACAATCTAATTCGGAATAATACCAAAAAGGTAATTCGGAAAAATGACATATTAAACTAATTCGGGAAAAGCACATTATTATTAATTCGGAATAAGCTCAAATAACCTAATTCGGGAAAATGTAAAAGTTCAAGTTCGGGAGAAGAGTGTTTACACTATTCGGGATAATGAAAAATAAGCTAAAACTAAATACGCACTTAACCAAAAATTAAGCTAAACAAATTTTAAGAAAAGCTAATCAAGACACAAATAAAAAACTCTAAAAACACCAAATAAGCAAAATATATAAAATCAACTTTTAAAAAGTTAAACTATTAAATCCACTTAAATGAAAAATAAGCTAAACATAAAAATAATCAATAAGCACAATAAGCACTAACCATCAATCACATCAAAACAATAAGAACAAAGAAAATAAGCACTTCACTCAAATAAGCAATAAGATCAAACAAACTACATGATTAACCAAATCAAACACAAGATTAAAACAAAAAAGGAAGAATGAGATATATTTAATAAGCTTGAATTAAAGATGAAGATTAAGATTCAAAAATATAAGATTAAAGATTAAAATCTTAAGAACATGAAAGAAAACTAGAGAGAGAAAGTAATTACACCTACTCTTACTCCTAAACTAATCTATCTAATTAACTAATGAATACAAATGATGGAAAATGAACTATTTATAATGGAGGAGTAATGTAGTGTTGTTGCTTCCTTCTTTCTCTTTGTCTTCTCGTCTTTTTAATTAATTCGTCTTTTTCGACTTTGTTTAGGGATTTGTCGAATGATAAAATGAACTCGTCTTCTAATTTTCTTCTTTTATTAGATTTGGTTCTTCGACTTCGTTAAACTTCCGTATTTGGTCTTTTTCTTCGATAAATCTTCAGAATAGGCCTTTGACTTTCGTTCTTTTTGCACTTTTGATCTTTTGACTTCGTCTTTTATCTTTTTCTTAGATAAAAGCCCGTGAAAGCCCGTGTTTTTTTTCATATTTTGGTCCTAAAACACAATAAAAACACAAACCACACATAATTCCGACTTTTACGACATAAAATACACGTTTTGGTCTCGTTTTTATTTGTTTTAAGTGGTGAAAGGATAAGTGTTTTCACACTTATTAAAAGCCCATAGACATAAAATCACCTTATGTTTTTATTACCTTACTGGAACCATGAAATACAAGAGTGTTTGCAGTCTTACTAGAAAGACTACTTATCAAACACTTAAGTATGTTGGCCCCACCAGATCCAAGCCTAATGTGGCTTGGTTCCCTGTTAAAAACTACTTTGATTTTTACTTGTACAGGAGCATCTAATCAATGAATTAAAGGATAAAGGAATAGTAGACAGTGGATGCTCAAGGCACATGACAAGGAACAAAGACTACCTTGCTGAATTTGAAGAATTCAAAGGTGGACCAGTAGCCTTTGGTGGAAGTAAAGGCAGAATTACTAGAAAAGGAAATATTAATACAGGAAGGTTGGAGTTTGAAGAAGTATTCTTTGTAAAAGAGTTGAACGAATTCAACCTTTTCTCTGTTTCACAAATGTGTGATAAAAAGAACAAAGTACTTTTCACAGATACAGATTGTATGGTGCTCTCTTCAGATTTTGAGATGCCTAAGGAGTCTCAAATACTGCTTTAAGTACCCAGGCAGAAAATATGTATACCTTCAATCTTTATACTATTATTCCAACATGTGGTATTACATGTTTGTTAGCTAAAGCTTCTAGTGATGAGTCTACTTTATAGCATAGGAGCTTAGGTCATGTGAACTTTAAGAATTTGAACAAACTTGTTAAGGGAAATCTAGTTAGAGGGTTACCTACCAAGTCTTTTCAAAATGACCTTACATGTGTTGCTTGTTAGAAGGGTAAACAACATAGAACCTCTTGTAAGACCAAGACTGTCAATTCAGTGACTAAACCTTTGCAACTCTTACATATGAATTTATTTGGTATAGTTTTTGTTAGGAGTATTAGTCACAAGACCTTTTGCCTAGTTATAACTAATGATTTTAGCAGATTTAGTTGGGTTTTCTTTATGTTACATAAGAATGAAACCAATGAATTACTCAAATAATTTGTTAAATTAGTTGAAAAGCAATTCACTAAACAAGTTTTAATCATTAGGGTAGATAATGGGACAAAGTTCAAGAATGTTGAATTTGATGAATTATGTAGGTCTAATGGAATCAAGAGACAATTTAGTAATCCCAGGACTCCACAAAAAATGGAGGTTGATTCACTTATGTAGGTCTAATTGAGGCTGCTAGGACTATGTTAGCTGATTCACTTTTGCCTAATACATTTTGGGCAGAGGCAATCAACACTGCACGCTATGTGCTTAATAGAGTTTTAGTAACCAAGCCTCATAACAAAACACCTTACGAACTTCTGACTGACACTAGGCCAACCATAAGTCACTTACGACCTTTTGGGTGTCATGTTACAATATTGAACACTCTTGATCAGTTGGGAAAGTTTGATGGAAAGTTTGATTCAAGATACCTAGTAGGGTATTCTTTGCAAAGTAGAGCATATAGGGTTTACAATTTGGCATCAGGAAAGGTAGAAAAGAATGGCCATGCCAATTTTTTGGAGAATAAACCCAATGTCCCAGGAATAGGTTATGCTTGGATGTTTGATTTGGATTATCTAACCAATTCCATGAATTACTATTCTATGTAACAAGACTGTCAAACTAACAATGCAGGTGAAGAGACTACTAACACAAGCACATGTAATCAAGAAGAGAATTTATGTACATCAGATACTAGGGATGATGATGATGATGCTCATATCTATGTACCAGTTTTGCCTCCTGTATCACCTACATTGCCAAGCCTAACATAAAAACAACTATTAATACCAAGTGATGATCAAGCCTCACATGTAGAACTTTAAAGGCATATGGATCAAGTGAAGGATGCTAATACTACGACTAAGCATACTAGAGAAGAACCCTTGGAATAACATAGCTCAGCAGTACATATGCAAACTAGCGGTACTTCACATCCAAGTACCGCCGATTAAAATTCTATAAATGCTGTTGATTCTCTAAAAGAAATTATTCAGTCTATGGATGATGAAGATGCTTTTGCTAGTCCAAATGAAGGAATCTGCTCAAAATCTTCCTATGATTAGCATGGTGATGGTGCAGTGACTGATTTCAATAACATGGAAACCATTATACCAGTCATTCCTATTCCCAATCATAGAGTTAACACCAACCATCCTATAGCTCAAATCATTGGAGATTCAAAGTCTGCTGTGCAGACAAGAAGACAAGTTAAAGCTAGCACTAGTAGCCCTGCACTTGTGAGTTATGTCAAGCAACAACAAAGAACAAATCATAAATATACTCAACATTGTATGTTTGCTTGTTTTCTATCACAAGTGGAGCCTAAGAACATTTCTCAAGCTCTTGGAGAAGAAAGATGGGTGGATGCTATGCAAGAAGAGCTTATGCAGTTTGAACTATAAAAGGTTTGGATTCTTGTTGACCTACCATCTGGAAAGAGAGTAATTGGTACAAGGTCAGTTTTCAGAAACAATAAGGATGAAAGGGGTGTTGTTGTCGGGAACAAGGCTAGACTTGTTGCCCAAAGATATAGACAGGAAGAAGGGATAGACTATGATGAGGTTTTTACACCAGTGGCAAGGATATAAGCCATTAGGTTATTTTTGGCCTTTGCATCATATATGGGTTTTATAGTCTATCAAATGGATGTGAAAAGTGCTTTTCTCTATGACACTATTTCTGATGAGGTACTTGTATCACAACCTCCAGGTTTTGTAGATCATAAATTTCCCAACAGGGTCTACAAAGTTACCAAAGCTCTTTATGTTCTTCATCAAGCTCCTAGGGCATGGTATGCAACTCTATCCAATTTTCTTTTGGAACATGGATATAGGAGAGGGATTATTGACAATACTCTTTTCATCAAGAAGAATGCCAAGGACATCATCTTAGTACAAGTGTATGTGGATGACATTATTTTTTGTTCAACCAAGAAGTCTTGGTGTGAAGAGTTTAAAGCTTTAATGAAAGGAAGGTTTCAGATGAGTTCTGTGGGAGAGCTTACTTTCTTTTTAGGAATTCAAGTCAAACAAAGGAAGGATGGAATATTTATCAGTCAAGATAAATATGTTGCTAAAATCTTGAAGAAATTTTCAAGTATGGATACAAGAAGTATAAGTACACCTTTTGAAGCTAAGAAGTCTTTGTCAAATTTTAAACATGGTGCACATGTGGATCTTCACTTATATAGGTCCATGATTGGGTCACTTATGTATCTTACTACTTTTAGGCCAGATATCATGTTTGTTGTATGTGCTTGTTCAAGGTTTCAAGTCAATCCAAAGGTTTCACATCTACATGCTGTGAAAAGAATCTTCATAAAAATCTCAAAGGACAATCTAACTTAGGTTTATGGTATCCTAGAGATTCTATCTTTGACTTAGAAGCTTACTCAAATAGTGATTATGCTGGAACTAATCATGATAGGAAGTCTACATCAAGAGGTTGCCAATTCCTAGGAAGAAGACTTATTTCTTGGCAGTGTAAGAAGCAAACCATTGTTGCTACTTCTACTACTGAAGTTGAATATGTGGCTGCTTCTCATTGTTGTGGACAAGTACTTTGGATTCTGAATCAGATGTTAGATTATGGTTTCAATTTTAAGGATACCAAAATCTACATTGATAATGAAAGCACTATATGCATTGTCAAAAATCCAATGTTTCACTCCAAAACCAAGCATATTGAAGTAAGACATCACTTCATCAGAGATGCTTATGAAAAAAAGCTTATTCAGGTTTTAAAGATCCATACAAATAACAATGTAGCTAATTTGTTGACCAAGGCATTTGAAACAAAGAGGTTTGAGTTCTTGGTAACACATATTGGTATACTCAACCAATAATTGCTGCATATGTTAAGGGGAGGATATAACTATACAATAATTATGTTTATTTTATTGTATAGTGCTTGTAGTTGTTTGTGATGTGATTATAGGTTTAATAGATCAAGGTAAAAGATGATACAACGATAGTGGACTGCATGTACCGGTAATTATGTTTGAGGTACCGTTTTGGAAACGAAGTACCGCTAGGCATATTTGAAGTACCGCGTATATTCCATGTATCGCTATTTGACCGTTGTTGGAAGTACCGTTGGAGGGTCTATTTTGTAAAATTGGCGGTTTCTTCGCGCTTGGGTTTGCTTCCTATATATAAAAAAACTCCATTTACATAATTGATTAACCTAATCTTTTTATTATTTACCTCGATTCTATAACTCTAATTCTCATCCTCGATCATCAAAAACAACAATGGATGCTCTACAAGTGATCTCTAAAAACAACCAAGTTGCAAAGTTGATTCAGAATGCTGATTCACAGGGTTTTCATGAGATACTTAACTTTCTTTTTGGAAGTCACATACAATATGCACCTACTGTAAGTCCTATTGTTTCAATTCCTATTGTTGAGCAATTTTGGAGAACTGCCTCTGCTATTACTCGTCATGACCTTGCATAAGAGATAGAGTTAAATATAGGAATATATATGTGACAGAAGTTCTTTTACGAGCATCATTGAGACTGAATGATGCTAATGATATTAGTTTGTTGCCAGATTCAGAAATTCATGATGGCCTTGCAGCCATGGGATATGAGGGTAGTAGGGACATACTTACTTACTTTAAAGGATTGTTTTCACCTCAATGGCGATTCCTTTTTCATACTATTATGCATCGTGTAAGTTCTAAGAGTACTTCTTTTGATAAATTTCTACTGCTTTGGCATCAGTTGGTATTTGTTTGGAAAATAATAGAATTTTCAACTTCTCAAAATTGATTTTTGAAGGGATGAATAAGAACTTAGATGCCTCTAATAAATTCTTAATGTACCATAGATTTATTCAGGCCTTAATAAATGATTAAGTCCCTACCTTACCCACATGATCAGAAACCTAGAATGTCCCTACTTTTACCAAAAGGACCTTCCCTTTCTTGTCTAAGAAAGGTACTACCTTTAGTGGGACTGTAACACTATTATTTGCCCATATGTTAGCAGATGAGGCTAACATAGAGGGTGAGGATCCTAGCTCTGCTAGTGAACCTCAACAAACTCCCTCTCACCAAAGCCCGCAACCCTATAGAGAATTACAAACTTCTTCATCTCATCATGAAGATGAACAACCAATATCTGATGAGATGATCCATACACCTGATGCTTCACATGATGCTAGTGGTTTACCACCAGCCAAGGAAACAGAGGTATTGGATATTGCAAATTTGACTACTTTGTGTAGTAGTTTGTCTAAACAGGTCAAAGATTTGCAAGATGCTAAGGTTTTGTAAGATCAAAAGATTGAAAAGTTGAATGCCAAGATTAAAAAGCTAAGAAGGAGAGAAAATCCTTGGATCGGGCATCAAAATTCAATTCATAAGGCACAGTTGAAGGAGCAAAAGCAGCATCTCAAAGAATTTAGGTGGAAACAACTAAAAGCATCCAAACAAGGGAGGAAATCAGTGGAAGCGGGATCTTCTTCTAGTATTTAGGCTAAGATTATGGAAGGGTCAAATTTTGATGAAGATATGAGTGATGGATTTGAGCATTTTGTGGATGATACAAACATGGAAGATCAGCTAGAGAATCCATCATCATTCGAAGAAAATGTGGTTAAAACAACTGTGCCAATTTCACAAGATGTTGAAGTCATGGAAGAAGCAACATATAAACCACAACAACAATGACAACCACCACAACAACAGGTGATTCCAGAAGCTAATTGGGAAAGGTTCTATGAAAAGCTTGGAGAAATTGATCAAACTTTTCCAATTATTACAATTCAACAACAGCAAAAGACAACCACTTCCAAAGGATGAAACAAAGAAGGGTGATGAGTCTAATAAAACTTAAGAGTTGGAGATTGAGAAGGAAAATAATGAAGAAAAGAAGGTATCTGAGAATACCATGGTGGTATATGATAAAGAAGTGTCTAATACTAGTGAAGCAAGTACTGCTGACCCAAGTATCGTCAAGCCTAGGGTGCAAGTACCGTTCAAGGTGCAGGTACTGTTGGTCAAAGATCTTCACTACCAACTTCTAAATAAATCTCTACTCCATATTTTAGAGAGGATGAGAATTTAACAAACCTTTTGCTTAGTCTTAGGGAGAAGAGTTCAGTAGAGAAAGCTAAACAAGCCGAGGTTGAAAGAAAGGCACAAGAAGATGTTGTAAAAGCTCAAGTAACTTCAACAACATAGCCACAATAAGAACATGTTGAGGAGCCACAAATACAACAACAACTAGTGGAATAACCAAAAGTTGCCAGTGAAGTCCAAGATAAAGGCAAGAAAGTGCAGACTTTAAAGCCTTCTACTAAAGGCATTGTCATAGCAGGTCAACAACCCAATGAGAGTAAAGATGATAGACCTCTCAGGTTCACAAGGAAACAACCAAGATTGACCCAAGGGACAAAGGTAAGAAGAAATTACAATCTGAATCAAAAGAAGAAGATAGTGATTTAGATACTATAGAAGATGCCTTAAGGAAATTTCATCAAATGGAACATGATGAAGAAGTAGCATGGAGGCTACGAGCTAAACTTCGTGAAGTACAACAACCAGAAGCACTTGCAGATGAACAAGCAATGCTTGAATCTCAAAGATTACAGCATAAGTGGAAATTGAAGAGTACGACAGAATACAAGCTGAGTTGAAAGCAAGTGAGCTTCTAGCTAAATCTATGATAGCTAAAGAGAGATATGCTTATGATGAGGATGAAAAGGCAAGATTGATTGATGATTTGGTCAAAGAACAACAAAGATTCTTTGCAGAAAAGAGAAGATTGGAGAGAATCAAGCCTCCAACAACCAATCAACTTAGGAACCAAATGATGGCTTATTTGAATAAAGTAAAGCATTTTACTCATGCTCAGCTAGTCAGGAAAGTTTTTGATGAGATCAAGGCTCTCTATGAACAACACAAGAGGAGCAAACTTAACTTTGTTGATATTGGATCTGAATCAGATAAGAAAGATATTGAAGATGCTAAGAAATATCTAGGACAACAAAGACAGTTTGGAAGTACTCCCAAACTTGATACAGAAGGAAGGTCTCCACCAATTAAGACTACTTATGCCAGGAATAATAAGAAAGCAAAGGAGATTCCAAAAGAAGTTGAAACTCAAGTTTTGGAGGAGGGTAATAAAGCTCAAAGTGTTGAAGAGACTGAAAATGTACAAGCGGTACATATACAGTCAACGGTACATGGATAAACGGTACATACAGAGGAACTCTTAGAGGAAGACATTGTGCAAACAAAACATGAAGAAGGAACCTCCAAAGGTAATAAGAGAAAGAAATCAACTAGAAGGAAGCACCTAATAAGGAAAAAGGGAAAGTCTACAACTGATGAAGAAAGTGACAGTGATGAGAGCTGTAGAAAGTACTTGAAGGTAGTTGGATTTGTATATAAGTACATGGATACAGAAGTCTTAGGTAAGAAATCTTCCATTACAAGATGGACATGTGCTACTAATCAAGGACTTGAAGCTCATGGGATAACCAGAACAGATGGAATATTCAGGATGTTTAGGTTATTAGAAGAAATATTCCATATAATTGATAAACAAGACATTCAGGATCGATACATGTATGTCCAAGGAGAAAGTGAAGGAAGAGAACAAGTTTCTTTGTTACTTCATGAGCTGAGATTTATGTATGAGCCACATACTGCTAATCAAGAGATTTTGAAAGAATTGGAAGACAAGGTTCCTACATACTGGAGATACTTTAGACCTTGTGGAGTACACACATTGGATGTAGATGATGTCACTTATTACATGCTTCAAGAGATAAGATATCCTTTTGGAAGGAGAATGCTAGAAAGGATGTTGGATCTTCAACTAGAAGTTTTAGAAGAATCCACAGTTGATAGCTGGTAGTTTGCTAAAAACTACATGGTCATTAACTCACCATGCTTAATTTCAAAGAGTTGGCTATTCCTAGGGCAAACGGTTCTAGGTAAAGACTCTATCAAATCTGTTATATGGTTGACAGTTTATCAAAAATTGTAGGGTTATCAGTACACCTTATTCTTGATGAATAAAGTATTGGCTATTCTAGAGTGTATGACCAACTGGTAAAGAATAAATCAAATCTGTTGATAGCTGATGATTTGCTAAAAATCATGATGCCAATACAGATTGGTTTGTTGTTAACTGTTTTATTTCAGGTGAGTAAATATAAGCAAGAATGTTGATTCATAAATAACAGTGGTGACATGTTCAAGGAGATTCATGCTTATCAAGGAGATTATACAGAAGGTTTTGTTATCATCAAATAGGAGAAGATGATCCATAATCTAGAGCAACACGTATTTTATCTCAAGATGACAAGGTCTAAAATATGAAGACAATATAGTTGCTGTAAAGATTAAAGAATGTTCAAGTTCAAGACACAAAAGATCATACTTTGAAGACAAAGATGAAGTTCATAAAGTATTGGAGTTCATTATATCAGAAGAAGATCTGCAATAGTGTTTGGATACATTCAGTTGGTATAAAGATCGGAATTACCAAGATTAATCCAGATTTTAAGTGAAGTTTGAAGACAAGTATTCTTATACATTCAACACACAGAGAAACAAGAAGACAACAAGTTATCATTCTTGTTTAGGGGAGGATTGTTGAGAATTATTTGTAAAAGTACCAAGTACCGTTAGTTATGTACTAAGTACCGTTAGTATAGTTCTGTTAGTGTTAGCGCGGTACATGCTAAGTACCGTTAAGCTAAATGTACGTAGTGCTAGTATTGAAATATCTTTAATAAAGATATGTTCTAGGTATATTGAGAGTATATCGTCTATGATATACTTATCTAAATAGAATTTTCTAAGTGTTCTTTGCACTATAAAAGAAACATAGGTACATTGAGTTTATTATACCTTTTCCACAGTCGATTAATAAGAATCAAATAGTTAAAGTATACTGTTGTTCTTCTTTGCTTTTATAAGTTAGATTCCGCATAACTTATTAGAGTTTAGTAAGAGTCTCTCAAGTGCTCTAGTTTGTTTGCAAGCTATTGTGCAATCCTTAACAGGATCTCGATCTATTCAAAAGGATCAACAAAATGGTTTTGGTCGGAGGTACTTGAGTACTTTCATACCAAAATGGGTGATCGAAAAAGAGGTTATGACTCCCTTGTCACCAAATGGAAATGTGTTATTCGTACTCAAGTTGGTCAATTTACTTCGATTTACGGTAACGTCGTACGTAGGCATCCAGTTGGGAATTCTGAAGATACTCTTTATCAAGAAGTCGCACTTGAATATTACACTCTTTGTCATGTGAATTTTGCATACTATGAATGTTGAAAAATTTTGAAACAAAGTCTCGCATTGAGCACCATTGAGATGCCACAGTTTGATAATCCAAGAGTTTAAGTTTTTAAGTTTTACTATTTATCATTATTATTATGTATCGTAATTTTTTATTTATTTTATGTAATATTTTTTATTTAATGTAACTTTTTATTGAATAAAAAAAATTAAAAAAATTGAAATAGGGCACCTTATTTAGACAAATAAGTCGCAATAGGTCGCTGAAGAAAAAAAGCTAATGTGACAGAAAAATAAAGATCGCAAAAGATCACTGTTGTACCTAACCTAAGTTATATCACTAGTAAGTATATGATAACACCCATGGTTATATTTTCATAAATATTAAAGCTCAAGGAGCCGATTAACTGATAATCATAAATGATATCCAAATTTTCCACCGAAGCTTCTAGATGTTTACGTAAGTAGTGATGACAAAAGTAAAAAAACAAATAATCTTAACTTGTTTTTAATGAACTCACTTATTGTTCAACATATTAAACACATCAACTACTTTACACTTAGGTTCCGTTTGGTTTGAAGTCGGATTTTACTTTAGGTGTGGGTTTATAAAGTAGAAGGTTAGAATTGGGTAATATTTGGATTTGATATAGGTTTTGAAGAGAAAAAATATATTTATTTAATTGATATAATATTTATTTAATATATAATAAAATAATTTATATTTTAAAAATTAACTAATAATATGTGGCTAACAAGTTTAATGAAATTAAAAATTAAAGAATACATGGCTAACAAATTTATTAAAATTTAAAAAATAAGCATTAAATGATAGAAGTTTACAAAACATATGGTAAGAGTGGGGATTTACTATTTGGGGGAATAAACATTTGTGTCAGAAAAAAAAGTGACAACTAATAAATTTAGTACTTTGTTGAGCTCAAACCTAGCAAAAACCAGAAACCAAACTGCCCCTTAAAGTTTATTTCACCATATAATCAAAAGTAGGAACATTAAAGCTAGGTTAAATACTTGTTCATCTTTTCAGAGCTCTAATTTAGATATTACTATGCTTTAGCTAGGGTAGGTTTAGCATGTTCTTTTTTCTTTTTTTTTTCTTTTTTTTTTTAACAAAAGTTTAGCATGTTCTGGGCACACAACAATACGGAGTATTAAACTAGATTAGCTGAGCTCAGATTTTCCATCTACTGTGGAGACAAAACTCATTCAATGCCCGAATTGATGTCAACCCTATACGTGTACCTTCATAGGGGACCCTTTCAAGTCTCAATTACTCGTACAAATTAAATTCGACAAGAAATTTTCGATCTATTCTCTCGTGTACAGTGATTTCTAAGCAAATAATGATGCTATGCTAGGATTGCTAGGTGAGGTGTCATGGCTATTAATGATGATTCAACTGAAAATTTAAGTGCGGCGTCTAACGCCAAAATTATAAAAGAAAACGAAAATACTTCTTTTATTCGGAGGGTGAAAGTGAAAGTGTGAAACAATAGGCATTTTTAAGCGAGGGTGGAAATGACCAATCCGCTCATAGAAAGCTCAAGCAGATCGGTGAGTTTCAAACAAAAGCTAATTTTGAAAAAGCTTGATCCGAAGTTGCAACTCATTTTTTTAAATGAATTTGATCTCGAGCTTAACGTACAATGTACAAAGCTCAAAAGGTTTCGCCAGCCTAAATGAAACTAGGGTTTTTGATATATTTAGCGTTATTCATTTGTATTATAGTGGAGTTTATTAACGAGCTCAGTAACAAGTTTAAATAAATATATTACGAGTTGAGCTCGATTAAGTTTTAATTTTTCATTAACAGATCGTACAAACGAGTCGAGCACAAACATGTATAACATATATATCATGAGGGGAGATTAAGCTTAAAAAATAAGGCTCGAACCAAAACGAACTCGGACTTTATGAAACTAAATTATGTGGAGCTAAAGCTCTGGCATGTTCAGACTTAGATCGGCTCGTTTCTACCCGCCAATAATAAATTCATTCATCATGTGCATAACAAAAATTATCGATACTCTTTTAGCGAAAGTGTAAAAATTTATAGTAAAATGTTTAACTCAACTGACCACCCTTTTACTTTTATTACAAACTCAGTAAAAATCATTCTGAAACGATCGAGTTCGATCCAAACATACAAAGAAACAAGATTGTTCTCGACAAGAATACGATCAAAGAATTCAAACACACACTAACGACACTTTTTGTAACTGAATGATTACAAGACGTAAACCAAAATAAGATTAAAAATAAACTGTAAACGTGAGAGTATGCGTATGAAATAATAAAATGACAAAAGATTTATGAGAAACCCTAGACCCGTTTTGCCTAAAGAGCTTGAAATTCCATTTCCGTCCCTGCATAATTAATACCGAAGACAAAAACAACTCCAAACTTAATGATTCTTAAAAAGTATAACTTGGATATTAACAGTAAAAGCGAAATAAAATTAGTTTTTATTTATTTATTGTGTTTGACCAAAGTTCTAAATAGCGTAAGGCGTGACATGGTGGAATAGTCAAGCCTCACGCCTTTACGAGAATGACGAAGCATGACGTTCTTAAGACATGAATTAAAGCGTCACAAAATATTAAAAAAATATATAAATTTATATAATTATCTTATATTATAACTATATCTAGGTCACAAATAATATAATACATAAATAATAAAGTTATGAAATTATTTTTAAATGTAAAATTTTTATATTGATATAAAAAATAAATTTTTTATCGAAATTAAATTTAAAAAAAACCTTTCACGTATGTACTTTTATGGCGACTTATCACGTTTTTTCATTTATCGTCTCATTTCAAGTCTTAATCTCAAGCATTGGTCTTTGCGTGGCGTGAAAGTCAAGTTTTATGCCTTTGCAAAACGTTTATACGAGGATTTTTTGAGCTTAAAACCTTGGTTAGGACTTAAGAGGGTGTTTCATTGAGTTTGTGTAATGTAAGTGTAATGGCGTAGATGCCCTCTAACATGCATTGCACCAGAGGTTTAAAAATACTCATCAGTGTCAAGGATTGGTTTGTAGTAAGTGGATATAAAATTAGGTCTCCGTTCGGATAAAACCAAGCTCGTTGACATAAGATTACTTAGCTTTGGTGGTTTTGAAAATGATATTTCCGGTAACCTTCCAGAAAATCCTGTGAGATGTTTTCTGCGGCTGAGAAAAATTTAAAAATGAGCCAACTTCTTAGAAGATTTAAACTACTTATTATTCTGTTTATTATTCTGTTTATTTATTTTTCAAGATATCATTTGTGTTCCCATGCAATACAAACTAGGGGTGAGCATGTGGCGGTTTGGGGCGGTTTTATGCTAAAATCAAAAACTAAACTGCAAACTTCGGTTTTTACATATAGCAAACCATTTGAATTCGGTTTTTTCGGTTTCGGTTTCGGTTTTTCGGTTTTTTCATTGTAGCGGTTCGGTTTCGGTTTTTTCGGTTTTTTTTCTCCTTTCATTTTACGCATTGGGTCGTTTTCTATTTACAAAAACCACATGAATAGTCGATCACTTTCGACACAAATTAAACTCATCATAATTGCAAGTTACAAACAAAAATAATAATTTCAATCAATTATATACACTACAATAATAGCAACTTTAGCTACCATCAAATTATAAAAAAACTAAAATTCATAATGAAAACTCGTATATAGGAATCACAAATCAAACAAAGTTTAGGTGAAAAAATCATGATCTATTACTTTAAAATGTTTTACAAATGTGTATATTTAAACAAAAGGAAAACAACTAAACATATTAGAAATATCACAAGAAGAACTATCTAAATAAATAAAAGTATATTAATTTTGAAGACCTAAGTGGGGCGGGGTGGTTTTTTCGGTTCGGTTTTATACATGCAACCAAAAACCGCCCCAAACATTCTGTTTTAAAAAATATGAAAACCATCCCTTCGGTTTTTGAAATGGGGTCGTTTTTTTTGTGCGATTTTTATCGGTTTTTCGGTTTTTGGTTCGATTTTTCGGTTTTATGCTCACCCATAATACAACCCAAACCAAATATAAACAAAAAATTAACACGTATAAAGGAATAAGATTTAAATTAACTATTGGAACTTAACTAAAACCGAGGTCGTTTAAATTAACTATTGGAACTTAGCTACCCGCAACGGCGGTATCTTCACTCAGTCGCGACTGATTCCTCACCCGGTCGTCCCGTTGGGACGACCGGGTCATCGAATTCGATCGAAGGCTATTCGGTCTCATATACGATCTAGTTTGCATGTTTTGTGTTCAAAAAAAAATTGATCGTTTGTTAAATGAAAAAAAGCGTTTTTTTTTAATTTAAAATTTAACCTTTTACCTCTATAAATATCATTCAATCATATTTCACACAAATTAAACCCACAATTCTTCAAAATACAATGTCTTATGAATTATTTTTTGGCGACTCTTCTGACGACGAGGATGAAGTTACAAGTGATCTTGCGGTATTTACGCAAGCTTGTGAATCGGCTTACGAAGCATCAAACCATCCAAAAAATGAGGGTACATACATAGAGATTATCACGGTGCACATAATCGTCTAGTCACGACTTATATTACTGACGAGCCACAGTATGAGGCGAACACATTTCGTGAACGGTTTCGAATAGATCGAGATTTATTCTTACGAATTGTTGACGACTTGAAAAATAACTATTCTTATTTTCGAAACGCGGGGGATTGTACGGGTCGAGAATGTCTTTGCCATTGTTGAAGTGCACTTCCGCTATTCTTCAAATGGCGAACGGATATGTATCTGATGCTCTTGACGAATTTTTGCAAATGGGTGCGTCAACAGCCCGTCAGTGTCTTCGAAAGTTTTATAACGCCATCATGGAATTATATGGTACAAAGTACTTGCGAAAGTTATACTGACATGGAGAAACTCTATGTTCATCACGAGGAAAATCATGGGTTTCCTAGGATGATAGGAAGTATCGATTGTACACATTGGCCGTGGGAGAATTGTCCCGTTGCCTACAAAGCTCAATTTTGTAGACGTGATCAGGGGTCAACTCTGTTATTTTATTAGAAGCGGTTGCATCTCAAGACTTATGGATTTGGCATGCGTTCTTTGGTGTAGCCAGGATGAATAACGACGTAAATATTTTACGTCAATCCCATATTTTCAATGATCTTAAATCAAGGAAAACACCTGAACTAGGATTCGTGGCTAACGAAGTGTATTATCGACGGGGATATTATCTTACTAATAGGATATATCTACAATGATCGTTCTTATTAAGTCTATAAAAGATTCACCGACGAATGATCATAAACGAAGATTGTATAAAACGAAGCACGAAACAACAAGAAAAGGTTTTGAACGAGCCTTCTGTATATTGAAAATGAAATGGAGGTTGATTGATTACCTGGCCCGAGATATGTCAAAACGTAGACTATCAGACTTATTGTTCACCTGCATCATATTACACAATATGATAATACAACACAGGGGGAGGCGATATCACCCATATATCATCCCCAAGAACAACATGCTGATAACGATCCGTTGAATATGCATGAAGAAAAGCTCGAAATTAATCAGCAGATAACCGACCAAGAAGGTCATCTTAACCTAAAATCCGATATAGTGGAACATATTTGGATTAGTCGCAATCAATAAATTAGTTTTTTGATGTAATGTTTAATGTTTTAAACTTTAATGTATTTTTTTTTAATTTTAATGTAATGTTTTTAATTTAAATCTAATTTTTTAATTAAATGTAATGTTTTTTTTTATGAAATTTGATGTTTTTTTAATTTTTTTTTGAACTAGGTCACCTTGTTGGGGCAAATAGGCCGCACTAGGTCGCTGAAGAGAGAAAGCGGACGTGGCAGAAAAAACAAGGGTCGTACAAGGTCACTGTTGTAGGTAGCCTTAACTAAAACCGAGGTCGAGGGAATAGTGATGGTAAACTAATAAATACAATTAAAAAGAATAAATAGCACACAATCTTATGAGGTGAAAATTTTACAATTTTTCACATACACGCGTGCAAGTATGAAAGTCAGGATATGTTATTATTACATACTTATTATCTCTTTATATGTTTTGTGCTCTTTGTGCTTTTTGTGTATTGTGTTGGTACCTCTTTTGTCATTTCATCATTTTTGCTAATGGACGGGACCTTCTAGCCGTTGGAAGCCCCTATTGGCCCATGTGTTTGGTTGTGTTATTAACCATAGCTGTTGCTAGATTTTGATTATCACTCATACTACACACACACAAAAGTATGTAGCTCTCTATTTTCTCTCTGAAAGCCTAGAGCCGTATGTGGCTTCAATCATGAGAGGAACTACAACTTGTATTATCCTTTGAGTGTCTGTGTAGTGAGGAGATCAGATCAACCTAGCTGGGACGATCTCACCCTTATTTCTTTTGTATTTGTATGATTAGCACTCGTTTGAGGACTAATCCGTTTTGTACTTGACTTATCTAATATAAATCACAAAGGAGAGGTTGGTTGGGTGAATGATCTGTGTTGGTATTTTGACTCTCATGTTTTAACATGGTATCAAAGAACTATATCATATCTTAGCTTAGATTTAAGCTCACTCGTGGTTTGCTAGTTCAGATCTATCATCTGGATAATTAGGGTTTGTGAAACCCTAAATATTTATTTGGGATTTTTGCATCCTGGCTGTGTTTTTTTAGGTACCGTGTGTTCTGGAAGCTTGTACTGGTGCTGCCTTTGGGTTTTGTTAGCGATTACATGTAAAATTAAAATTAAGGTTTGTGAAACCCTAATTTTTTTTGGCCTTTTTTTATTCTAAGCTCACCCATCCTCTAGAGTAAGTGAATATAGAGTCTTGGTGTCTATATTGCTATTTTTGGTGGCTTATTGCTCTGTAAGTCCTCTTTCATTTTCCCACTATCTCCTTATTGGTTATGGTTTGGGTTACTGTTGCTAGTTTCGTGAGTGTAAACGAATTCGGTTAACTCCTTGACCCTTCAACTTGACTGGTGTGGATACCTGCTCTGGTCAGTCCCAGTTTAAAGCTAACATTCTTGGTAACCCTCATTATGGGTGTTTGTTTGATTTATGTTATTTACTATTTATTGTCTGTTGTGCTTTTTTTGATATTTACTTTGCTTGTGTTTTGTTGCTTTCTTTTATCTTGTTATTATGAGTGCTGCTGGGAACAATATTCCTCCTCTTGTTAACACAGGGGAAGTTAATACCGATCCCATTTTGATTAGTACTCTTGATGCCGATGACCCTTTACATGTGCAAAATAGTGATAGCAACACCTCTACTTTGATTCCTTTTAAACTCTTTGGTACTACTAATTATAGAATGTGGAATAATGCTATAAAACTTTCTCTTCAAGCTAGAAATAAAATTGACTTTGTTAATGGAATTTGTTTAAAGGAAACTTATGTTAGTAGTAGTGTGTTAACTGCTCAATGGGATATATGTAATGCTATGGTCTTAACTTGGATTATGAATGGTGTTTCTCAAGATGTTTACATGGGTTTAGTTTATTTTGAAAATGTTGCTTCTGTGTGGAATGAGCTGTCTGAAACTTATGCTAAGGTTGGTGATTCTGTTGTTTATAACCTTCTCCAAAAAATTAACTCTGTGAAAAAAGGGGGCACATTTGCCGTTAAATACTATCATAGACTTAATTCTTTGTGGAGGGAATTTGATGCCCTAAACAAATTACCTAAGTGTTTTCCCCATTAAATGTTCTTGTCCTGCTAGCACTGAAACCATTCTCCATCAGCGACTTATGAAGCTGATGTAGTTTCTAGTGGGCCTTGATGAATGCTATCAGCCTATTGAAACTTCCCTTCTCACCAGGGATCCTCTTTATGATGTGAAGGATGCTTATGCTACTATTTCTAGAGAAGAATCACACAGAGGCATCCCTGAGCTTTTTGGTGTGACTAATTCTAAGCTCAATGCCTCCTCTTTTGTTGCTAAAACCTTTAGTCAGCAAAGAAAAGGGAACTATTCTAGTTTCAACTAGAATAATTCCAGAGGGGGCAGTCAACCCTATCAAAATACAGGACTTAACCCAAACTTAAATTGTACCAATTGTGGGATGACTGGCCACACTATTGATAGATTCTATGAGTTTATTGGGTATCCTTCTGGATTCAAAAGTCCTTCTAATGCTAAATCTTATGTATCTAAACCTAATTTTAATGCTAACTGTGATACTAATATGAATGATAAATCTCCTGCTTGTGATGTCCCTTCTTCTTTCACTTTTGATCAAATGAAGAAGCTTCTTAATCTGATCAATGATTCTACCGCTAGAACATTCATGCCAACAGGCAGGTAGATGCTGCTTCTATAACTGCAATGTTTGGTTCAATATTAACTTTTCTATATTTTTTGTGGGAACTTAAAAGGGTTGATTAAGTGTTAGAAATACGTTTTAACGTATATTAGAAGTATCGGTCACTCCACAATATGATTTATGTTGTAATAGCTCGTAGTTAATAAATAGTTAATTGTTACTTATTAAGTTAAGTAAGAACCGGTCCATGGGCTTGTCATGGACCGGCCCAAGCCCAATGTAGCTTGGAAGTATAAATACCCCTTTCCACCATGGAAAGGGGTTGGTTGTTGTTCATTTTGAAACTTTCATATTAATAAAATCATACACATTTTCTCTCTCTTTCTCTCTCTAGTTTCTCTCACTAGAAAACATCAACCCACTTCATAGATTCATAGGTTATCAATATTCTACATTTGGTATCAAGAGCTATGGGGTGATTTGAGGTAAGGATTGTGTTGCTTTTTTAGTTTTTGAATCAATTAGTGATCTTTAGAAAAAATCAATCTTGAATCTTGTTGTTTTTGGTGTTTTTGTTATTGGGATTAATTGATAAGGATTGGGTTTAGCTTATTTTGGTAAAAATCATAAAACGTTTTGTGGTTTTTGATCAAAAAATCGGATTTAAAGCTGTTTTTCAAAGTCTCGAACTGATTTTTCCAGTTTATTCCGAATAGAGATTCCGAATAGGAAGGTTTTCAGAATAGCAGGATTATTCCGAATATACATTCCGAATAGGATAGTTTTCAGAATAGCAGGAATTTTTCCGAATAGCAGTTTGTTTCCGAATAGCAAAATCTTTCCGAATAAGCCCATCTTTCCGAATAGCCAAAAACTTTCCGAATAGCCAATTTTTTCCGAATAGCCAAATCTTTCCGAATAGCAAAGATCTTTCCGAATAGCCGATCATTCCGAATAGAAAACATTCCGAACTGAAGAAATATTCCGAATAGCAGATGTAAAACCCGTATTTAAAAATCAGAATATTTAAATACGCAGTTTAATTTTAATAAACTATGTAAGTATTAATTATTAGACAGAGATAGAAACGCAGAAATTAAATACGCTATCCCAGTTTATTTAAATACGATAAATATTACAGTTTATTCAGATAATAAGTATTTAGTCTCAGAAAATATTACAGATGAATTATTTATTTTACAGAAATAAGTAAATGTCAACAGTAATTACACAGTCCTAGTTTTATTTAAAAATCTTACGAAATTAATTATTCAGTATAGTAATTAATTTTAACTATATAAGTAATACATAAGTATTATGTATTCGGGAAAATAAATTTAATACAGGACGGAATTTAAAGCACGAAAACGCAAGTTTAACGTTTATAAACGAAACGAAACGAAAAAAAAAAAAGAAAAAGGAAGAAATAGAAACTTGGGCCAAAGCCCATGTTATGAAAATAAAACGGGGGGTTACCCCTTTCTCCACAATCAGACGACAAAAAAAAAAAAAAAAAAGGGAATTAGGGTTGGTGTTTGCTCCTGCCGACACAAAAAGACAACAAAAAAAAAGGGGATCGTTGTTTCTTTCTTTTTCCTTTTTCCTGCCGACGAACAACAACAACAAGGGGGCCATTAAACCCTGTCACACAAATCAAGGTAAATCAAATCGTCCTTTCTCTTTTTCTGTTTGTTTTATACACGAAATTACATAAAGGTGTGTCGGGTTCGTTTCTGTACAAAGGAAACCGAGAGTTTAAGACTCTCGGTTGGGCATTTGGGTGCACAGCCGAGAGATTAAGACTCTCGGTGGTGTTTCTGTTGCCCAGCCCGATCATCAAACAACCCCAGATAAGGGTGTGTCGGGTTTTGCTTGGTTAAGGAAACCAAGACCTTAAGGTCTCGGTGATTCTTTCTCTCGGGCTCAGTCACGGACCAAATCAAAAACAGGGTGCGTTTGGGTGTATACGCAGAAAAGGGGTGTTTGGGTTTATAAACAGAAAACATAAACAGTGGGAACTATAAGAAAAGCAGTGGAAACGGACCACAGACAGGGGAAACATGTAACTGCCAGTGGGAAAACTGGCAGTTATGGGTGCGTTTGGCAGTGGGTTTAAGTGGATTTAAGGGTGTGTTTGGCTATCAGTTTAATGGACAGTTTTAAGGGGGTGTTTGGCTGAATAAGTAAAACATGTACCTTACTTGATTTAACTAGATTTATTATAAACATATTAGTTAAATTAATTTTATACATGACGTAAGTATAATTTTATTTTAACGAGAATTACTAAATTATATGGTCCGGTTTACGGTATTCACTAATGCGGTTCACGACACACGTAATTAATAAGACACAGATTAGGTTTCGATGCTTTTGTTATATAATGCATGGTTACGGGTTTTCATCTTTACAAGTAATTAGCCGTAACATGTATATTATTTTCAAGGTAAATAAAATTAGTAAAAACCCGACTTATTATTACGAGTGCATTGTATCTTTATTTAATTAAATCACATTATATTTAATTAAATACCTTTAACCTATAGTTTATTTAAATGTCATGTAATTATTAGTAAACTATACATTATATCATTATGACTTAGAATATTAAGCAGTAAACACTTAAGCTTATTTTAGCTTATTTAACCAGCTTATATCTATTTATGGAAACTTTCTATTTTTAGAACTTATCTATATTAAGCAGAAATTCTATTTTGGTAACTTTCTATGTTGGAAGCCTGCTATTTTTGGAAAGTTACTTAATATTGCTCAGTAAGCATAATAATACATGAAATACCAGGAATACTTAATCAGATTAATCAGAATATAAGATAAACACATATTAATGCTTAAACCCAGTACGTATTCAGTGATTCGATACTTATACACGTGTGTATTCATGTAGCGTTAATGATCCAGAAGTAGGATTCTTTCTTCCGTTCATTCACTAGACTTGAGGTACGGATTTCCGTCCTTTCAGTAAGGATTTCCTTTCCTATGCATGATTAGGATTTCCCGTCTGCAGCCAAATGTTTTCCCCAGTATATGTTTAAGTTTATCAGTAATCATGTTAATAACTAAATAAATTGCCTGAGCATTATATACAAGCACGACCAGTTTATGTACTAGTTACGGAGGTACCGTAACCACGGCACTAGAGGCACCGGTGTCGTGACTCACATGCAGGAGAGTGATATCCTGCATCGTCCCACTCATGTTCAGGTTGGCCATTTTTTATATGTATGTTTAGTGGGGCGTATGGATGCATCCTAGGCTTATATGTGTTACAAGTTATCAGGGTGAATGTGGTGTGTGCTCTACATCCTTCACATTGGAGCTGATCCCTCCACCCAACACAGTTATTTAGAGGTCACCCCTCTACAGCATGACGAGGTCACCCCTCCAGTTATTCATGCACGGTTGTTACAGCACGTGACCTATATAAGCTCTGGCAAATAAAATACAGTAAATGCATGTTTTCAGAATTAATAGTTATAATTCAGTATCAGTATATATGAACCAGGTTTCTCAGATTTTTATGCAGAGTTCTACCACATGTTACATATCAGTCTTACAGCTTCAGTATTCTATCGCCTGTTTCATTCAGTATATTCTTATCATGCTTTATATCCGTTCACTGAGCGTTATGCTCAGCCGTAGTTCCTTTCATGTTCTAACGGCAGGTACACCAGGACGCTCTTAGGATTTTGAGAGCAAGTGCATTTGGACGGAAGCTATCCAGACTTCTTACTTTATGTACTTACATGATTCTGCTTATTTGGACATTGTTTAGTCCTTTCCCTCAGTATTTTACTTTTCATGTTTTGGGCTTATGTTTGGATTACCGATGTTTGATTCCGGTATTTCTGTTATGGTCATTAATGTTTTAGGACATTTACCTTATGCTTTGATGACACGCCATAAATACATGTAACGGTCCACTTATCCAAGTGGGGTGTTACAATTATGGTATCAGAGAGCAAGGTTCGACCTGTAGGCTCTAAAACTTGACCTGTGACTAGTGGGTAGTCACCAGGAACTTCCCAGTTTTTGGCATTGTTATCATTCATGTTTCTCATGGATTATTCAGTCAGTTTTCTTCGTTTATCAGTCAGTTTTCTTAAAGTTTTGACTAAGTAAAAGGTTGGTATAGAACTGGCCATATTTAGTTGCATGTGCTTTTAGCGAGCTTTCGTTTTGGTGAACTGACCATAGGCGTTCACCCTTGCCCGTTCAGATTTTGTATTGGTAAACTGGCCATAGGCGTTTACCCTTACTCATGACAGATTCATGTTTTCAGTCAAATATTACTTGGTGAACCAGCCATAAACGTTCACCATTTCTCGAGTCAAATTTCATGCTTTTCAGTCAAATGATGTTTTGTGAAATGAACCATAGATCTTCACCTTTGCACATATCATGATATTTTATAAAGTTTGACAAGTATGGATTGGACTACGGCCATCCATATTTAATACCAGATTATAAATTTCTATACATGACAGTTCTCAGAAAATTTTGACCAGTATGGATCGAACCAGAATAGCCCATACTTAGTCTCATGTTTTCTTCTTTGGAACCTGAGGATTGAACCATAACTATCCACATCAGTTGATGTTAAACCTCAGTTGATTATTCTCCTATGTTATTAGTATCAGTCAAGTTTATACTTTCACGAGAATGTCGTTTCCATGCTGACTAAGTTCATGTCTCCTTATGAGGATTATGTTTTCAGCAAGGTGATAGTGTTTTCACCCTAAAATACAAGGATTACAGTATCATCCTATTTCATGATAAATCATGTCCTGGTTTTCATCAATCATGTCTTTATACTGAACATTGATGAAACTCCGTTTAATCATACTTTTCAGCCTCGATACAACCAGCAGTAAGTCGACGTAGGAATTGTCAGCCTATCATGTTACTTATTTCAGGTTTGTTTATTACCGTTTAAATCAATTTAATTCTTTGATCATGTCAGATAAGCGACACCAGTACCGATCATCCCATAAAATTTCCACCAGCTCCATGTACAGTATTTCACGTGTACTCTACGTACAGTGCCTCAGATTTTCCCCATGTGCAGTATTCACTTTGTACTTCATGTACAGTAGTCCAAGTGTACCCCAGGTACCCTACTCCATGGATATTTCTAATCGGTCCCCTATCATCTCAGGCGTTGCCACTTGTCGATATTCTACCAGGTGCTGACACTGCTCGTGAATGAAGATTTTACCAAATGCTGATGCTGCTAACACTTGTAGACCTCACAAACGCTGATGTTGCTGATACTTTGGAGATCTCTCAAATGCGGATGCTGCTAAACTTTGGAGATTTCTCAAGATGCTGATGCCGTTTATACTATGAAGACTGCGGAACGAGGACGAAAACTATAAATTTGAAAATTCTGACAAGAATAAATTCAACCATCAGGCACTACCATTCCATTCCATACTTTTAGCTTCTCAGCTAGATGCCCCACTTCACTCAGCTAACCGTTCATTCAGAAGAGTGGGAACCGGAACCCAGCCGGCCACTCAACATAATAGTTACTGAATCACGGTCATGATAACGACCGTCAGGAAACTGACAGACAAAGTAGTAGTGACAACCACCGTGCTTATAGTTAATCAGTCAGTAACCATTGGAACTCCGGAACGGACGTGACCAGAAATATAGAGGTCCATAGTCTAATCGGTCCGCCAATCCTAGCAGTTACCAAAATTTTCCAGCCTTGTTCATATTCATCTATTAAAACACGTGCCAAGACATCAGTCAAGACATAGTTCTCAGGTATCATTTCGGAAGGCACATATCAGGGCACCAGTCATGATACACGTCATACGAATATTTTCTCAGAGTACGAGTCCGAGCTCCTAGTTCCAGTATGTTCCAAGCAAGACCCTCAGTGATTCAGGGTATCTTCCAGAAAGGGGTATACTCATTCTATTATGCCACGCATATACCAGATCATTAAAATTCAGTCATCACCACCAGATTATTATTCAGATTAAACACACGGTAATATTTCTGTGAGGTTACAGACGAATCCACTTAGTGAAAGTCGCCACGTTACTCCACGTATTCCTATGTTAGCTTTATGTAAATCAGATATTTACCTACCTCTCAGCCAGAAAAGACCCAACAGTATCACCATATTTACTAAAGCCTTATTTTCAGTTAACGACGAGATCCGTCTTACTAAATCCCAAATATATTCATTATACTTGCTGCCAGAAAAATCAGTACAATTTATTTCTGCCTTACGAGTGCGTGACTTATCAGTCCATAGCTACGAAGACTTTTAGCTACCAGTTATAATTCACTTCTGAGATTCCTTAAAAATTCATGATCAGCAGCTCATTCCAGAGTGCTCAGATAAAATTTCAGGAAGTTCTCTAGAAATTCCTTTCTAACCATGAGGCAGAATTTAACATCAAGCTTGTCTCAAGAACAGAACCTATTTTCGAAACTCTTTATTACAGGGCTCTAGCTACGTTAAAAGAGTTGCAGCAATTGCTGCAAGAGTTACCAAAAACTAGGCTTTATTCGCCCTAGCGCACCATCGAAAAATTTATCAGATCACCATTCCTAATTGATATTCATTCCACGAATAGAAAGTTTAATTGACCTACTACGAGGTGTCTTAAACATCCTTCCAGAAAAATTCTAGATCATGCCACCATCAGTGGTGAGGGAAGAACATGATGTTTTTCAGACCGTTGTTGCACATATTATAGCCACTCTAAAAATTTTAAAATTTTACTTCTGAGCTCCTTAATGATCCAGTTATATTATGAAATTTATGAATAAAATTTTCTATGTGCGTATTATTGATCACATTTTGGTCTGCTAAATTTTTAAAGAAGAACACGAGAATCATCTTCTCACAGTTGTACAGAATCTTCGATAGGAGAAAATTTTATATACAGCTTTCCAGATATGAATTCAAATTGAACAAAGTGGCATCTCTGAGCCATTCTACCTTAGCAGAAAGAAATTTCAAACAATGCTGCGAAGGTGAAGGCCATCACCTGATGGTCCCGACTGACGCCGTGAACGAAGTACAAATCTTCTAGAACTCAATTGACGGCTACCGCAGAAATTGCTGACAGTTTCCACCAGAAAATTTTTCTATGGCTGTCCAACCAGACTTCCACCGGAGGGTCCCAAAAAAAAATTCCATCGCACATTGATGCAGCTATGTTCGTATCTAATGCCAGACATACCTCAGGTTCAAGATAGAACACCGACATGCTATTACTACAAGTAGAAATTCTAGACCGAAAAGAGACAAGACTCCATGGAGATTGTTATCAGTTTACCATAGACTCAGAGAAAGTATGATGTTATCTAAGTTATCATCAACCTTGTAATCAGCCTGCGCGTCTCTTTCATCCGAAAGGATCACGTAGTAGCAGATCTGCAGGAAATTTTAAAATTCAGCAGTAAATCGTACGAATTCAAGGCATTCCATCGACCATCATATCAAACAGAATTCATGTTCACGATCAAGTGTATGTTTACGTCCACTTTAAATTCATGTTTATTTTCACTTTCACGTTTACGTCTTATTCGCAGTATGATGCTGTTTCAGTTCATCTTTAGGCGATCTCATAATTTAAGCTCACGTTTGTGTTCATAACATTGTTCACGTTCAAGTTCGTGTGCCATTTCACGATACACGTTTCTCAGTCTATTACCGACTACGGTTACAGAAAGCTTGAGAGACCAGACTCAAGTTAGCACAACTATTTCATAACCAGGCAGACGTTTCACATCTCAGGCCGTATCGTTTGGCATTCATTCCTCCGTCAGCATACGTTCATGATAAGTTCTAGTATCACGTTTACAGTATGTTTCACGTATCATCAGCACTATATATTCCATGCCCAACGTTCCTTATATAATCATGAACCACGTTCACAAGTGTTCGCATAGTTCATCCCTATATATTCAACAGCTTTCTCAAAGATATAAATATTATCTTTTCAGAATATTTACACGTATCATTTCATGTATCATACGTGGTATAGTTATTCAGTCTATCAGATTTAGTAAATCCATCTTAAATATGGAACCAGAAACTATTCAGCATCATCAGGACGGGTCATCAGGACCAAGATTTTATTTATTATATTAGACCTTTGAAGAAATCGTTTCGAGCGGGAGGCCACTCGAAACAGAGGAGTCCATCCGGACCTCTCATCCCCTTTCCTTAAATAAATCCAGTTAAGTTCTTTCAGTCATTTCATGTTCCATGTTCCCTTCAGCCATGTCACGTTACATGATCATTTCAGTCATGTCAGGTTTATACCTATTAGCAGCATTATGTCTTAATTAGAAGACAACTCATCCTTCAGCTTAATTGTCTTTTCAGTCTACGTGTTCTTTCAGTTCTTATAACTTCATCAACTTGTTACCTGTAATTCGAGGACGAATTTCTCCTTTTTTAGAGGGGAAGAATTGTAAAACCCAGTATAGTCGTATCTTTAATTCGGGGACGAATTATTGTTTTTAGAGGGGAAGAATTGTAAAACCCGTATTTAAAAATCAGAATATTTAAATACGCAGTTTAATTTTAATAAACTATATAAGTATTAATTATTAGACAGAGATAGAAACGCAGAAATTAAATACGCTATCCCAGTTTATTTAAATACGATAAATATTACAGTTTATTCAGATAATAAGTATTTAGTCTCAGAAAATATTACAGATGAATTATTTATTTTACAGAAAGAAGTAAACGTCAACAGTAATTACGCAGTCCTAGTTTTATTTAAAAATCTTACGAAATTAATTATTCAGTATAGTAATTAATTTTAACTATATAAGTAATACATAAGTATTATGTATTCGGGAAAATAAATTTAATACAGGACGGAATTTAAAGCACGAAAACGCAAGTTTAACGTTTATAAACGAAACGAAACGGAAAAAAAAAAAGAAAAAGGAAGAAATAGAAACTTGGGCCAAAGCCCATGTTATGAAAATAAAACGCGGGGTTACCCCTTTCTCCACAATCAGACGACAAAAAAAAAAAAAACAGGGAATTAGGGTTGGTGTTTGCTCCTGCCGACACAAAAAGACAAAAAAAAAAAGGGGATCGTTGTTTCTTTCTTTTTCCTTTTTCCTGCCGACGAACAACAACAACAAGAGGGCCATTAAACCCTATCACACAAATCAAGGTAAATCAAATCGTCCTTTCTCTTTTTCTGTTTGTTTTATACACGAAATTACATAAAGGTGTGTCGGGTTCGTTTCTGTACAAAGGAAACCGAGAGTTTAAGACTCTCGGTTGGGCATTTGGGTGCACAGCCGAGAGATTAAGACTCTCGGTGGTGTTTCTGTTGCCCAGCCCGATCATCAAACAACCCCAGATAAGGGTGTGTCGGGTTTTGCTTGGTTAAGGAAACCAAGACCTTAAGGTCTCGGTGATTCTTTCTCTCGGGCTCAGTCACGGACCAAATCAAAAACAGGGTGCGTTTGGGTGTATACTCAGAAAAGGGGTGTTTGGGTTTATAAACAGAAAACATAAACAGTGGGAACTATAAGAAAAGCAGTGGAAACGGACCACAGACAGGGGAAACATGTAACTGCCAGTGGGAAAACTGGCAGTTATGGGTGCGTTTGGCAGTGGGTTTAAGTGGATTTAAGGGTGTGTTTGGCTATCAGTTTAATGGACAGTTTTAAGGGGGTGTTTGGCTGAATAAGTAAAACATGTACTTTACTTGATTTAACTAGATTTATTATAAACATATTAGTTAAATTAATTTTATACATGACGTAAGTATAATTTTATTTTAACGAGAATTACTAAATTATATGGTCCGGTTTACGGTATTCACTAATGCGGTTCACGACACACGTAATTAATAAGACACGGATTAGGTTTCGATGCTTTTGTTATATAATACATGGTTACGGGTTTTCATCTTTACAAGTAATTAGCCGTAACATGTAAATTATTTTCAAGGTAAATAAAATTAGTAAAAACCCGACTTATTATTACGAGTGCATTGTATCTTTATTTAATTAAATCACATTATATTTAATTAAATACCTTTAACCTATAGTTTATTTAAATGTCATGTAATTATTAGTAAACTATACATTATATCATTATGACTTAAAATATTAAGCAGTAAACACTTAAGCTTATTTTAGCTTATTTAACCAGCTTATATCTATTTATGGAAACTTTCTATTTTTAGAACTTATCTATATTAAGCAGAAATTCTATTTTGGTAACTTTCTATGTTGGAAGCCTGCTATTTTTGGAAAGTTACTTAATATTGCTCAGTAAGCATAATAATACATGAAATACCAGGAATACTTAATCAGATTAATCAGAATATAAGATAAACACGTATTAATGCTTAAACCCAGTACGTATTCAGTGATTCGATACTTATACACGTGTGTATTCATGTAGCGTTAATGATCCAGAAGTAGGATTCTTTCTTCCGTTCATTCACTAGACTTGAGGTACGGATTTCCGTCCTTTCAGTAAGGATTTCCTTTCCTATGCATGATTAGGATTTCCCGTCTGCAGCCAAATGTTTTCCCCAGTATATGTTTAAGTTTATCAGTAATCATGTTAATAACTAAATAAATTGCCTGAGCATTATATACAAGCACGACCAGTTTATGTACTAGTTACGGAGGTACCGTAACCACGGCACTAGAGGCACCGGTGTCGTGACTCACATGCAGGAGAGTGATATCCTGCATCGTCCCACTCATGTTCAGGTTGGCCATTTTTTATATGTATGTTTAGTGGGGCGTATGGATGCATCCTAGGCTTATATGTGTTACAAGTTATCAGGGTGAATGTGGTGTGTGCTCTACATCCTTCACATTGGAGCTGATCCCTCCACCCAACACAGTTATTTAGAGGTCACCCCTCTACAGCATGACGAGGTCACCCCTCTAGTTATTCATGCACGGTTGTTACAGCACGTGACCTATATAAGCTCTGGCAAATAAAATACAGTAAATGCATGTTTTCAGAATTAATAGTTATAATTCAGTATCAGTATATATGAACCAGGTTTCTCAGATTTTTATGCAGAGTTCTACCACATGTTACATATCAGTCTTACAGCTTCAGTATTCTATCGCCTGTTTCATTCAGTATATTCTTATCATGCTTTATATCCGTTCACTGAGCGTTATGCTCAGCCGTAGTTCCTTTCATGTTCTAACGGCAGGTACACCAGGACGCTCTTAGGATTTTGAGAGCAAGTGCATTTGGACGGAAGCTATCCAGACTTCTTACTTTATGTACTTACATGATTCTGCTTATTTGAACATTGTTTAGTCCTTTCCCTCAGTATTTTACTTTTCATGTTTTGGGCTTATGTTTGGATTACCGATGTTTGATTCCGGTATTTCCGTTATGGTCATTAATGTTTTAGGACATTTACCTTATGCTTTGATGACACGCCATAAATACACATAACGGTCCACTTATCCAAGTGGGGTGTTACAGCAGAACATTCCGAATAGGGTTTATTCAGCATAGGGTTATTCCGCATAAGGGTTTTTCTGTTTAGGGATTATTCCGGATAAGGGTTTTTCAGCATAGGGTTATTCCGAATAGGGATTATTCCGAATAGGATTTATTCTGAGTTAGGGTTATTCCGTATAAGCAAGTTCAAGGGGTATTTGAGTTTTTTTCGACGATCTTTAGTGGATTTAATCTTGATTTTAACAACACAACACAAATTCTCAACCTTTCTTCACTGCTCGATCAACCGATAATCTTTGAGTCTTTTAAGTGATCACAATGAATCCGAGTTCATTAATGCCTCATATGACATCTCTTACGGATATCTCAATCATAACGGGAACTGATAGTCGTCCACCGATGCTTATTAAAGAGGTGTTTGAGGCATGGCAGGGCCGTATGATGCAATACTTGAAGGGCAAACCAACATACGGAAGGCTTATGGTCAAATCGATTTTGAATGGTCCACTCGACTATGGTACCATTGTGGCAAATAACGTGTCTCGACCAAGAGAATATGAAGAACTCACACCGGCACAACAACTCATTGCTGATGCTGATGAAAAGGCTCTACAGACTCTTCTCCAAGCTCTTCCGCATGATATTTATCGCATGATAAGTCAATATACGGTTGCCAAGGATTTATGGGAACGTCTAAAGGTGTTGCTACAAGGTACGTCTCTTACCAAACAGGAAAGGGAATGTCAGTTGTATGATCTGTTTGATAGATTCACGTACAGCCCAGGGGAAACGCTACACGACTATTACTTCAGATTCACTACTCTAATGAATGATCTGAATGTATACAATCTTGTGCTTGCTCCATTCCAGGTTAACACCAAGTTCTTGAATACTTTACCTCAAGCTGAATGGGGTGAGTATATTACCGATGTTAAGTTAACCCGGGATTTGCATAAGTGCAATTTAGATCAAATCTATGCTTTTCTTCAGCAACATGAGAAACATGTGATTATGCACCGTTCTCCTCGAGGTATGTACCCTGATTCCTTAGCTTTGATGGCGAATCAACCATGCTTGTCACACAACAACACACCTTATATCTTGGGACATCAAGCCTATCATCCATCACCTTACATGACACCAACCTTCCCCCAATACTCGATTCTACCGCAACCACCCACCTCACATCAGCAACAATATCGGTTCAATGCACCTTCACCACAGTATGCTTCACAACTTCACCCAGCAAACATTGCACCTTATGCTCAGCCTTCATATTCCTCTTATCAAGAGAATGCAGCATATCCAACAAGCTACTCTGATCAAATTAGTATTCCTTCTAGTGATTATGCAGCTCACCAAGACCAAGCAATGTATTGTGATGAAGAGGAAGTCCCCGTTCCTGTATTCAAACAAGGAGCTGACCCAGTTGAAGTGTTAACCACTATGTCTGCTTATCTCACAAGGACTTTAAGCAAATGAGGATACAAAGGATCAGCTCCTACCAACAATCAGTTGAGGAATTCATCCAATTCTCGCCAACAAGCTACTATTGAGAATGGCAGGGTAATGGTTCAGCCTATTCAACCATATCAGGGGAGACCTACCACATCAACTACCAATGCTCGCACGGTCAATTAGGCTCCAATGGTCAATCCTGCTCCACGGGCTAATTCTACAGGCAAGTTGAGAATGATTACATGTTACAACTGCAAGGAAGAGGGTCACATGTCCAGGGATTGTAAGAAACCCAAGAGGAGAAGGGATGGACAATGGTTTGCAGAGAAGATCTATCTGGTAAACGCTCAGGCACAAGGAAGGGAACTTGATGAAGAGGAGCTTGCATTTCTTGCTGATCCAGGGATTGCTGAACAAGACACTGTTACCACACAGAATGCAACATACCAAGCAGATGATCTTGATGCGTATGACTCAGACTGTGATGAATTTCAATCTGCAAAGGCTGCTCTCATGGCAACTATCTCCAACTTAGGGCCAGAAAAGAGATCTGAGGTACTTATTAATACCACCGATAATACCACTGATGCTAGTATTCAACCACATCAAGTTGTGCAAGAGAGTGCTGATTCGAATGAGTCTTCGGTGGTGAGTCTATCAAATGAGGAGACAATCAATGATAGTAATATCAATGTGAGTCCCCAGACTTTGATTGAATCACAACCGGAAGCGATTTCGCATACGCCTACTCCTGCTCAACAAGATTTGGTCATGGTTCCTGCTACATTACTTAGCCAAATGAATGCTGCACTCTTAGAAACCCTAGCTAAGAATAAGAATTTGTCTGATGAGCTTGCCTTAAGCAATGAGAAAGTTCAAACCTTGGAATTAGTGCCTTCGTCTAGTGTTCTAACTAATCCCGAATATGATCACTTTCGAAACAAACAAATGGGTCACTTGCAAGAAATTGAAAACTTAAGAGCAAATCTTTCTAATGAACTTAAAGAAAAGGAGTTAGTGGTCACTAATTTTCAAAAACTTCAAACGGATTTTGAATTACTCGAGTCTAAGAAGAATGAAATGGAGATTAATGCTGCTAATAAGATTAGAAGTCTAGATTATTTGCTTTTAAGACAATACGATGCTTCTCAACTAGTGCACTTATTTGATGCTTCGTTTAGAGAATTTAACTTATCACGTCAAAAAGGCCTTCCCCCTAACCCAAGGTATGCAAAACAAGCTTTAAGACATAGTCCAAGACTTTATAATGCAACCCAATTAGGATTGGTCTTAGACCCGATTGTTATTTTCGATGATCGAACAAGTAAGGATCTAGTTGATGAGGATCGGTCATACAATTCTGCAAAATATCCCGAGTGTGATTATTTTAAAATGAATAAGGAGCTTGCTAAAACGGATTTTAGAATTCGCTTCCATATGGACAAAGATCTCATTACAGCACCAACCTACATGTTGAATGAAGAAAACCCTAGTACATTTCCTACACTTGTCAACATGGAAGGTCCTAAGGAAATTCCAAAGGATCTTCCACCTGTTAGCACTGTATGGTTAAACTTGCAAGAGATTAATCAATACTTTACTAATTTTGACAAGGTCATTTTGGAATGTACGACTTCAAATGGCCTAAACGCCGGAGAATGGGCTTTCGAACACATGAACGAGGTGTTTAAAACTGAGATCAATCCATTTGTCGAAAGTCTAAAAGGAAGTTTTGCATCTCTTAAGGAAAATCTTGTGTTTGAAATTGGTGAAGTTCAAAAAGTGTTTTATGAAATGGACACCGCTTACGAACTACAACTAATTGAAAAACAAAAGATTTTAACCGAATATGACCGATTCTTGTCTGCAGTAATCTCGTGTGATGTGCTTACTACTGTCAATGTTAATTATTCGAATGAGCTTACATCCGCTATGATTAATTGTGATGTTGTGCATATTTGTGATGATATTTGTGATGATGTTTGTGATCTCTCTGTAAATGTTGCTGATACTGTAAATGAGGTAGATAATCATTCTTGTCACGAATCTAACGCTGAGTTTTTAAAGCTACAAGATTCTTACAATTTACTTTCAAAACGCTTTAATCAACTAGAACAACATTGTATATCTTTAGAATTAAAACAACAAACTCAAAATGAGAATCCTTTGATATCAAATGGTTGTGAAAACGGTGTTGAGACGAGTGACAAGATGATTGCAATTGTTAAGGCATTAGAGGAAGAGATTATGAGATTAAAGAGAGATGTGTCATCAAATGAAACACTCAAATTGGAACTAGAGGCTGCAGAGTCTAAAAACCAGGTCTTAGAAATTAGACTTTTGTCTGTTCTAGGGGAGATGGATCGGACAAGACAGGGACTATCCGCTCTTTATGGTTCACTAGAAGAACGCTTCGCTTTTAATGCGGCACAGCAACAATCTTATGTTGAATAACTGAACCAAAAGTGCGAGGAAATCTCTGACTTGAACATCCTGCTCATTGACAAAAATATGGTTTTGGCCGAGTTAAAGGAGACACTTCTTCTCACCCGACATGAAGTTGTTGATAACTCAGCTACCGACTCTGCACCGTCCACTAGTGCTCCAACAACCAAGTCAGTAGTGCTTTATAAGAACCCGCTTCATAAGAGAAACCCGGTTACCTACGATGATTATATGAGGAATGCCATTAAGCATGTAGATCTTGTTAGGGATATTTTAGACGATCTTTATGCCTTAGATCCCTCAAGTAGCTACTATTATTCGGCTCATGAATATATTAAGCGAGTTCAATATTGCTTAGCATATTTGCAATACATAGGTAAACCAGGCTCTGCACTACTTACTAATAGGCCCATTGCTGTAACTCCATTTAATAAGACTCCAGGAGCAAAACCGTCATTGGCACAATCAAGTAAGGCACCTTTAAAATCTGTTGCTAATATTCCCACTTTGCCTTCTACAGGATTAAAAGAGACTACTAAGGCTAAAGGATCGCCACTCAAGAAAGATAAGATCAAGCCCACCACTAGTAGTGCCAAAAAGAAGAAAGTAGAAGATCACCATAGGAATGTTAGTTCAGTTTTAAGTAAGAAGAATCATGTTAAGACTAAAAGCTCTGCGCCTGTGCAGAAGCCTAAACCATTTGTGAATTCTGATTTAAATTGTTGGAATTGTAATGAATGTATGTTTTCCCAACGTCATGATTTGTGTCTTATTGATCATGTGAATGAAATGAATGCTATTAGGAATGGTCTTGAATGGAAGCCAACGGGTAGAACTCGTGCCCAAGTTGGCTGGCAATGGCGTCCCACTGGTAGGACCTTTACATTAGATGGAAAAATGTGCCCTTTAACTAGGAATGCATCCATTGAGGTTAGGTCTGAGCGTCCTTTAGTTAGGAACACTCGCACTCAAGTATGGAAACAGCGCCCTTTAATTAGGTCAGCCCCCACTATAGTGCCTATCAGTGAAGAAATACCTCAGGATTTAAGCCAACTAGAATCTACACCACCAATTAGGAAGAAGAAGGCTAGGAAATCTAAGAAACCTAGAGTTAGCAAATCTAAGATTATTAAATCTGTACCTGCTAATAACAAGGAACACTCAGATTCCGATACCTCTACATTGTCTTTGTGTGGTGATATTTTCAGGTGGTCCAAATCATCCTGTGGTATTTGGACTCCGGTTGTTCAAAACATATGATCGGAGATCGCTCGATGCTCCGATATTTGGTCAGCAAGTTTCTTGGTACGGTTAAATTCGGGAAAGATCATATAGCAAAGATTATGGGGTATGGTGAATATCAGATTGGAAACGTGACGATTTCAAGGGTATACTATGTAGAAGGTCTTGGTCATAATTTATTCTCAGTAGGACAGTTTTGTGATTCCAACCTTGAGGTTGCTTTTCGACAACACACTTGTTTCATCCGCAACTTGGAAGGAAAAGATTTGTTGAAGGGATCTCGTGGTGCAAATCTTTATATCTTGTCCTTACAAGACATGATGGCCGCCTCTCCAGTATGTCTTCTCTCTAAAGCATCTAAGACCAAGTCATGGTTATGGCATCGCAGATTATCTCATCTTAACTTTGATGCTATTAATCATCTGGCTAAAAACGAATTAGTTCGTGGTCTTCCAAAGCTTAAATTTCACAAGGACCATTTATGTTCCGCGTGTTCAAGGGGGAAAAGTACCAAGAAATCATACAGGCCCAAAGCTGAAGACACCAATCAAGAAAAACTTCATCTTTTGCATATGGATCTTTGTGGGCCAATGAGAACTGAAAGTGTGAGCGGTAAGAAATTCATTCTGGTTATTGTGGATGATTTCTCCAGGTTTACATGGGTTAGATTTCTACGTACAAAGGATGAAGCACCGAAGGCTATCATCATTTTTCTGAAATTCATTCAGGTACGTTTGAATACTACTGTCCGCCGTATTCGCACAGACAATGGAACAGAGTTCGTCAACCAGACTCTTCGTGATTACTATGAAGGAGTTGGTATCTCACATGAAACATCCGCTGCACGCACTCCACAACAAAACGGTGTCGTTGAAAGACGAAATCGTACACTTATGGAAGCTGCTAGGACTATGCTTATTTATGCGAACGCTCCATTGTTCTTATGGGCAGAGGCTATATCTACTGCATGTTTCACCCAAAACCGTTCTATCATTCGGAAACGCCATGGAAAAACACCTTATGAGCTTCTACATGACTGTAAACCCGATGTTTCATTTTTTCATGTGTTTGGTGCTCTTTTTTATCCAAACATTAATAGTGAGAACTTGGGCAAGCTTCAACCGAAAGCCGATATAGGTATTTTCATTGGTTACTCACCGTCCAAGAAAGCATACCGAATTTACAACCGTCGTCTTGGTAAGATTGTAGAAACTATGGACGCAGATTTCGATGAGCTGACAGCGATGGCTTCTGAGCAACACAGCTCTGAACCCGCGCTTCATGAGATGGGAACCGGTGCTATTAGTTCCGGATTAGTTCCCAATAATCCTACTTCTACATCATTTTTACCACCAACAAGGCCCGAGTGGGATAAACTGTTTCAACCGTTGTTTGATGAATTCTTTGATCCCCCGACTGATGAAGTTCCAGCACCTGTAGTAATCGCTCCAAACCCTGAAGTGGTTGCTCAAGCTAATGAACCTTTATCTAATGCATCTACAATTCACATTGAACCGGATGCATCTTCACCAAGTGATTCTCAAACTACACCTGAATCGTCACCCCTACTTGTGCCTAATGATGTGGAAGAGGATTCTATTGATCACGACTTGGAATATGCTCACCTGCAAGAGCTTCCTTTCTTTGGTGTAGCGATCCTTGAAAACCCTTCAACCGCGTCTACCTCAAAAGAAGCTCCTTCTATTGTTCACTCCAGACCACCTAGGATTGAAAACCATAGCACTAAATGGACAAAAGATCACCCAATTAGGAATGTCATTGGAGATCTAGATCGACCAGTCTCTACACGCCATCAATTACAAGAGAGTGCACTCTATTGCTACTTTGATGCATTTCTCTCTGAAGTTGAACCTATGACTCAATCATCTTGGATTGAAGCCATGCAGGAGGAACTAAATGAATTCCAACGACTTGAAGTATGGGAATTAGTTCCTCTCCCTGACAAGGTTAACATCCTTACCTTGTTATGGGTTTATAAGGTTAAACTTGATGAGATGGGTGCGGTATTGAAGAATAAGGCTAGATTGGTTGCTAGAGGATATAAACAAGCCTTGGGTATAGACTTTGAAGAATCTTTTGCTCCTGTGGCTAGATTGGAGGCGATTAGATTATTCCTTGCGTATGCTGCTCATATGAACATGATCATCTATCAAATGGATGTGAAGACGGCATTTTTGAACGGTGAACTAAGGGAAGAAGTCTATGTTAGTCAGCCGGATGGGTTCGTTAGCACGGAGTTTCCTAATCATGTGTACAAGCTTAAGAAGGCTCTCTATGGGTTGAAACAAGCTCCACGCGCGTGGTATGATCTCCTATCCACATATCTCATTTCGAAAGGCTTCTCCAAAGGCAAGGTGGACCCCACACTATTCACTCTCAAGGAAGGCAACGACATGATTCTGGTACAAATTTATGTTGATGATATAATATTTGCTGCTACTAACATAGAATTGTCAAATCGCTTTGAGAAGATAATGTCCACACGCTTTCAGATGTCGATGATGGGAAAAAATTCATTTTTCTTAGGATTACAGATTTCTCAAAATCCCAGAGGCATCTTTATTAATCAATCCAAATATGCTCTAGAATCTCTTAAGAAATATAACTTTGAAAACTGTGACCCCGTGGACACTCCAATGGTGGAGAAATCCAAGTTAGATGAAGATAGGAATGGGACTATTGTCGATCCAAAACTTTACCGTGGGATGATCGGCACCCTTCTATATCTGACTGCTAGCAGGCCTGATTTGCAATTTGATGTATGCATGTGTGCCCGGTATCAGGCTCGGCCTATCGAAAAGCACCTACATGTTGTGAAAAGGATCTTTCGGTATCTAAAAGGAACACTTCATCGTGGTCTATGGTATCCGAAAGATTCCTCTATTGCTTTAATATCATACGCAGATGCCGATCATGCTGGATGTCAAGACACGAGGCGTAGCACTTCTGGATCTGTGCAACTCCTTGGAGATAGATTGATCAGTTGGTCTTCAAAAAGGCAGAAAAGCGCTGCAATATCTAGCACGGAGGCTGAATATATCGCCATGTCCGGTTGTTGTGCTCAAGTCCTTTGGATGAGATCACAATTAACTGACTACGGTTTGGGATTCAACAAAATCCCGATGTATTGTGACAACAAGAGCGCCATTGCCCTTTGCTGCAACTATGTTCAACACTCCCGGGCCAAGCACATAGACATTCGCTACCATTTCATTAAGGAGCAGGTGGAGAACGGAGTGATCGAGCTGTATTTTGTCACTACTGAGTACCAGCTGGCGGATATGTTCACCAAAGCCCTAGATCGAGGACGAATCGAGTTTTTGATCGACAAGCTTGGCATGAAATCATTCACTCCAGCGACTCTCAAAGAGTTGGCAGAAGAATCAGCTGAATAGTCGTGGTAAACTATTCAGAGTATCCTTTGTTCGTGATCATGTATATTATCGTAAATATATAAACCACAAAAAGAAAATACAAAAATATAAAACCAACAAAAATCATAAAAAATATAAAATCTACAAAAACCATAAAAATTATAAAATCAAGAAAAACCAAAAATATTTTTCGTTTTTAAAACGGGCATGTCTTTTAGTACGGTAATATTTACGGCCTTAGAAATGTCGATTAATATTGACACGGTGCCATAAATAGAGTCCGTATAAAAGTTGTACTTTTTTAAAACATGCCCATTATGGCTTGTAGTTATTTCTGACTGCAACCCGGTTTTCATATTAAAGTCACGTATTTCCTTGGAAAACGTTGGCTCACAACGGGAATTAATTTTCTCGGGCATGATTTACAAGCCAAATCATGCAAAGGGATCAAGTTTACTTTATAACTTGGTCTAACACGATTTAGTGTACGTCTCAGTGCATTAATTTTTAAAAATAAGAGAAATCTTATTGCCACCACGAATCGATCTTTTCAAAACATCAATTGGAAAATGTTTTTCATCATCATGTGCCTCGTTAAACAATGACTACTGCTCTTTAAATAGAAAACGAGTCATTGTTTAAGGGGGAGAAAATGTTACATCATCTTTCACATCAAAAAGATCTTCAAAAGTTTTCAAGGAAATTCAAAAAGCTCAATGGTTAATGGTTGGATTGCTTTGGCATTTGTCTTGTTATTGCTCATAAGTTTGTCGTGAATAGATTTGTGCGTGTGTTAAGATAGGTTAGTCTCTAAGGCTCGGGAATTTAACATAAGATAGGGTCAACAATGACAAGAATTAAATCTTGAAAAACAAAAGAATTTTGATTGAAGAAAGAAGAAAAGTTGAGGGGGTAAATTTGACAATATGCCAAACTTGTGAAAACTTGACCTAGTCAAATCTCACCCACCCCGTCTCTTCTCTTCTTTCCCTATCTGATTGTTTTTTCTTTGCCGCCATTAACATACAAGAAACACAAAAACTAACGAAATCAAACACAAACAATATCTTTCAGATCAAGATCTTCTAAAGGTATTAAATCGGTTTAATTATTCCTGCAATACAAGTTAATTCTCTCTTTTTAATCGGAATCAATCAATTTAAGTTTCTGCTTAATTAGGGTTTGAATTAATTGGGGGTTTTGCCTGGGGTTGATTCGGAATGGCACGAATTGAATTAATATGGTCCTTAGAACACTTGAATCAAACGGATTTCGTGCTTAATTAGAAAATACATAAGTGTTGAAAAACATTCCGAATAGGAGGACTTTCCGTGTAAGAGCATTTTCCGAATAGAATGATCTTTCCGCATAGGAGAATTTTTTCCGAATAGAATGATCTTTCCGCATAGGCCAAATCTTTCCGAATAGAATGAATATTCCGCATAGAGAAACTTTTTCCGAATAGAATGATTATACCGCATAGGCCAAATCTTTCCGAGTAAGCATTTTTTATTCCGCATAGACAGTTCTTTCCGAATAAAAAATTTATTCCGCATAGGCCTAATGTTCCGAATAGTCTTTCTATTCCGTATAGGTCTAATGTTCCGAATAGACTTTTTATTCCGCATAGGCCTAATGTTCCGAATAGTCTTTTTATTCCGCATAGGCCTAATGTTCCGAATAGACTTTTTATTCCGCATAGGCCTAATGTTCCGAATAGACTTTTTATTCCGCATATATTGTTTATTCCGCATAGACCAATTATTCCGAATTGAATGTTTATTCCGTATAGAAGATGTTTGAATGTTTTACAAGCTTAAGGGATTAGGTCATATGTTCTATGCTTAGGTTTAAATTCATAATGATATTCATATTTGTATGTTTCAACCTTTGTGTTTTATCTTAAGCAGAGACGATGACTAACCCTACAGTACAACAAATACAAGACACCAGAGCCACCGCCATTGCCGAAGCCAAGACTCTAAAGTTTCTTCCAAACAACTTCCGTTTGAAGGAGGTATCTCATTCCACCCATAATGGATTTAAGGTAGGTACAACCATACTTGATAAATCTCATCTAAAGCATGCGCTAAGGAGAAGTGCTTCAGTGCCCTATGACTACCTTTACGAGTTCTGGGCTACCAAAGAGAGGACGTCGAACAAAATCACATTTTCCTTGGACAACAAGCAGCAGACGCTTACTGTGTCAGACTTCAGGAAGATCTTTGGATTTCGGCCGACACTCAAAGGTCTATCATACTCAGCCAACCCGACTAAGGACCAGATCATGGAAATGTTCACTGCCATTGGATGTCTTGACATACGAACCGCGTATGAGTTTACTACTGCCAAAGTTGGTCAACCATGGAAAGCTATTTTTGGGATTCTAAGCCGATGTTTAACACCCAAAACAACTGGGTTTGATGCTGTTCGTCCGCCAATCATCAAGATGTTTTATGGTATGTTTAAAGGTATGGGTATTGATTATGCATCATTGCTGTGGGAGGAGTTTACTTTTCAACTCTTCACAAACACGAAGGGTAAGGTTAAAAGTTACCAGTACCCTAGGTTCATTAAGCTGATCATACATTACTTTATGGAAAACGATGCATCCATTAATAAGCGTGCAGGTAGTCGTCACCACACGATGGATGATGATGATTTGGTAGACTTAAGGCAGGAGACTCATTCGAATACGGTTATTCCTGGTCCCATTCCCAGTCATCTTCTGACCGATGAGATTATCGCATCTGATGATTACAAGAACTTGCTACAAGAAATTGAGAATCAACGAGCAAGCATTCTAGCAGGTGAAGACTCATCTACCACGGTTAAGAGCAAAGGTAAACGAAAGCAAACAGATTTACCTGAACCCAAAGCCAAAAAGAAGAAGACTGCAGTTAAGAAGGGAAAGGGTACGGCTGATGAGTTAGTTCTCCACGATGAAGAAGATATTGATGATCCTGCTCTTAACAAGGCTGAGAGAAAAGCAATGAAGATAGCTCTTGAAAGGAGTAGGAGAGATACGGGTGGTAGTGGTTCGGGTGCTCAGATGCATATTGAAGAAGAGTACGTGGAACCAGATGATGTTTTTGAGTTTGGATCACCTGAAAAGTACTCTACTTCGAAGGAGACATCCACCCCCTGTTTCAGCAAGTGTTGCAAAAAAGACTGGTGCTCCTACAATCATAGTGTCTACTCAACCTTTAGCAACTCAACTTCCACCAATACAACCCGTACCAACTAGACCGGTTTCAACACCATTTCTTCCACCACCAATAACTCCCATCCTTAGTACCGTAGTAACAACCGAGCCTATTCCATCAACCCAGAGCAGCTCTGCAACGTCTACAATGGCTGCATTGGTAATGGCCGAAATGTTGGATAACATACGGATAATCACAAAAGAGAGATGGATGAACTTCGCCAAGAGCTACATAGACGAGTTCAAAGTGAAGAAGCATCCAGGAAAGCCCAAGAAGAGATGCTTGCTAAGTTTGCTGCCGAGATGGAATTGACGCGAAAAGGTCATGCAAAAGAACTAGCTCAAGTTAAGAAGGCTGAAGCTGATAGGCATGAAGCACGAATTACGAGACTTCGAGCTATTAAGGATAACTATAAAGAGCAGAAAGAAGCTCTTGAAGCTTCTATTGAGCAGAGAGTGAAAGAATCCGTTGAATCTCTTATGCCTAAACTGCGTGATGAGTTGAAGACACTCGCTGCTGATAACTTGATGATCAAGTCATCCAATCCTTCAGAAGCCGCCTACAAGATTGCTTATGACTTGACGGATTTTGAATTAAAGAAGATCCTCAAAGCTCGTATGAGGGAACTTGGATCGTTTGATAAATCTAGGATTCAACGGGCTCTCTTCAAATCCCTGAATGACGCTATCATGGAGGATGATAGGTTGTTCAAGACGTTTGGAAGTGTGGTACCCTACCACATTCTCCCTGAGGAAGAAAGGGAAGAGAGTGAAGAAGAAGAGGGTACTGGTGAAGAAGAGGAAGAAGAAGAAGAAGAAGAAGAAGATAAGGATGATGATGATGCTGAGGATGATGATGATAAGAATGATGATGATGATGAGGATGATGATGATAAGAATGATGATGATGATGAGGATGATGATGATGAAGATGATGATGATGATGATGGTAATGATGGTGGTGATGGTAATGTGGAGAGTGCTAAAGGGATCAACGAGGATAACGATAAGGATAATGATGGGGGTAAACAGCCTGAAAAGGGGGATAAGGTTGCCAGCTCAAAGAAACCTGCTAAGTCTGGAACCAAGTCTAAGAAAGATGCAGCAGCAAAGGAAAAATCTACTTCCACGGAATCCAGACGATCCAAGTGGCGCCACGATGTGAATGCTACTACAGCGTCATCTATTCCTGGTACATCTATCGCTGTATCTATACCTGTTACCACTAACCCTGTTAGTTCTATTGTTGTTGCTCCTGTGATTGCAGAATCGGTAACTGAACCTGAAGCTGCACAACACTCACCCGTCCATGACACTGCCGAGATGCCTGAATCAGAACCAGCAGATGTTCACGTCTCCACTCCTCTACAACAAGACCCACAATCTACTGTTCCAAGCACAAGGGACTGGGCAGACACGTTGGAGATTGACGAGACTGCACCACCACAGGCTTGGATCACGGCAGCGGCGCAATATGATCCGATCACAGACGCTGACAAAGATGTCTTGTATCTCCGTATCCGTAGTCCGATTGACTTATGTGCATTTCTTGCTCATGAGTATAAGACTTCGGTTACTCCATCTTTGGTGAAGAAAGCACTGAAGGATAAGAGACTTCGCGCCAAAACCCGGTTAACCCAAATGGAGTTCGAGTATTATGCTGATGAGATCCTGAAAGCTCTGAACACCGTTCAACGGCCAGGTCTTCATGAATCAGAAAGAGCCCCACCTCCACTTGATCCTACTCAAGATAATCAGATTGCTCTCGACTTCTTCGTCACCAATGATCTTGTGTATCTTCTGAAGGGGTCATCAAAGTACGCAACCTCCCTGACCTTGCTGAAAGCTGCCAACTGGGGGACAATAACCTTTATCGAGGAAAAGGTAAACCGACTCTGGGTCCCAAAGGTAAATCGTAATTATGATATGTATGCTGTCATAGGTGCATCACACTGGGACGAACGAGTTCGAAGGGCGTACAGGGGCTGCTGTCAAGTCAATTCAGGGAGTAACGTTAGATCCGATATCCGCATCTCCAGCATCTTAGGGTTGAAAACTGAAGCCAAGAATGGCTATTATCATGTGACGGAGATTCGCTTGAAAAGGGAGGATGACAGAGAATACAAAATCCAGCTGGGAGATTTTTCTATCATTCGCCTTGAGGATATCGAAGATATGCTGCTTCTGATGACCCGAGATCAACTCACACATATTCCTCGTGAAGACCTCATTGCCTTGAACACAGCACTTCGTATGTTCACACGAAGCGTTGTTATCAAGAAACGAGTTGAAGATCTTCAGTTGGGAGTCGAAAGCTATCAAAGGAAGCTCAACTTAACCCGTCCAATGAATCAAGTTCTACCTCAACATGTAGATAGATGTCCCTATACCGGCATTTCTGTCCCGAATTGCGGCATTTTCTACTTGAACAGTCGAGGCTTAATGAAGTTTATGAGGGTGGGTGAGCTTTTTAAGTATAGTGATGGGACTCTTTTACAAGTCAGAGGAAAGCTGGAGCATCTTAATTCAGGTGGGACTTTACCAGAGATGACCGAGGATTGGCATAAGGGTTATCGGCAGATGGCGAATTATGTGATCAAGAAGATTGATCAAAAGCTCCGTGAACGTAGATTGATGAGGAGTTTGGAAAGATTCGTTGGTGGTAGACCATATCTAGTGCACCACAAGCTACTGCAACGATCCATCTAATGGGTCGTACATTTCAGGTCCACTTTATATCGGTTTTCAATTGTGAATATGTATATTTGTGAATATTGTGCTTTAATGGCTTGATGTAGTGTTAAGGTATGATAATTTTTCAAGAATTTCTCACGAGATTCTAAATCTTTCAAAATATATCATACTAAAGCACTACAACTATCCCTTATTAACTTAAGGGGGAGCATGAACATGTTCTATGGCCAAACATCGATTTCATTTTTACCCAAAGACCGGTTAATCCATTCAATATCCCAAATATTAATGGTTAACATTTTGGATAAGGGGAGAAAATGGGATTAAGGAGATTTAAATGATACTTGGCTAAAAGATGAAAAAGACTTAACGATTATCCAACTTAATATGTGTAAAGCACGTGTTAAGGGGGAGCGTTTTTGATGAACAAAACACCTAAGGTACAAAACTTTTGATTTCAATATCACAAGTACCTTACGTGATTTTCAATGATTTTTCATGGTGGCAATTCCTTCCCAAAACACACTTAATTCACGACGAATGTGGTGACAAAAGGGTGGTAGGAATAGGTTTAGTCCAATGATTCATCAGAGCCGATGGAATCTTCCCAAGGACAATTCCCTAGATAGAATTAGAAGTCCTAGGAAAGATGGAGAAAGAATGTGAACGTAGCTGAATGCCGACCAAGTACTTAAGCTAGCACTGGAACAATCACAACAAGGTGCTAGTGATGACGTATTGGTAAGCATTGAAGGGGTTGAAGAATGAAAAAGAATTGTAAAGATAAAGGGTGTAAAGAAAGAAGCCCTCCTTACAACTTTAGACAGAAACCGGGTCAATACATATGCTATTGAGGTCATTTTTGCTGATTCTCGGTATTGAAGAAAGACATCATGGACCCAGTGATGCAATGCACAACCCTTCCTAGCTAACTCAAATATCTCTCAAAAGGTATTTGTTTTAATCACACGGAGATCAACACGTTATCTATTGGTTTATTCACTCCGAATAGACTGGTATTGAAAAGGTGGCACTCCTCTCCAGCCATCGCTCACTAAATCAAAACGCACAATCGAGTCTAGAGCCAAGAGATCATCAAAAGTCTCATTAGGACACTTTCCATTTATTCCTTGCTTTCTCACACACTGTGAAAAGTAAGAGATTTTCATGAGTCCTACGCAGTATTCCTGTAATATTGCCAGAACATCCGAGTAATACGCAAGTATTACAATGAAGATGGAAATCCTGCTTGAGCCAACATCAAACAAGCTCATGGTAGGTTACACGTGCGGTTCTTTTAGAACCAATCTTGTGAAAAACTGGAAAGAAACAGTGGTTTAATTCTTAATTGAACTTAAACTCGTTCCAGGCCTCTACGCATTATCATATGATCTTGCCAGAACACTCAGAGTGACTCTTTATTGATCACAGTGACGAGTGGAAATCCTTCTAGTGTTAACATCAAACAGCACTTGGTAGGTGACGTGCAAGATTCTTTATGAATTGAGCTCGTGACAACTGGAAAGCAACGATGGTGAAAATCTTAATTGAGATTCACTTGTTCCAGGTTTCATGAATTGACGGCTTCAAATCACAAGGATAAAATTATCCAAGTGATTCACTCTTTATGTTCGCAGTCAGCTTTGGACGGTCGAATAAAGAGAACGGGTTTACCCGCGAAATCCTGTCAGGAAGTTACTTAATTGAAACTATCCGTCACGGGTACGATATCTAATATCGTCCAACGGTCTTCACCGACCGGAGGTAAAATGCTACCGAATTAGAATAAAATGTTCAAAGCCATTTTATTCGTGTCGTTGCTGTGTACCTGTTAAAGACGGTGGCGTTGCTGTGTACCTGTTGAAGACGGTGGCGTTGCTGTGTACCAGTTAAAGACGGTGGTGTTGCGGTGTACCTGTAGAAGTCGTTCCCACATGCTTATGTATTTCTGCATCAAAGTTCGGCAAAAATTCAAGAAAGTACAAGATGAAGTCTTCTGCTGTAACAAACTCTGAAACTTTCGAGAATTCAACAAAAAGACATAAGTGTGTGGAACATGGAGTCACGAGGAGGCAAAATTCACAAGTAGGCAAAGATCGCACGTGAAAGGCCAAAAGAACAATGCTATCAAGCCAAAGCCAAAAAGATCAAACCAACATATTCACAACAAAAGAAAGAAAAGAAGAAAAGACTACGAGCTAAAGAACGAAGACTTAGTATAGTATGCTAGGTTTAGAACTTTGTAACGTGGAGTGACCTCCCTTAGGGGGAGATTGTTAGAAATACGTTTTAACGTATATTAGAAGTATCGGTCACTCCACAATATGATTTATGTTGTAATAGCTCGTAGTTAACAAATAGTTAATTGTTACTTATTAAGTTAAGTAAGAACCGGTCCATGGGCTTGTCATGGACCGGCCCAAGCCCAATGTAGCTTGGAAGTATAAATACCCCTTTCCACCATGGAAAGGGGTTGGTTGTTGTTCATTTTAAAACTTTCATATTAATAAAATCACACATATTTTCTCTCTCTTTCTCTCTCTAGTTTCTCTTACTAGAAAACATCAACCCACTTCATAGATTCATAGGTTATCAATATTCTACATTAAGACTATCACCCTTGGGTAGATCATAGACTCTGGGTGTAATCAACACTTGACTGCTTTCACTGTTTACATGTTCAATGTTGTGGATGTTACCAGTCTTAATGTCACTGTGAGGGTACCCCAATGGGACCAGTGCCACCATAAGTTATGTGGGAAATTTGAGACTGTCTAACAATGTTATTTTGTATGATGTTTTGGTTGTTCCTGGTTATCGTGTTAGCATGTTATCTATTAATAAATCTCTACCTCTACTATCTATAAAGAAAAAACTACAATTTCTTGAAAAGTGAAAAGTGAAATATGAAAACTTAAATTCCATAAATAGTGAAATGTGAAAACTTAAATTCCATAAATAGATTCACTCATTATTTAGTCAGACTTCTTCCAAAATTTCAATACTCCTAATTCCGATTACCGGGTCACGGGTTCGGCCATCGGGTCATCGGTTCGATCACCGGGTCAACTTGATCGAGTCACCCGGTTACAGGTTCGTCCTCCAGGTCAACCCGCCCATCGGGTCTAACAGGGATTCGAAAATATAAGACCGGGTTTAATTTGACCCGTTTTTTTACTGCTTGAACTAGTCGGGTCAAACCTGGTTATTAAAATATTTGGGTTAGCGGGTCAAAACATGTAACTTTTACAGCGGGTTATGAATGGTATTATAAAATTCTTATGTTGTTTTGCTTTAACCCAAGGTAAACAACTTGATATTTTCACGTTTTCTTTTGAATGTTACACGAAACACTCACCACAATATCACATATCGTTAACTTTTTGCCGCTATGATTTTCGCCGCTATGCGCGGGTAATCGTCTATTGATTAAAGATAGTAAGTTGTTTGTGGGTTTTGATGAGGATAAATGTTATCCTTCAGGATTTGACCAAGGGGACTACTCTGGGGACTGTTAGTGAGTCTGGAGGCCTCTACTTGTTTGACCTTGATAGTAAAAATAAGTGTAGGTATTTCTAATATGATCATGTCCTTTAATGTTTCCAAAGACTTTTGGCATTGCAGACTTGGTCACCCTGCTGACCAAGTCTTATCTGTTCTCAATCCTAGCCTTAAGCTATCTAAAAATACTAGTGTCTCTGCTTGTAAGGTTTGTCATAAGACCAAACAGACCAAGGAACCCTTCCCTTAGAGTGACCACAAGTCAACTCATTTGGGTGAACTTGTTCACCTTGACTTGTGGGGTCCCTATAGAATCTCTAGCAGAGAAGGATATAAGTATTTCTGACCATTGTTGATAATTATTCCAGCGTTGTTTGGACCTATCTTTTGAAAACTCAAGATGAAGTTTTTGACACTTTTGTTGGCTATATTAAACTTGTTCAAAACCAATTTAATAAAAGTATCAAAGTTTTCAGATCTAACAATGGCACTAAATTTGTTAACAAGAAAATGGATTCTTTTTTTTCTGACCTTGGAATTATTCATCTAACTTCTTGTACTCACACCCCTTAACAAAATGGCATTGCTGAAAGGAAACATGGGCACTTGCTAAATGTTCCAAGAAGCGTTATGTTTCAGGGGGGATTCCTCTTACTTTCTGGGCTGACTGTATTCTAACTGCTGGTTACTTTATTAACAGGCTTCCCTTATCTGTCCTTAAAGTTAAATCACCATATGAACTGGTTTATTATAAAAAAAACCAAATCTATCTCACATTAGGTGTTTTGGATGTCTTTATTTTCTACTATTTTAAACAACAGTGACAAGCTCACATCTAGGTCTGAAAAGTGTGTTTTGATTGGGTATTCCTCTGGTAAAACGACTTATAAATTGTTAAGTTTGGACACAAGATGTGTTTTCTTGTCTAGAGATGTGAGGTTTTAAAAAACTATGTTTCCTTTTAAAATGAAAAACAGTAAGAAAGGTGATTCGGCTGATGTGGAACCAAGTGATGCTGAACATCTTACTTTCTTTGTAACCAACCATCTTTAAGACCCAATGATGAAGAGAGAGCAACATCTAATGAGGAAGGTAGGGTTCATTCAAGGATTATCTCTGATCATCAGCAGACACTTGAAGAGGACCCTGCAATCCAAATAGATTACAACAACTTATCTGGGGGCAATAACTTAAATATCATGCCTAGATCTCTTGAACCAGTTCTTAACTTTAACAACCCTGGGATTGATGAGGTGGTTGCTCCTACTAGGAAGTCTGGTAGAAGCACCAAATTACCTGCTAAGTTGAATGATTATGTGATTGACAGCAAGCTTAAATATAGGATTAAAGAACATCTTAACTATTCTAGGCTTAACTCTATCAATTTCTGCTTTGTGACCACCCTTAACAAATCTGTTGAACCTAGTTCCTTTAATGAGGCTATTAAAAACCCTAACTGGATTGAAGCTATGAACAAGTAAATTGAGGCCCTTTTTAGAAACAACACCTAGACCTTGACTGACCTTCCTGTTGGAAGAAAAGCATTATGGTGTAAATGGCTATATAAAATTAGATATAGGGCTTCTAGGTTGATTGATAAGTATAAGGCTAGGGTGGTGGCCAAAAGGAAGGTATTGACTTTGATGAAATTTTTTGTCATGTGGTCAAAATGGTAACCATTAGATGTATCATGTGTCTTGCTATGTCTAATGACTGGCCACTGTTCCAAATGGATGTGAACAATGCCTTTCTTTATGGTGATTTAGATGAGGATGTTTACATGACCTTTCCCATAGGTTTGACAATCCCGACCTGTCCAAAATGTGCAAATTAAACAAGTCTCTTTATGGACTTAAATAATCCCTAAGGTGTTGGAATGCCAAGCTCACCAATGCCTTGGCTGAGCATGGCTTTGTTCATAGCAAGTTTGATTATTCTCTTTATGTTAAGCATCATGGAGACATTTTCATTACCATCCTTGTCTATGTTGATGACCTTGAGGTCACGGGAAATAACCTTTTTAAAATTAACAAGTTCAAGGTTTTTCTTGACAACAAGTTTTTGATTAAATACCTTGGTCACATGAAGTATTTTCTAGGTATTGAGGTCCTTCATAATAATTTTGGTGCTTGTATGACTCAAAGAAAATATTGTCTTGATCTGATCATGAGTTTGGCCTTCTTGCTGCCAAACCTATTTTTACACATCTTCTTAAGAACTATGTGCTTGTTGTGGAAGAAAGTGAATCTCATAAATACCTCATAAACATCTTTAATTCTTAGAACTTATTGGAAAACTCATTTATTTGACTCAAACTAGGCCATATATTTCTTATGTTGTCCAATGTTTGAGTCAGCATATGCATGCCCCTTTAGAGTCTCACCTTAAAATTGATTTAAGGGTTATCAGGTACCTGAAGAGTTCTCCAGGTACTGGTATCCAGATTTATAAGGATAGAAAACTTGATGTTTCTTGCTTTACTGGCTCAGTCCGGGCCAAGTGTTTGAAAACCGGGAAATTTGTATCTGAATATTGTGTGTTTTTGGGTAACACTCTTGTATCTTGGAAAAGTAAGAAGAAACCTATTGTATCTAGATCCTCTGTAGAAACTGATTATAGATGTATGGCTAGTGCTACTTGTGAGATCATTTGGATCTCTAATTTTCTTATTAACTTGAACATTGCAAGTTTGTTTCCTGTGAATCTTTACATTGATAACTCTTCTGCTATCTAAATTGCTGCTAACCTAGTTTTTCATGAAAGAACCAAGCATTTTGAGGTAGAAATAAACCTTGTAAAGGAGAAGGTGCAATCTGGTGTTATCAAGACAATTAAAGTAGCTTCAGCAGATCAAACTGCTGATCTTTTTACCAAAGGTCATGGCATCTCTCAACACACCAAATTCTGCAAACTGTTGGGTATGGTGGACATGTTCATGTGATGATTACTGTATCTTTGATAAGTTTGTGGGATGTTAAATTTACAAACTTATTATGTCTTTATATGTTTTGTTCTCTTTTAACTTTTTGTGTATTATGCGGGTACCTCTTTTGTCATTTCTCCATTCTTGCTTATGGACTCGACCTTCTAGCCGTTGGAAGCCCATATTGGCTCATGTGTTTGGCTGTGTTATTAGCCCTAGCTGTTGCTAGGGTTTGATTATCACTCATACTACACACACACAAAAGTGTGTAGGTCTCTTTTTTCTCTCTCAAACCCTATAAATGTATATGTCTTCTATCATAGGAGGAACTTCAACTTGTATTATCCTTTGAGTGTTGAGTGTCTATGTAGTGAATAGATCGGATCAACTTTATTGGGACGATCTCACCCTTTTTTTTTTGCATTTGTATGATTAGCATTCGTATGAGGAATAATCTGTTTTGTACTTGATTTATCTAATATAAATCACTAAGGAGAAGTTAGTTGAATGAAATTACTATTGGTATTTTGATACTCATGTTTTAACAAGATAATACTCATTGGGTAATTCACTCGTTGTCACTCCACCCAGCATAAGAGTACGATGAACTCGCAAGGGTCATCACTGACCACATGTAATTAGCACCAGGCTCTTTAAGCACCTTGTTGAAGAGATTGAGATGTCATTTCTTTTGTAATTTTAGTTAGTTTTCAATATATGTCTGCCTTTAAAAAAAGAAACTAGCACCATGCAGCACCTCGAAGTCGAGCAAAAATTCCCCCAGCCACTACGTACTACAGTAATATCTCTGAATTATTACCTGTTTTTCCATTTGAACTTATCACACTTTTAAATACCCTCTTATCCAATTTTATTGTCCGAAACCGTATAAATTATTTCTAGCTCTAACATCTATGCAATTAACACGATATTCCTTTAGAAACATATCCTAACATCATTGCATTTGACATATTAGTGAGTACTAAGCTTAAACTAGTAATCACATGCACTATCAAATTCTATGCATTGCTTGCTAAAACACTATGTAATTTCTGAGCATGTATTTAGACCCACAAACCGATTGCATATGATAAGGTAACAATAAAAGGATTAGATTTTTCTGTGGCTAGTATTAAGGATGAAGTAATCCTGATGACGTCATTCTTACACGTATTCGCTCTATTGTCAATGCCTCTATGAAGTAAACCTTCTGTTTGCACACGGCAAATGTGCATACATATAAACATCCAACTAATTGAACCCTTACCATATTGGTTGCAATACATCTGAAACAAGTATTTTTCTATTAAAAAACAGCAGCCTAAAATGGAAGAAAAAACTATTATTTTGGTAGAAGCCCTAGTTAACGGCAAACATTCTGCCAGCAGGTTGCAACATCTTCTTAGTCGAAATGATCTAAGTACCGAAGAAATTCATTCCATCGGTAATTTAGTAGTGGACATAACAAAGTCTTTTGCTGACAGTCTCTCGGTGTTGAGATCTTGCGGTCCTAGTGACCCAAAACCACAAGAAGTTTTCTCTGATATCGGCAAGGAGACACCGTCACCGTTAGTGAAACAAGGGCGAGGTCATTACACGAGGAGGTAAACTTGCAATGTATAAGCAAAATGCAAGTTAACATGTTAGACAATATAGTCACTACTAAAGTGGTTCTTAATTACTAATTGCTTATATAAGTATATGCTATTTTAAGAAAACAAAATTTATTATATTGTTTGCATAACATTTTGCAGACCAAGCATTGATTCAAGGGTGAAAGTTAGTGATACTCGGGAAGACGGTTATCAATGGAGAAAATATGGTCAGAAGGAGATTCTCAATTCCAAATTTCCCAGGTTAATTTATTTACTAACCTAGTCGATCTTCATATTCTTTTAAGTTTGTCTCTGATAAGTATATAAGCACTTCATAAAATAACGTATGGCTTATGATGTACTAATATTGCCAGTTATAACTATCTTGTGTTTTGCTACTGTTGTTAAGATTCTAGATCTTAATATATACTACAGTAGTTATATGTGAGTTTGATCTAATCCTAGTATCCTATTCAATCTAACTATGCTTTGTTTATGTGTAATCACAGATGCTATTTCAGATGTACATACAAAGAAGATCTTGGTTGCATGGCCTCAAAACATGTCCAACAGTTGGAAAACAAGACAAACAAATTTCGCATCACATATTTTGGTCGACATACTTGCCCCACGACGTCACATAATCATGATGTTCCACACCATGACGGCCATGGAGTAGTCCTTGATTTTGGAGCTTTCAAAAATCATGGTTGTGTAACAAACATCCCCTTAGCTACCAAAGATACCAACATCAAACCCACACTAAAACGAAAACATTTGTCCGACGAGGTTTCATCAACTACCAAAAATACCAACACGCAACCCGCATGTTTGTCCCCTTCTTTGGTGTGGGAGGATATAATGGCCATGAATGATTTATATCCTTATTATTACGGCGCTCCGGGATCCGACAATGGGGATCTTCCACATCCATCATATCTGATGGCTCTTTAGGGGTGGATATCTATGAAAACGAAGATGACGATATAACGCTCTGGGCTTATTAAGGTGCAATTCGAATTGTATAACTTAGACATGCATAATATAAGTATGTTTTTTTTTTATTTATAAATTCGGCTATCTAGCAGGTTTGAATTGTATATGAATTATATTGTACCACTTTACAGAAATAGTGAGAGGTTCTTACATTATTTCATGATGAGTTACAAAGAGTATATATATCCATGCGTGCTTTAATACAAAAATATGTTTGTAATTCCTAATTATATCCATATTACATGTTATATTTTGAACGTTAGGACACATTTACTATAATATCGCAAATCGTTAACAATGTGCCATCAAATATTTTTGTCGATATGCACCGGTACTACTGTAATCACTCGTCTATCTATATAATGATAACTCTTATTAAAGAGTGCGATAAGTTTCTCAACTACCATGTCTGAATTACTTGGCAGTCCTATATACAAGCAAAACACAGCTTGCAGTGAATTAATGTACATGAATTTTTTTTTACGAGATCCAATTCTCTGAAATTTGATTGCATATCATGAATTGAAGTTTACTTTCAGACATTTATTTCAGTGAGATATGTTATTAATCCAACTACGGTTCGCACTTTAAGAATAATCGTCCAGCAGTTTTTTAAATGGTGAAATTATCTCAAATTCTCGACTCCAAACATATATACAAGGGATTCTGCAAATTAACTGATGCTAATGACATGCCATAGCTATCTAATTGACTGCAACGAAACTAAATACAGCTTAGAAAATGTGTTTGGAAAACTACAAATAGCAATATCCGCCAATGAAGAACTTATTGGAAAACTTCGGTAATTTAAGACGGAAAGAGTAAAGGAAAATGTGTTTAGGGTCTTATTCACAAAATGGAAAACAAATCGAATCGAACCCGAACTGAAATCGAACCGAACACAAATTTTAGTTTTTTGGGTCATAACCGAACCGATCAAAAGACATATTACCAGAATTATCTGAACCGAATAAACGAACAACTCGTGAATCGAACCGATGAACATCCCTAGTTATCACGTGTGTCTTAAAGTTAAATTTTTTTGGTTTTTGACATAAGTGAGCCCAGGTAAGGGTGAGCGACCGCGAACCGTAAAATCATACCACGACAAGAATTGACAATTTGGTTTTAAGTAAAATAAGAACCGCAAATGAGGTGCGGTTGCGGTTTTATCTATAAAACCGAACCGCAAAACCTCACCGCACCACACAATAATTATTTTATACTGAAAACCGTCAAATCAATTCTTTTATGCGATTAATAAAACTTCTAGTGCGTATTATTATTGATATTCTTATAATTCATAAGTCAAGTGTTTGTTAGATTCAGTTTATACATTGTTATAACCGAAAAAAAATAAATATTTTAAACTATAAACCGCAAAAACCCACATTTATGATATAATTCAAAAATGATGGTGCGGCGCGGTTAAAAACCGCAAAACCAAAAACGCTATTTGGGTTGCGGTGAGGTGCGGTATTTATTTTATACAAACCGCAAGTTTGCAGTTTGGTTTTAGTCAAAAATTGCACCATGCTCGCCCCTCGCCTAAAGAATAGAAAAGTGTATTTAATTGCACACTCATTAGCCGGAATGTATCTTTAGAATTAAGTGGTTTCTTTATTTTTTTACCGAATATTTAGCCATTATTTCTACTTGTTTCCCTAGGACAAACGACCTCTTTGGTTTCGGCATTGCCTCGCCATCCACCCTAAGAAACTGGAACTCGGGCATCTCCATCTGCTCCATTTCCTTTTCCTTTTTAGTGTCGTACGCGGATTTACCGGCGAGCATCTTTTGATGCATTGCATCGTTTAGCATGTCCTTCACAGACCCGACGATCCTCTGCCGGTACTCTCACTTGTTTCAAATTTGGTCTTTTTGGCGTGTCGAGCTTATCCGGAGGGGCGAGGACGAGCATCGGGGCCGAGTACTTTCGTGTGATCATCCACATCAACGCTTTTCGCCCTGGCCCATATTGGGTGTTGTCTGAGGATCCTCCATGCGTGTACGTATGCAATGTTTCCAGTTATACATGAAACTATATTCATCCTTCGCAGCTTCCATAACATCATCCTCATTCATACCACTTTTACGATTTACTCCTTGGTAAATTGCGTGAAACTTTTGAGATTCGCGGTGCAACCGACTCTATTTTCCCGTAATCATGTTCTTCGTACGATGTATGCCAGTTGTAGCTGCATTAAAATCTCTAAGAATGTGCCCTAAAAACAATCAAGGTTTTGATCATTTTCAATGTCGGCGTTCTCCGACACACCAACGTAAGACTTGCAATAGTATCTATTCATCACGATTCCAACGTGCGAGAGACTGAGTCGGAGCTTTCACATATGGTATCTCATCATCTTCAGCATCGTCATGTGCAGACAAATCAACGGTTTTTGAATTTTTTTGATGCTATTTTTTTTGTTTCGACGGCTTCTTTGAATGTTGGTTGTGACGTCATAACTTTGAATTGTGCTTCTCGCACTTGTTGTTGAATTTGGAGATTTTGGAATTGCTTGTTAAATTGTGCCTTTTGAAATACGAGTTGTTATTGTTGGTAAATTTGTTCGGGTGTCAGTTGGAGAAAGTAGGTTGGAGCAAAAGGAGTATACATGAATTAGGAGCCGGATAAAAATTGGGAAGAAAATGAAATGAAGTTTTGTGACGATGGCGTCGATGGGGTTAAGGATGACGAAGGATTCAAATTGTTTGTGTTAAGAAGTCCGGTGAAGTTGAGATGTGAGAATTAATCATTCGATAAGTTTGACAAATTATTTTTTGTTTGATAGAGAGATTAGAAAGGAATGTTCGTGTTAAAAGTGTTAAAATAAGGAATATATATAATACAGTAGTAAAAGTTTTAATTCTTTTTTTTAAATTCTAGCCGTTTACCAATGGCTATATATCTATATATATATCTCTCTCTTTTCGTTGTGGCTTGGTCGGTGGGTGGCGAGGTCGCGTCAAAACAGAGGGTGGTGTGGCAGAGAAAGCACCAGCGAAGCTTCAACCTTAGCCCGGCGAGCTTCGCTTCTCCGTTATACCGAGCCCTCTACCGATTAGATATCGTTGTTGTGAATACTTGTAATAGTATTAAACTTTGACATAATTCAGCCCATGAATAGAAGGTATTGTACGTATATATGGCGAGTTGGACCAGTCATTCTTGGCCCATGCATGGATTTAGTAAGAAGTGGCTCGCGTGTATGCATAATAGGTCACTAGAAAGAGGCCGCGTGGAAGAAAGATGGCTAAACGCAACACCAAACAAGTTATTAAAAAATATTTGCTATGTTTTACGACAATAAATTAAAGTACGCTGATACAGTTCTTAAAACATTTAAGGGAAAGTTGAAAGAAAACTTAATGGGTAAAAGATCAAAGTTATACGATTCCGAAATATCATGAAATTTGTTTTTCTCTTAGTACATAATTCTACATTGATTACTTGTCTGATCACTAGTTGCTGAACTTAGAAAAGATCAATGACGTTAAGATGAAAAAGCTTAGGCAGAACCTAACGTTGATATAACTTATTTTGATGCTAAATTTGTTTTATTTGCAGCATTGCTCTTAAACAGACACACGAGCATTCGATAATTAATATTGGAGTCGTTTGGTAGTTGGGGTACTATGTAAAGAAAGTAAGGCAAAACCGCAAAAGTGAACAAGAAGTAACTTGTTAAAAGAATAATTTTAGAGTTGAAGAAAGACAAGAATTAATCTTTTTATTAGGTCAATTGTTTTTCTTTAATTGTACTTATGAAGTTCTTGAGATGAATTTATAGTTAAAACGTTCGGTAGCAGTAGAAAAATAGGATCCTTTTAAGTATCTACAATGGTGTACGTCACACTTGAAGTATTTACTACATTAAATGCATACCATATATGAGAAGGATAGCTTTTAACAAAGGCTTGATTTTTAACAAGTTTTTGTAAAAAATTATTAAAAAAGTTTTTACTCCAACGCATATAAACTTTCTAAAATAATTTTTCTAAATAATAAAAGCTTTTGATAGTTTTTGCGTTGAACATGATCTCAAGTATAACATGAATATCATGTGGAAAATTACTTTTTGTCCAACATTACTTTTTTCTCTCACGAAACCACCTTTTTCATCTTAGCCAAATTCTTTGATACTTTTTGCGATTTCTACTAATAAATGACCACTTAACCCTTAGCACGATTTGGGGAACACATCATAGTCTATTCCAACAACTTTCTTTACATTGATAAAATCTTAACTCACTTCTCGATCTAAACCCAAACCCTAACGATTATAGAAGACATGTTGAAATTAATGATAGAGGAGGACATGAAGAACACGAACCGGTCGCAAACAACCACATCACACACAAAAAAGTACATCAATAGACTGAAAGATAGGATTGCTATTTAGCAATGTTGGATAATTCAAACGAAAGAAACAAATAAACAAGATCGAACAAACGAAGCGAAAGTTTTTATTCAAATACCTAAATTACAACTCAAAAAATACTAAAAACACTAATAATATTTGCCTCTTTTAGAAGGAAACCAATGACCTAAATTTTACCAAAAACTAAATATACCAAATTAACATAACTTGTTTAATAAGGCAAACAAATTACGTAAAACAAATTTACTAAACGAACCTTAAAATAAAAGTGAAATAAAATTAGTTTTTATTTATTTATTGTGCTAAGACTTAAGAGGGTGTGTGTGTCATTGAGTTTGTGTAATGTAAGTGTAATGGCGTAGATGCCCTTTAACATGCGTTGCACCAGGGGTTTAAAAATACTCATCGAGTGTCAAGGATTGGCTTGTAGTAGTAAGTAGATATAATACTAAGGTTACTCCATTCGGATAAAACCAAGCTCGTTGACATAAGATTACTTAGCTGTGGTGGTTTAATTTTGAAAATGATATTTCTAGTAACCTTCCAGAAAATCCTGTGAAATGTTTTCTGCGACTGAGAAAAATCTTGAAAATGAGCGCCGGCTTCTTTGAAGATTTAAACTACTTATTCTAGCTGTTTATTTATTGTTCATGATATCTTTCGTGTTCCCACGCAATACAAACCAAACAATTAACACATATAAGGGAACAAGATTTAAATTAAATATTGGAACCGAGGCCGAAGGAATGGAAGTGGAAAACTAATAAAATACAATTAGAAATAATAAATAGCACACAATCTTATGTGACTCCCGTTAGGGTGAAAAACTCACAATTTCTTCACATACTCGGGCGTGAGTATGAAAGTCGAGGTGGTACTCACCCCGTTAGTTTAGATAACTTATTCGTGGCGTTTGTGTCACTCCGCCCATCCTAAGAGTATGGTGAACTCGCAAGAGTCACCACACATGCAACGAGCACGAGGCAGCACCTCGAAGTCGAGCAAAAATTTCCCCAGCCACTACGTACTACAGTATTATCGATGAATGATTTCCTGTTAGAAACATATCCTAACATGTATTTGACATATTATTGTGTACTAAGCTTAAACTTGTAATCACACCATCAAATTCTATGCATTGCTAATCCCAGAAACCCTTTTAACTACATTTGCTTGCAAAAACACTATGTAATTTCTGAGCATGTATTTAGATCCACAAACAGATTGCGTATGATAAGGTAACAATAAAGGATTAGATTTTTCTGTGGCTAGTATTAAGGATGAAGTAATCCTGATGACGTCATTCTTACACGTATTAGCTCTATTGTCAATGACTCTATGAAAGTAAACCTTCTGTTTGCACACGGCAAATGTGCATACATATAAACATCCAACTAATTGAACCCTTACCATATTGGTTGCAATACATCTGAAACAAGTATTTTTCTATCAAAAAACAACAGCCTAATATGGAGAGAAAAACAATTATTTTGGTAGAAGCCCTAGTTAACGGCAAACATTCTGCCAGCAGGTTGCAAAATCTTCTTAGTCGAAATGATCTAAGTACCGAAGAAATTCATTCCATCGGTAATTTAGTAATGGACATAACAAAATCTTTTGCTGACAGTCTCTCGGTGTTGAGATCTTGCGGTCCAAGTGACCTAAAACCACAAGAAGTTTTCTCTGATATCGGCAAGGAGACACCGTCACCGTTATCGAAACAAGGGCGAGGTCATTACGAGAGGAGGTAAGGTTGCAATGTATAAGCAAAATGCAAGTTAACATGTTAGACAAATATAGTAACTACTAAAGTGGTTCATAATTAATTGCTTATATATATATGTTTTTTTAAGAAAACAAAAATTGATTATATTGTTTGCATAAAATTTTGCAGAACAAGCACGGATTCAAGGGTGAAAGTTAGTGATACTCGGGAAGATGGTTATCAATGGAGAAAATATGGACAGAAGGAGATTCTCAATTCCAAATTTCCAAGGTTAACTTATTTACTAACCTAGTCTTCATATTCTTTTAAGTTTTTCTGTGATAAGCACTTCACTAAAATAACGTATGGCTTAGTAGTGCTAATATTGCCAGTTATAACTACAAGTATATCACTAGATCTATCAGAAAACTTACAGAAACTGATTTATTATGTCACGATATCAAATTTAATCAAATATTATGATATATCTGAAGTAAAATTCGTTATATATGGACATCTAATATATCATATAAGAAAATACAGACCCGAAAACGTTTTAGTTAGACAAAAACTTCATTTACCACAACTATCTTGTGTTTTACCACTGTTGTTAAGATCTAGATCTTAATATATATTTGGTTTTAAGATTTTATTTTAAAAAAAAAGCCATTACTACATAGGATCTCTTAAGAAATGACACTTTGCATAAGATTACGATTTTAACAATAAGATTATAACTTATCGGTTCAGTTAGATGTTGTTTACATCAGATTAAATAGATTAACCAGACCCAAAGGGGTGACTTAATTAGCTTGTTATACCAAATTAACAAGTTAACCCGCATGTTCTGTATAATATATCATTCTGAGGATATGATCTCGCATCACATCCAATCTAACATATGTTTTGTTTATGTGTAATCACAGATGCTATTTCAGATGTACATACAAGGATGATCTTGGTTGCATGGCATCAAAACATGTCCAACAGTTGGAAAACAAGACAAACAAATTTCGCATCACATATTTTGGTCGACATACTTGCCCCACGACCTCACATAATAATCATGCTGTTCCACACCATGACGGCCATGGAATGGTTCTTGATTTTGAAGCTTACAAAAATCATGGTTGTGTAACAAACATCCCCTTAGCTACCAAAGATACCAACATCAAACCCACACGAAAACGAAAACATTTGTCCGACGAGATTTCATCAACTACCAAAAATACCAACACGCAACCCGCATGTTTGTCCCCTTCTTTGGTGTGGGAGGATATAATGGCCATGAATGATTTATATCCTTATTATTACGGCGCTCCGGGATCCAACAATGGGGGATCTTCCACATCCATCATATCTGATGGCTCTTTAGGGGTGGATATCTATGAAAACGAAGATGACGATATAATGCTCTGGGCTTATTAAGGTGCAATTCGAATTGTATTACTTAGACATGCATAATATAAGTATGTTTTTTTTTATTTATAAATTCGGCTATCTAGCAGGTTTGAATTGTATATGAATTATATTGTACCACTTTACAGAAATAGTGAGGTTCTTGCATTATTTCATGAGTTATAAAGAGTATATATCCATGCGTGCTTTAATATAAAAATATGTATGTAATTCCTAATCATATCCATTTTACATGTTATATTTTTTGAATGTTACACGACATATTTTTCATAATATCACATATCGTTAATGATGTGTCATCAAATATATTTGTCGATATGCGCCGGTACTGTTACTCGTCTATCTATATAATGATAACTCTTATTAAAGAGTGCGATAAGTTTCTCAACTACCATGTCTTAATTACTTGGCAGTCCTATATACAAGCAAAACACAGCTTGCAGTGAATTAATGTACATGATTTTTTTTTTGGGCAAATTGCATAAAAAGGTACTCATCTTTGGTCTAAATTCAATTAAAAGTACTCAATTTTTTTTTCTCAATTTAAGGTATCGATCTTTTTCCTTGTTGCAATGTTAGGATAATTAACGAAATTAAAAACGACCGTTTACTTTGTTATTGCACCGTTAGTCCTTTATATTAACGACACTTTATAATAAACTCAAAATCCGTTTTTTTATAATTTTAGACTGTTATCTGCCTTTTTCGTCTGATTTTTATCGTTTCCGGTCAAAAATGGTAAAAAAAACAAAAACGTCAAAAAACTGACTGAGAAGTGTAAAAAATGGATGAAACTGGTAAAAATTATTCGAAAAACGTAGAAAATGGTCGAAAACTATAAAATAATTAATTTTGAGTTTATTAGAAAGTGTCGCCAATATAAAGGACTAACGATGCAATTATAAAATAAACGGTCGTTTTTAATTTCGTTAATTATCCTAACATTGCAACAAGAAAAAAGATCGATACCTTAAATTGAGAAAAAAAAAATTGAGTACCTTTAATTGAATCTAGACCAAAGATAAGTACCTTTTTATGCTATTTACCCTTTTTTTTTTACGAAATTCAATTCTTTGAAATTTGATTGCCTATCATGAATTGAAGTTTACTTCGTACATTTATTTCAGTGAGACATGTTATTCATTCAATCTACATAAGCAAACAATGTTTCTCATTTCATTGTATTAAGGATCAACAAGTGTATGTATTAACTTATGTTCCAATTCAGTTTAAAAAGATTTGGGAAATTTAGTTGCTAGAAAATGTGGTTGCTGCTTAATGAACTAGTGATTAAATCACATTACTATTTCATAAGTTGTATAAAATGTGCATTGGTGGATCATTGTATTAGATTGATCAACCTGTCTAACAATCGGATTATGCTTTTTATCATCATTCTTGTCCACGTGAATTATAAAAAAGCATAAACGTAGCCCTAAGGGTTACGTTTAAAGAATTAGACATCCAACTACCGTTCGCACTTTAAGAATAATCGTCCACCAGCTGTTTTGTAAATGGTGAATATATCTCAAATTCTCGACTCGAAACATATATATATATATACAAGGCATTCTGCAAATCAAGTGATGCTCATGACATGCCATAGCTATCAAATTGACTGCAATGAAACTAAATACTGCTTACAAGTAGCAAAATCCGCGAATGAAAAAGAACTTATTGGAAAACTTTAGTAATATAAGACAGAAAGAGTAACTAAAAATGAGTTTGTCACGTGTGTCTTAAGTCTTAGGTTGTGTTTGTTTCATTATGATGTTTTGAGTCTGAATCTGACTACCGGCTCTTATTGGTAAGAGGTGGTTACAAAGTCTGAATCTGAATGAAATAATATTATTTGTTTTCTTATAAACTAGTTATAATACCCGTGCACGCACGGGGTTTTTTAAACTTATAAATATCAAATTTGTTAATACTTTGTTACTACCGAATACATCATCTTAAGATATCTATCGAACACTTCTTACAAACTTCTTTCCAGCCTCTAATGTCACACTTACAATTATTTTTTAACCCCTCGAGTTCCACATCACATAACCTTTGACCAATTTCTTTGACATCAAAGTGGAACGTTCCAGCCTCTAATGTCACACTTACAATTATTTTTTAACCCCTCGAGTTCCACATCACATAACCTTTGACCAATTTCTTTGACATCAAAGTGGAACGTAGCCACGGTCCCATCCAGTGAAGATGAATGCGCACCAAAGCTTTATGAGTTGCCCGTTCACCGTCTTCAAGACACGATCCTGGTAAGAAAGTCCTCTTAGCTGACTATAGACACGACACCTCGGCTTTCGAAGTTCAGGAGTAGGGACATTATGTTAATATAGCTTAAGGAGGTCAAAACTTATAGGCACTATTTTGAAGATGAATGTGCACCAAAAGTTTATGAAAAAGTGGTAGAAAATCAAAATCTGCTTGTAAGTTGTAATTATAGTCTTTAATTATAGTATCTCATTCGCAATATAAATTCAAGGTGTTCAAATAAAATAATTTACTGAGATACTAAGTTTGGGATTGGATAAAAAAAATTGGTTTCTAAGACCCCTTAAAAATAAGCAACGATGGCAACAATGGACTCAGATAGCAATTAACTATTATTGCTAAAGTCTAGACACCAAAGATGATAAATCATTACTAAAGACTAACTTTATTCCTTTACAAAATCTATGGGTGTGGTATTTGCAATTGAAACAAACGTCAATGAACTTGCTAGAGACTAAGTTTTGTGTCAGATATGTGTTTTACTTTATATGATCTGCTATAGAAAATTAAAAGAAAAAAGACCACACAACAATCTCAAACACAGGGACACTCGGACAACTGGTGCGCCGTTAACAACTAATCCCTAGATGAATTTCTTCATGGTGGCTAACAGATCCATTTTTAATCAAATTAAGCTTATTTTGAAGCTTCATCATTATAATAAAAGCAAGGCGTACTTGTATCAACATAGTTGCCATTTTTATATCATGTCCGTGAAAGAAATTCATCTACCCGCAACAAAAAATGGACAAATTCCTACTACTTTCCAGGTTTCAAAATAGGTGGGTCGGGTTAGGTCGACCCATAATGTTTCAGATTTTAAGCACGTCAAAAGATACGGTGTAGTAAAAAAACACTTTCGCTGTTTTCGACCTGTTCTATTATGAATCTAAACATTGTTTTAATTTTAGTTTTCCCATTTGACCAACCAAAAATCGTACCAAATATGAGTACAAATTTAAAACCATAAATGTAACTTCCAAGACTAATTTAAGACGCTCATTACTTGCAGGGCAGTCGACAAATGATACATGATTTATGCACGTCATCTTACTCTTCTTAACCCGAGCACATCACAAAAAAGACTATCTTCTTTCTCACTTTTATAAGCCCTGAAATACAAATGAGTATGCAATTATAAGAATGTAATGTGATGTACAATACTATAAGAACACAAATATATGATATGCTATAATAATATCATAATAGTCTTACTTGTAAACAACAATCTATTGCAACCAGCAAGCTGATGTAAAACAACATAAAATTGATAACTCTAAAACGTTTTTTTTGCAAATTTTCTCTTTTAATAATTCTTTGACAAATGATACGATTGATTTGATGCCATCTTGACTTTTCTTGCAAAAAAAGCAAAAAAAAAATGACAAATGATATGTTTGAAAAACATATAACTTACCATCACATATCCAACAATCGAAACCGGCTTAAGACATTTACGTCTTCGATAAGTATTTGAAATCAACATCAACTATTTTATACCCACCTCTCTGCTCAAAAATATCTATATTCCCTAGCTTGTTCGTGTAAAGTGAAATATTTGCTTTAGGCCCGCAACTTCATCATCTGTAGCAATAGAAAATTGCTTTAATAAGAAAATATATTGCCTCAAAAACCAAACTCAAATTCATGAATGCATGTTTTTACCATGTGGCTACTATGTAAGCATTGTCCCATATATTACTTGACATGTTGCTTGCCCAAAAACCAGTCATTTAGTGGTTGCTAATTCTGGTCTGTAATGTAGCTTAAATTGTAATCTTAGTGGTAACACATACAAGATACTTTAGTGGCATAACATGTTTACTTTATATGAATGACTGTAGTACTTTGATCTAATGTATATATATATATATATATATATATATATATATATATATATATATATATATATATATATATATATATATATATATATATATATATATATATCTTCAAAGTTTGGTCTACGTCTTTAGTCTTCACATTTACGATGGAAGGGGGTTATGCGTCATCACTGCAAACGAAACATCATGAGAAGGACTTGTCTTTTACATGGTGATCCATGGTGGTATCGTGTATATATTTGATACCTTTGGTGCATATACCATGTCACGTGTTTCTATATTGTTTCCATGTGATATCTGAACAATACCGACTATCACCAATCTCGAGTTCTAAACATACCCTCTACTGAAATTTGTGTATGCATATCATAGTTCGATTAATCTTCAAATTATTGTATAACATAGATTGTTACACAAGATGTATAGCACATATCCCAGATAACAACTCCAACATAATTGTAATCATGAACCAGTGTTATAACAAAACGTATTAGAGGATTGTCAACTTGTTGACTATGTAAAATTCAGCAACTATGACCACAAAAATCATGTTGAACATACCAAAAGCAGATATCACATAATACAGCAAAGATAAAATACAAAACTTATTAACAGCATATGCAGAAGAGGGGAAGATTGGTATTACCTCCAATGTTCCAATCTTCGATTCTTGTTAAGCAGCTTGGGATCTTCGTCTTTTGGCAATACTCTGAGAACATTTTCTGACAGAGGACCTTCAAAATCTAACAAACCACAGTAGAGTAAGCATAAAACTAACAATTACAACACTTCTAAGTTGACAAATCAGCACAATTAGTACTTTAAATTTTACCATCTTGGACGCTCTATGAACACCATCCCTCCTAGCCTAGTTAGACAACTTTCTATTAGTCCGGTTCTCACCATTCCCGATCAGTCAGTAAGTTCTGCACTCGAATCTTTATTCCGCTCGACACCTTTTGAAGCATTTGCATTATCCTCATGAATCTCCCATTCCTCCATCTTGATAACCCACAAACATTTCCAACCACAAATTAAAAACCAAACCTGTAAAGCACCAAAAAAAACTTTTTGTTTCACTTACCTTTACAACAGTCGATGAAAGCCGTCTTTTAGGAGCAGGATGGTCCTCTTCATTCCTATGTGCCTACACAAAATTAACAACTATTCAATAACCGAGCAAACAACACTTCAAAATGAGTAAAGGGGCGTTTAGTTAGCTTACTTTCACGTCTCATAGGCGTATTCAAATATGAAAAGTCCAATAAACTTTCTCTTACATAGCTTATTTAGGTCAATAAGGCTATTATGAAAAACTCAAGAGCCTTTATAGAAGTGTTCTTATTGGCTGTTCTAAATTCAAAGAAGCCGATAAGCCACAAAATAAGCTAATTCAAACTCAAATAACAGAAACATACACACTTAAGAGTTAGGGCTCTAAACTAAGAGATGGAGGTGCACAAATGTTTGGGTTAAAGAGAAGAATAAGGAAACACTCGTTAATTAAAAGCCTCGATAATCATCGATTGTTGATTCTAATGATGTTTGGGTTAAAGCCTCTATAATTCATTATATCAAGGACTCCTATCATCATATTATTCTCAATTTGAAATCATTCAACTGATACATCTTCAACAGTAAACTAGCAAACATCTATTTTTAAGTTTCTACATCTAAAATCTATAACTTACTATAGTGAATACATTAAAAATTAATAAACAACACTAATTAATAGTACTAGCAATGTAAAATTTTATAGTTGGGTTTGGTTAGCTCAAGAATATTGTGTTTGAATTTCCTTAGTATCTATAATCACTGCTAAAAATTATTAAGGTCTAATTTTTAACAATTAAATATAAAAAACAAAATACAAATAGTTATCTCAATTATGATAGTATATATATGAAAACCTTAACTGATTCTTGACGAAAGTTAATTTGGGGCCATATCTAATCAGAAAACTGGATTAATTGAACTTGATTAGGCGATTTTGGGTTAGGGTTTTGATATTTTTGGTTTTCATGATGCTTGAATTAGGCAGGGTTTGGATTTCTTCGGATCTATATGAGTTTTTTAGGATTTTCTGTGAGGATCGATATGAGAGTAGTTGTTTTAGGCTTAGGAAGTTTCGTTTGAAAGGGGTGGTGGTTTTGTTAGTTTTAATTTTCGTCTGAACCCTTAGGTTTTATAAATGATAGTTTTAACCCTAATGTTTATAATATTCGACCCGTTTTTTTAATAATTTTTTTTTCGTTTTTGACACATATACTTTTAACATTGTCTTTTACTCTGTCTTTTACTTTAATTAAAAAAAAGACGAAAATTATATTTGTTACTAAATTAAGAAATAATTACATTTTCCAAAGAAATAAATAAACAAATTATTTCATACTAAGGAAATAATCTCTTGAAAAAGTCCCTACTTTGAGTTTTGCTTTACAAAGAAAAAGATGTCTGAATGGTTTTAATTGTCCATTTTTTAAAGAAATAATGCTTCGGTTGTCCAATCTGAATAAAACAATGCGTCGACTCTTACTTTAATTCTTTGACTTTGTGAAAACTAGCTCAATTTTTAGTTCCGACGCACCCGAGAAATTTAACTCAAAACGAAAACAATTTAACTATCATAAATATCTATCCCAGAATTTAATACACCAGTTCACTCATATGAATAACCAAACAAGATTATTTTTCATTCGTAGTTTGGCTCAACTTGAAAATTTATTATCCATATGATTTCTGCCTAAGCCCACCCACATTACACTATATAACCTAATAAATAAATATTGAGAAACCTAATAATTACTACTTAGCACATTATAGCCTGAGCTTCCACCAAACTAGTCAAACCTAAACAGAAGATATGATTTCTTTGGTAATATTGAATACCCTTTTTTTTCTCAAAACCACAAATGACAAATGATCAGAACACTGATATAGTGGTTTGTTCGATTTAGGCTTGGATCTTTTTGATCTCTTGGGTAAGTTTTTTTGTTCTTTGTTAAAGATCGATGATGATTTTTTTTCTTGAAATGAGACCCGAGATCCTTTTATATCATTGTTATGTTTCACCTTTTGTTTGAGATTGTGGAGCGAGATATGTGGCTAAGAGGCAATCAGAGATTACCATTGCGTCTGATCTGGTCGGATGTCTAAGGTCTTACCGTGTCTGACTGAAGGAAAAAAAACAAACAGCCGCTGTGTCTGACCGCGTCTGACTGGTAAGACGCGGTCAGACGTTTTTTTAGTGAAAACAAACACACCTTAACGTTTGATTTTTTTTTTTGGTTTTTGGCATAACTGAGCCCAAAGAGTACAAAAGTCTATTTTGTTGCACACTCATTTTTGCCGGTATGTATTTATAGAATTAAGTTGTCTCTTGACAGAGATCCATTTTTACTTTTTATTTGTTTTTTATTTAAGAGTGGATATTAGTCCATAAAAAATACGTTGGAAGAATTTTTGCTAAAATGTTCAAAATTTGTAAAAAAGTTGGATGGACTAAAGTTGTAAATATGACGAAATACTTATTTATCAGTTATCACTAGCGAAATCTTACTAGTGAAAGCAATGAAATATCAATTGTGATATTTTATTGGTTTATCAATGGTACTAGTCACTCCGTCTTTTTTTTCATCATATTTATAGCTTTAGTCACTAATGTTGAGATTTTGCTAGGATCAATTGTTGTTCTCGGTATCTTAACGAATTGTTTCCGGCTTAAAGTATGACTCTATTGTTTTTTTGGTGGAAACAAAAGTTGTGTCGTTGTAGTATTAAAAAGTGCAAAACTATTAAAGTAAAGGACAATTAATTTAAATCTAACTCTATTTTAAAATTAAATGGCGAGTATTTAAAAGCGTGACGAGAAATTAAAAGGCACTTAAAGTAAATAACGCAAACTTAAAACTATCTAAGGCAAACTTAAAACGCAACTAAAACTTAAACTAAGGCAAGGCTAAAATAAATCTAAGGCAAGTAATCTTAAAGTGCGACTACGGAAAAAGGCGGGAAAAATAAAGCTTGAAAATTAAAAATTAAAAACAGAAACTAAAAAGAACCTGAAAATACCTCACTTGGAATAATTACTCGTTCGGAATGTCACCTTCACCCGGAATAATTCTTCTTCGTTCGGAATAAATCAACACAAGACACTCATTCAGAATTTTTGAACAAAACCTTCATCCGGAATAATTCCTTTATCCAGAATATGTCACTTATCCGGAATAAAGTCTTTATTCGGAACTTTGCTTGGTTCAGAACTTTGGTTCGGAACTTCCTTGGTTCAGAACTTTTGATTGGTTCAGAACTTTCGTGGTTCAGAACTTTTGCTTGGTTCAGAACTTTTGCTTGGTTCGGAACTTTGGTTCAGAACTTTCTTGGTTAAGAACTTTTGCTTGGTTCAGAACTTTTGCTTGGTTCGGAACTTTGGTTCAGAACTTTCTTGGTTCAGAACTTTCTTTGTTCAGAACTTTTGCTTGGTTCAGAACTTCCTTGGTTCAGAACTTTTGCTTGGTTCGGAACTTTGGCTCAGAACTTTCTTGGTTCAGAACTTTTGCTTGGTTCAGAACTTTGGTTCAGAACTTTCTTGGTTCAGAAATTTTGCCTGGTTCAGAACTTTTGCTTGGTTCAGAATATTTTCCTGGGCAAGATACAGTAACAGCAAAAACGTAGAACACGGAGGAACAAGATAGCACGAATCTAACCAAAACTAAATCAAATCAACCACAAGATTAAACCAAACTAATAACAAAACATCTAATAATCATAAACAAACAATCCAAATCAATAAAACTAACAAAACTAACCACAATAATCAAAACCTACTTTGATCAAAATAAGAACATGAACATGAACATAAATATAAAAATCAAAGATTAAAGAAAGGTAGGATGAGATCAAACAATAAAGATAAAGATTAACAAGAATTAAAAGAACACTTACTTGAAATTAAATGGTAATTAAGGTGCAAGACAAGTATTTAAATTTGACAAGTAATTAAATGACAAGGTAATTAAAAGTGGAAGAACTAATTGTCACTATTAGCCAACAAAAATGAAAGTGATTATCCTAATGACTATATATAGGGGAGGATTAAGGAGTGCTTAGGAAGCTTCCTCCCCTCCTTCATTTCTTCTTAATTGCAAGCTTAGGTCCTTCTCTTCTTAATCTTTTGTTTATTGCACCATTAGTCCTTAAGCCTTTTAATCTTCTTAAACCTTGGACTTTAATGACTTTTGGCTCGGAATTTCTTTGGACTCGTCTTTTAATTCTTCAATAAATAAGACTTGAGTTCTTCGGCTTTTAGTAAACTTCCGTCTTTTGACTTTTTCTTCGATAAATCTTCAGAATTGGTCTTGGACTTCCGTTCTTTATGCACTCTTGACTTCTTGACTTCGTCTTTCATCTTTTTCTTCAATAAAAGCCCGTGAATGCCTGTGTTTTCTCCACTTTTCACCTTTTCGTCCTAAATCACAACAAAAACACAAACCACGCATAATTCCGACATAAAAGACATAAAATACACGTTTTGGCTCGGTTATTATTGTAATTAAGTGGTAAAAAGGATGGGTGTTTACACACCTATCAAATCCCCTACACTTGACCATTGCAATGTCCTCATGCAATGCATTAGTTACAAAGCACGTTTACATTTTTCATCAAAATCAATCCACGTTGGCCTTTATTAAAGAGATAAAAAACTATAAACATACAAAGTAAAGACATCAAAAACATACCTTGGGTTTTGGAAATGTCATGAATAACCATCATTCTCAAGTTTTCACTTTCTCCAAACCAAGCTTAAAAACGAGATCATTGTTATTATAAGTTAGCAAACTAACACGAACTCATGTGGGCCAATTATTCACTTAGACTCCCTTATTCCTAGGTGTATCTCTTATATTTTATTGTTGTCTTGAATGATCACGAGGATGCATTGTTGACTTATTTCGATAGTTATTTAGGCCGAAAATAAAGTGAACGATTTAATCAATAGTTAGCTAAAGGACAAAATCTTTTAAAACTGCTTCTCGGGACCTCATAAAGTTCATATCTTGGAATAACTCGCTTCGCGATTTGAGACCTTTCTCGGACCGATATTTGGCAGCGACTTCATACTTCAAACCTTGAGAGACGTTCATGAAATAATGGTCTTCTCTTCATAATAGGAATTTCTTCTCTTCAAATTTTGAGAGATTATTCATATATGGACCACGACTTCATTATTTTGGACTTTGATATACAACGATCCGCCTCCTTTTATGACTTGGATCTATTTATCCTCATACCTTGCTAAGGTCTTTTCAGATACACTTCTCCATGACTTTTGGGGAGTTTTTGCTTTTCGTCGTGTGTCTCAATCCTTCATATTGATTTTCGATAAATGATTCTTCACATCACTTGGGATCTTTAGCAACAAAATGTAGCCCTCATGCCTTGTTAGGACCTTTTTGGACTAGCCAATCTTCGCATCTCGCTTCAATAAGTTATGCCTTGGCTATGAACTTTAATCCATACCAAGCAACTTTTAAACGATCTTGGGCTAGAAGCTAAGTAACTTTTCAAATCGTACAACCTTATTTATTGCAGATAAATTTATTAGCAAGCGATGGGAGAATAGGCTCATAATTAACTCACATAAATTCCCAAAAGAATACCAAACTTATAATTGACTCTATCATCTCTCGTTCTCCACAGTTTAAAATCTCAAGGAATGAGACTCGTGGATGCTTAGCCTATTAAATCAAAGTTTTAGGTTTTCGAGTCGCCTATAGGATCTTGCGAACTCTTAGACTTTTTCAAGTTTAGAAATCGCATTTTAAAGTTCCTTGATAAACGACTCTCTAGGATCAATTATAGGAACTTGCGAAAAGTTCTTGTTCTTAACCCGTGAGAGTTAAGACTTTCGCGTTTTATAGCTCCCTATATAAAAGCCTAGCAAAACTCGATTTAAACACGTTAAGGATACTAGCTAGAGTAACTTAGATTAGTAAACTCGGGTTGAGTCAAAAGATTCACAACGTTTGAAAATTAAAATCACTTTATTAAACATTTATTCTAGCAAAGAAAGATAATAACTATACAAAGGGAAAAACTAATAGGCCAAAATAGATCAAAAATTTTGAAAAATGTCGAAAAAATTGATTTTCCGGTTAAAATGAGGACAATATACAAGGAAAAGGCCACTTAACTTCGATAGAAGTCCCCCTACACTTAACATAAACATTGTCCTCAATGTTTAAGCATGTGGGAGTAAACTCCCCTACACTTAGGACATTGTGTATTTTGTTTAAATCTTGCTAAGGAAAAGACAACTAAAGAGATTCCTATTTTAATATTGAGACAATATAAAATAGTGAATCGAAAAGAGTTTAGGATAGAACCGGGAAGAAGTGAACACGGAATCACGGGTCGTCAAGAATCATCAAGAGTGGATCTTTGAAGCTCGAATCCCTGAATAAGAAGAGAGGTGAGAGCAAGTACCAACGGGTCTCCCCTACACTTAGGATAAAGAAAGCTAAAAGATAGAAACATGGTTTGCCTCCCAAGAAGCGCTTGATTTTTGATTACCGAGTCGTGAGCCTGACTCGACCTTGATCATCATAGGAAGAAGCATGAAACATATCCACCAGGGTCAAAGATATAGTTTTCGTCCATCAAATAGCACAAGCTTAAGGCGAACAAGGCAAGCCAAAGAAGAATAGGCAAGGTTCCCTTAAGCATGTCTTCAATAGTTCCAAAGATTTTTCCTTTTATTTCATCAGGTGGATACTGAGATGGCTGAAGAATATCAATACTGGGGTCGAACACCTTTTCCTTTAAGGGAAAATATCACTCAGGCTCAGCAGAGTGTGAAGAAGATCCGCGAAGAAGATGCACAACCTCGTCCTCAGAAGGGGGACAAAGAGGTGTTAAATCATACGTGCTGCGGATATTGGTGTCGACCGGTTTCTTCTCCTTTGAAAGAATGTTCTTCAAATCCAAAGTAGGATCAAGACGATAATCTTCAAAATCTAAAAGAGGTGCATCACTCTCATGAGGGAAGTAAGTGTTGAGAAACGTAGAGAAGTCGTCCTCAAATGAGTAATCGTCCAAAGTAGGATCAAGTGATGGCGGAGGATCTTCATTATGTGAAGAATCGCTCGAAAGAGTATCAGCCTCATCAAAATCATCATATGTGGGCAGGTCGGGATACTCGGAAGTACAATCATCAAAATCATCCGAATTTGAGCTAGAATCATCATCATAAGCATCAAAGATCGGTGGAGAATCGTAAATGGGAGAAGGTTTCAAATTGGAGAGAGAATCATCCACATCATCTTGAAAAAGTGGGTTATCATTGCAAGACTCGAATAGAGGATTGTTGTAGATGACAAAATCATCGAGCACATTAATCATATTCACTGATTCTCGTGCAAAGGATTTGCTTGTAAGCTTCCCCATTTTAAAAACTTGTGAATCATTTCCGACTCTTAAGATTAACTCACCTTCAGCCACATCAACTAAAGCTCGTCCGGTTCTCAAGAATGGCCGACCAAGTATTAAAGGAATACGAGGGTCCATTTCATAATCAACAACGACAAAGTCGACCGGGAAAGTAAATGTGCCAACTTTAATGAACACGTCTTCGGCAATACCAACGGGGTAAGCGAGAGTGCGATTTGCAAGTTTAAGAGTCATCTTTGTTGGAGTAAGGTCGGGCAATGATAGTGTTTTCCAAACACTCAAAGGCATAAGATTAATACTGGACCCGAGATCAGCTAGGGCAGTAAATTCTTCAGTTTTGTTGAAAAGGCAAGGCAACACAAAACGACCGGGATCTCCAAGCTTTTCCGGAAGTTCTTTAAGAATAACTACAGAGCAGTTTTCATTTAAGCGTGTGTTGGCGAGCTCAATCAGCTTCTCCTTCTTTTTAAGCAATTCCTTAAATGCTTTAACAAATTTCGGCATGTGGACAAGTGCTTCAACAAGGCTCATGTTGATGTTCATTTGAGAGAGCATCTTCACATAGCTTGACACTTGACAGTCATTCTTGGTTAGCTCGTTGGTCTTGCCTAAGCGAGAAGGATATGGGATATTGGGTTTGGGTGGTGAAGGTGAAGGTGGTAAAGGTTGAGATGTTAAAGGGTTCTTCTGGGGAACATCGTCATGACGAGGCGGAGACGGTAATGGTGCACTAATACTAGGTGTAGGAGGAGTAGGGATAAATGGTGGTGGAGGAGGTGTAGATGATGGGGGCGGGATAGGTGGTCCTACTATGATAACTCCACTACGGGTAGTAATAGCACTCATATTAGCTCGTGGATTGGTGACGGTGTTAGAAGGTAGAGAACTCGAAGTAGAAGGTTGAGTTGTGGGCAAGAAACTAGCCAGCATATTCTTAATATCATTCGTTTGAGTGCTGAAGGAGGATTGAATATTATCTCGAAGCTCGGATCTAATGTCATTTCCTTGCTTGGTGATATCTCCTTTCAAATTTATAATTTGGCTCTGCAGATTCTTGATTTGCTCACCTTGGGTTCTCATGATGGCTTCAACATCGGGGTTAATGGGTGGGGCTTGTTGAGCGGGTGGGTGATAAGGATTAGAAGCTCGTGGTGGGATTTGGTTGCTTCTATTGTAATTGTTGGCGGGGTTTTGGTTTTGAGGAGAAAAACCGGGGGAAAGGTAGTTGTTTGACCGGTAACTCAGCAAATTTCTATCCCCTTGAGGTCGAGCTTGGTAATTTTCCGGTGAATAATTACCATAAGCTGCATACACATTTTTCGGATTTCCTTGAGTAGAAGGACAATCAATGTAAGAGTGTGGACCGCCGTATGTTTCACAAGGATTAGCAACCGCTTTAACTTGTTGTTGTTGTTGTTGTTGGTTTGAAGCGAGAAGCAAGATACTTTTGTTCATTTCAGTCATCATGCGGGTGAATTCAGTCATATCAGGGCTTGCTGAGGTGGAAGAAACATTGACTCTCGGGTTGTTCCTTGAAGAAGCGAAGGAATCCCAATTTTTGTGGTGAGTATTCATGTTCTCAATAAGCTCTCTACACTCCTCGGGTCTCCTTTTCATAAATGTGCCACCGGCGGCTGCATTAATCGTATCACGATCTCGAAAAGTCAAACCGTTGTAGAAAGTATCAATCAATGTGACAGGGAGCATGTTGTGGTTTGGAAAACGATCAATCAAGACATTATATCTTTCCCAAGCATCAAAAAGAGATTCATCGGGATCTTGCATGAAACCGCTGATTTGATTGCGAAGGCTCGTGACCATGGATGGTGGAAAGTAGTGCGGCAAAAAGCGTTGAGTCATGTCATCCCAAGTATGAATGGAATTCTTCGGGAGACGATCAAACCATTTCTCGGCATGATGTGATAAAGTATGTGGGAAGAGTTGAAGGCGAAGAACATCCATTGTGGCACCGGGCAACTTCATGCTTTGGGTGATTGTAAGGAACTTGTCGAGGTGTTTGTTGGCATCATCATCAGGCAATCCACGGAATGGGTTAGTTTGCACTTGCTGAATCATGTGGTGCTTCAACGAAAACTCCGGAGCCGTGATTTGCATCGGCGCAATCGGTCCTCCTCGTCCAAACATGGTAGGTTGACAAAGCTCCTCCATTGTCCGAAGATCGGGCTGTGGAAGAACATTTTTGTTATTGTTGAGGTGCGGTGGATTATTGTTGTTGTTAACACCTGACATACTTAAATCTTCTCGAGTCTCGGGCTCTTGATAATTAGAAGATCTAGTACACATACACCTACAAAGGCAAAAGAAAACAATACCAAACACAAAGACAATATATATACACAATAAAAATAAAATCTTTTTGGATTTTTGAAATTTTTAATTTTTATGGATTTTTATCAATTTTTAATTTTTATGGTTTTTTGAAATTTGATTTTTTATGCAAGAAAAGTAACGCTCACAAGTGAACGGATCCCAAAAAGCAACGCGTCTCTCACAGAAAACCGTTAATCTTTACGAAAAGAGTCGGCAGCGGCGCCATTTTAATGTTGAGATTTTGCTAGGATCAATTGTTGTTCTCGGTATCTTAACGAATTGATTTCCGGCTTAAAGTATGACTCTATTGTTTTTTTTTGTGGAAACAAAAGTTGTGTCGTTGTAGTATTAAGAAGTGCAAAACTATTAAACTAAAGGTCAATTAATTTAAATCTAACTCTATTTTAAAAATAAATGGCGAGTATTTAAAAGCGTGACGAGAAATTAAAAGGCACTTAAAGTAAATAACGCAAACTTAAAACTATCTAAGGAAAACTTAAAACGCAACTAAAACTTAAACTAAGGCAAGGCTAAAATAAATCTAAGGCAAGTAATCTTAAAGTGCGACTACGGAAAAGGCGGGAAAAATAAAGCTTGAAAATTAAAAATTAAAAACAGAAACTAAAAAGAACCTGAAAATACCTCACTTGGAATAATTACTCGTTCGGAATGTCACCTTCACCCTGAATAATTCTTCTTCGTTCGGAATAAATCAACACAAGACACTCATTCGGAATATTTGAATAAAACCTTCATCCGGAATAATTCCTTTATCCGGAATATGTCATTTATCCGGAATAAAGTTTTTATTCGGAACTTTGCTTGGTTCAGAACTTTGGTTCAGAACTTCCTTGGTTCAGAACTTTTGCTTGGTTCAGAACTTTCTTGGTTCAGAACTTTTGCTTGGTTCAGAACTTTTGCTTGGTTCGGAACTTTGGTTCAGAACTTTCTTGGTTCAGAACTTTTGCTTGGTTCAGAACTTTTGCTTGGTTCGGAACTTTGGTTCAGAACTTTCTTGGTTCAGAACTTTTGCTTGGTTCGGAACTTCCTTGGTTCGGAACTTCCTTGGTTCAGAACTTTTGCTTGGTTCGGAACTTTGGCTCAGAACTTTCTTGGTTCAGAACTTTTGCTTGGTTCAGAATATTGGTTCAGAACTTTCTTGGTTCAGAACTTTTGCTTGGTTCAGAACTTTTGCTTGGTTCAGAATATTTTCCTGGGCAAGATACAGTAACAGCAAAAACGAAGAACACAGAGGAACAAGATAGCACGAATCTAACCAAAACTAAATCAAATCAACCACAAGATTAAACCAAACTAATAACAAAACATCTAATAATCATAAACAAACAATCCAAAACAATAAAACTAACAAAACTAACCACAATAATCAAAACCCACTTTGATCAAAATAAGAACATGAACATGAACATAAACATAAAAATCAAAGATTAAAGAAAGGTAGGATGAGATCAAACAATAAAGATAAAGATTAACAAGAATTAAAAGAACACTTACTTGAAATTAAATGGTAATTAAGGTGCAAGACAAGTATTTAAATTTGACAAGTAATTAAATGACAAGGTAATTAAAAGTGGAAGAACTAATTGTCACTATTAGCCAACAAAAATGAAAGTGATTATCCTAATGACTATATATAGGGGAGGATTAAGGAGTGCTTAGGAAGCTTCCTCCCCTCCTTTATTTCTTCTTAATTGCAAGCTTAGGTCCTTCTCTTCTTAATCTTTTGTTAATTGCACCATTAGTCCTTAAGCCTTTTAATCTTCTTAAATCTTGGACTTTAATGACTTTTGGCTCGGGATTTCTTTGGACTCGTCTTTTAATTCTTCAATAAATAAGACTTGAGTTCTTCGGCTTTTAGTAAACTTCCGTCTTTTGACTTTTTCTTCGATAAATCTTTAGAATTTGTCTTGGACTTCCGTTCTTTTTGCACTCTTGACTTCTTGACTTCGTCTTTCATCTTTTTCTTCAATAAAAGCCCGTGAATGCCTGTGTTTTCTCCACTTTTCACCTTTTCGTCCTAAATCACAACAAAAACACAAACCACGCATAATTCCGACATAAAAGACATAAAATACATGTTTTGGCTCGGTTATTATTGTAATTAAGTGGTAAAAAGGATGGGTGTTTACACACCTATCAGTCACTCTATTGTTTTTTACAACTTTTGGATATTTTGACAAAAATGATCCCTCTGTGGCTTTTTTTACTCTTAGGTAATGAATAGTTTGTAAGTTTTATGGACGTAAAATTTAATAGTCGTGTGTTAGGATCGAACTCGAGATTACGGGATTACACACAATACTTACAGAGTTAATTTATCATAAATGTATTTATATGTTTATTAATTAAATCGAGCTTAAAATATCTAACTGTTGTTAAGTTTAAGAGTTAATTAAGGACTAACGGTTAAATGTAGAACTGACTAGAAGAGGAAAAGAAGGGTCCAGAACACCCCTTTGGGTGGATAGGCCGACGATGGACAAAGAGGACAAGGGGGAAAGATTTCTATTTGTGTTTAACTTGGACTACAAGTTTGGTGAACCTATATGAACATATCAAGCCTCTCATAATTCTTCACCTCACTTTCTTCCTCTCTGTCTCTTGCGATCGGACGACCAAACGCACCCTTAGGGTTTCGTTTGGTTTGTTTGGTTTTTCTTGAATCAAGTCCTAGCCTCTCTCTAGGGTAGTTGGGTTGATTTTCCACTATACATTTATGCTCATTTTATACGTACTACTATTATGGTTAATTCATTATTATACGTGTGTACAAGAACGTAATATAATCTTTCTTTAGATTATATCTTGGATCGATTAACAAAATGGAAGATTCGTTCTTGCTCATTGGAATCAAATAGCTAAAAGGTATGTAACCCTAACTCGATTAATTATGAATGTTATCATTATGATCTTGTTAGATCGGTTTCGCTATTACGTGCTTTGATCTATGTTTATGTTTTAATAATTGTTATGAACTTCATAAACTATCGATGACATCAATAGCCGTTTTAACATGTTATAATTATCGAGATCTAAAGTTTTTTTAACTACTAATTGTTTTGAGTTAAAACTACATGTTTTGGTGTTCATAAATTTAGGGTTTTGGTGGGTTGTTTTTTTAAAACGATTTATAAAAAAAAGAAATTGAAACCCTAAAATCACATGTTTTGATCTTTGATTAATTGCATGATTAATTGTTATGTCATGTAAATAAGGTTACGATCCGTAGAGATTTTATTAAATTGTTAAGTGATTTGGGTGGATCCATGACGAACGTGCAGGTTTTTCATAGATCATATGGTTTTATGTGTGCTACTTGTTTATTTGATTCGATAAATCTAGAATAAGGGAAGACTTTTATATATATATAAAAACACTAGATTTATAAAATTTATTTAATAAAATCGTATGTATGTGGCTATTTGATTTATTTATTGCACATATAAATTGGTATTATGTGTTTATGATTTATTCTTTTTGCCTATTTGTATATTTGAATTACATGAATTATTGTAAACAAGGGTAATTATCAAAAAAAAGAAAAATAATACGGACTAAATCATATATATATATTAAATGTTTTGAGATCTAAATTATATTAAATTGCGTTGATTGGTAATTTTCAATAATAATTAGAAAGACCCATCGAATTTGACAAGCTGTGTGGTGGGTATAATGTACCCGACTAAGGAAGGAGGTTACGCTATTTGTCGCTGACCAAATTTCTGGCTCGCTGGTGCGTCAAATTGGAGTTACCTACGATTATTTATTTGCACCTTTACTTTAAGGTTGATTTACCGAAAATTCACATCCGAAACACAATGAATAAGGTTATTTCTTTGTGCTTTAGCCGAGTTCTAGAAAAAGTACGTTGTGAATTTTGTTGCGGGTAATTCTTCAGTTGGTTTAACCAATGGCTCAACAATAACTTATGTATATTTAGTCTCGCTGAAATTTTTTACTAAATGTTTTATTAAACTTACGTTATGGAGATGTATGCATGCTTCTCCATACATTAATTTTGACATCAAAATTTAAACCCTTAAAATTTAAGTCAAATGCCACCTAATTGACGGGCACTTGAAGTTACAATTCGGCATGTCAGATATTGGACGTCATTGTGATGGAAAGAAAAATTTCATTGAATGACAACTTTCTTTATATTAGACGAGTTAATTAAGTTACTTATCGAGATCTAGAAACTTAAGACATTAAGAGGAGATGAAACATGTTTACAATACAAAACGTTTTTTGGGCAATGTAAGTCCCTAAAATATCTAGAAATTGCAATTTTTTTGTCAATTAAATTGTTCGACAAGTTATTATGTTGAATGCATTCATTACTAGTAGATCAACTGATGTAATGGATCTATGTCAATATAGGTTCTAGTTTCAAGAAATATACTATGGTTAATTTATTTACCAAGATAATTTTATTTTCTTGAAAGTATCATCGAAAATACTAATATTTGAACTTATTGATGTAGAAATAGCTCAATCCGGCAACAGCGCTTTAAGTTTGGCGTTCAAAACTTTCTTTGAACATCAAGAACTTACTGGCCCAAACTTCAATGATTGGTATCGCTCTCTGAGAATTGTCTTGAGAGTAGCGGGTAATATTGATTACTTGTCCACGGTCGTGCCGGCCGACCTTGTTGAAGGGGGTTCTGATGCCGAAAAGATCATTAACAATACTGAAATTAAGAAGCACACTGATGTGGATTGCTTAATTCTTGGGAAAATGTCACATTCTCTTCAAAAGAAGTTTGAGCTTTATCCTCCCATGCGCATGCTTGAAGAGTTCAAGTCAATGTTTGAGAAGCCTCAAGCTGTAGAGATCTATTATTTTGTAGATGCTTTTCATAGTTGTAAGCAAATCCATGGGAAATCCGTAAGTGCACACTATTTGGAAATGAGAGGTTCCATGGAACATCTCATTGCATTTGGGAAGCCCTATGACAACGAAATGACGATTAACTTAATCAATAGATCCCTTAACAAGGATTTTAACGATTTTGTTAGAAATTTCAATATGCATTGCGCGGGGAAGACAGTTAATGATTTGCACGCAATGCTCATTAACTATGAAAACGGTGTAAAGGACAAGGCGTCAACCTCTACTCCTCAAGTACTTAACATACAAAAGGGTAGAGTAAGTAAGCCAAAACCGCAAGCGAACAAAAAGATGAAAGGCAAAGGCAAAGGTGATAAGGGCAAGCAAGTTGTGACTAATCAAAAGCCTAAGCAAAACTTTTCTAATATAACGTCCGGTAATTTTCCTGACTTGTTAAATGACTATTTTTCCTTTTGACTTTTATTTAATCAACTATGTGCTTGAACTATGTTTGAACCGGGAACTTATTCTTTGTTTTCTGAAAAAGTGTCTGATGACATGTAATGACTTGACACTGTGCTCAGTCATCATTCTGAAAATATTATGTGAATCTGACCAAATTGCTGTAATGGTCAATGAATTGACAGTAATCCGTGAGATTATTCGTAATTGTGAATTACGTGCTTAACTGTTTAGTTTTAACAGCGTGATCGTTCTTTACGTAATCTGATTGTTTATTAGCTTCTGTATATGTTTCTATGGACGTATTCTTATATTTTTTCTATTTATAGTAATGACTCGTATTTTTTTAAATAATCAATTTACGTAAGGTATTTTCGTATTTTACGTTGATTTTACATTTAACCGTCGTTAGCATTCATAAAACATTTTAAAAATCATAAAATATCATTTTTCGTCGAAAAAGCCTAAAATTAATATATTTCGTCAAATTTTTAAGTTTTACGCATTTTAAACTTATCTGTATACTTTTCAATAATTACTTAAAACTAATTAACCTTTTCATTTTAGATCTTTTAACTATTACCATTAGTAAAATTTTAAAACTTTTACCCTATGTAGGACCCCAAATAACCGACCACACACCACATATCACATGACCATGGCTGAAACTTTGGTATTCCTAAACATAATGTCACTTTCATAGTCTTAACTTACTAGCATTTTTACCTAAACTACAACTATACTACACACGTCATTTTTACTTCACCAAAAAACACACAAATCTCTCCTCTCTCTCTCTAAAACTCACGACAAAAACACAAGAACACACAACCACCATTTTTTATTTTTAAAAGCTTGATTTCAAGAAGATTTAGCACAAATTAAATACAACCTACGGTTTATACAAGTAAAAGGAAGAATGGGGTTTCTTGGTTTGGTCGTAGTTTTGAAGAAGTTGACCTTTTGTTGATTCTTAGTTGATTTGTTAGTAGATCGGGATATCGTGGTTACGTAAATACGCTACTTGAGGTTATTTCTTAAACCTTTTTCAATTCTTTCTTTTTTCATACATAATCTAAGTAGATCTATCCATGCATGTTACTCATCATATGTTTTCTTGAAAATAGAAAGATAAAACATAATTTTGGTTATGATAAAATTTTAGATCTAGGAAATTTATGGATAGATCTATTAGATCCATGTATTTTTAATCTAATTTGAAGATTTTACAAAATATATGTAGGTATATTTTTAGATCTATGAACTTGAAGATATTTTAACTATATTATCTATGTTTATGAAGATTTGAGGGAAACTAGTAGTGTTACTACTAGTGGCTTTACTTGAAAATGCTTGAAAATGAATTTTTACAAAAATGTACTATTCTGTCCGAATTTATTTACAAGGCTTTATAAAAATTGTTTATTGACACTAGATTAGTACAATATCTATATTCACTAATAAAATGAAATAATTTACAACTATTATAAGCATGCAAAATTAAATAACCTACCTTAAATAGAGTAAATGTACTAGAGTTTTAAGCTTAAGCATTAAAATTGCCATCAAAACATTGCCAAATAAAACATACTTTCAAAAGTAAGTAGGATGCAAAAAGTTAAGGGGCTGTTTAGTTGTGGAAAATTTTTCTTAATTTTCTGTTTCTAATTTTCTAGAAAAGAGAACACTTTTCTTTTCTAGAAAAGAGATGAGAATTTTGAAAACTTGTTTAGATAATATTTCTCATTTTCTAAAAAAATAAAAAATTTTAAACGAAACTATTTCAACCATTTTTTTCATGATCAACTTTTTTTCACGTTTTTGGTATTTTTGTTTACGTTTTCGTTTGTTTTTTCCCATCTTCTTTTTTCATATTTTCGTAATTTTTTTTACGTTTTAATTAGTTTTTTACTTTTTATCAGTATTATTACGTTTTAGTGTATAAATTTACGTTTTCGTCAGTATATTTACGTTTTCGTCAGTAAATTTACGTTTTCGTCAGTAATTTTACGTTTTTTCTATAAATTTACGTTTTCGCCAGTGAATTTACGTTTTCGTCAGTAAATTTACGTTTTCGTCAGTAATTTTACGTTCTCGTCTGTAAATTTACGTTTTCGTAAGTAAATTTACGTTTTCGTCAAAAATTTACTTTTTCGTCTGTAAATTTACTTTTTCGTCGGTAAATTTACGTTTTTCGACAGAAAATTACGTTTTCGTAAAAATTTTACGTTTCCGTCAGTACATTTACGTTTTCGTCAGTAAATTTATGTTTTCGTCAATAAGTATACGTATTCGTCAGTAAGTATACGTTTTCGTCAGTAAGTATACGTTTTCGTCTGTAAATTCACGTTTTCGTCAGTAAATTTACTTTTTTGTCAGAAAAAATAAATTTACGTTTTCGTCTGTAAATTTACGTTTTCGTCATAAAATTTTAAATTTAAATTTACTGATGAAAACGTAAATTTAAAGACGAAAACGTAAATTTACTGACGAAAACGTTAATTTACAGACGAAAACGTAAATTTACTGCCGAAAACGTAAATGTACTGACGGAAACGTAAATTTTTGACGAAATCGTAAATTTTCTAACGAAAAAGTAAATTTATAGATGAAAACGTAAATTTACTGACGAAAACGTAAATTTAAAGACGAAAACGTAAATTTTCGGATGAAAACGTAAATTTTCTGACGAAAACGTAAAATTACTGACGAAAACGTAAAATTACTGACAAAAATTTAAATTTACTGACGAAAACGTTAATTTACTGACGAAAACGTAAATTTACAGACGAAAACTTAAATTTTCTGACGAAAACGTAAATTTTCTGACGAAAACCTAAATTTACTGGCGAAAACGTAAATTTTCTGATGAAAACGTAAATTTTCTGACGAAAACGTAAAATTACTGACGAAAACGTAAAATTACTGACGAAAACGTAAATTTTCTGATGAAAACGTAAATTTACAGAAGAAAACGTAAATTTACAGACGAAAACGTAAATTTACTGACGAAAACGTTAAAATAATGATGAACGGTGAATACTGAATAGAGTAACTGTTATTGAAATGGGTTAAATAAAACAATGGTGGGTATGAGGTGAAAATTTAGAAAAGGGTAAAATGTAGTTTTCTAATTTTCTATATAAATTTAGAAAATGAAAATTTTGTAATTTTTGAAAAATATTGAAAAATGATGTTGCTAAACAGCTTTTCTATTTTTCACTTTTCAAATGAAAATTTTTCTAGAAAAGTGGAAAATTTTTCTCCAACTAAACAGCCCTTAAGTTTTTTAAAAATTATGTTTCAAAACTAGGTGCAATATACACACATCTTTAAAACATTATCATGAAGCATCATATAATTAATTTTTTTAAACAATTTTGTATTTCAGTATAATAAAATTGATTATTCTTTTGAAGAGATTTTTTTAATAATTGTTTTTTTTATAAACAGCATAATTTTTTAATGTGTTCCATATAAAATAGATCTAAAAAAATAAAATTTCTAATGTTTAAAAGTTAAATTTAATTTGTTAATAAATACTACATTTGTCTCAAAATACGTGTCTACTTTTAACTTTCGATGTTTTTATTTTATAACTTTGACTTTAGTTTTTTTTGTTAAATAATATTTAATGCAAATTATATAAATAAATATATTTTTAAATATATTTGACAGGTACAATTATATCAAATATTAATTATATAACAAAAAAAAAATATTTATAGTCAAAGTTTTATAAAAAGATTTTAAAAATTAAATGTGAACATTTAATTTGGAATGAAAGAGGTAAATAATTTAAACGTATTTATTATCTAAAAGAGGAATAGAAGTTATTTTAAAAAACAAAAACTATTTAAAAAAAAAAAGCAAAATACGTTTTAACAAACTGAAAATAATATATAATATATATTTTTAAATAAAATAAAAATCATATAACTATAGAAAGTCATAACAAATAATATAATTTTGAAAATAAAATTAATTTATTTTGAGAAAGTCATAAAAATATACATTTTACTTTCCAATTACGACTCCCCTAACTTTTTCTATAAGCTTCCTAATTGAAGGCAGTTTTAAATTCATAACAATTTCAGTTTCAATTCTACACATTCATGTCAAAATTCAGACCTTATCATAAACGAAACGTTCATTACCTATCTTAGAATCCAATTCAAAAAATCAACCTAAAATAAACACATATTTAGTGATTATATGTAAGCGTTACATACATGCATTTTTTTTTAATTTTGTGATTTGTGATTGGATATATTCAATTAATTCCTTATTCTATTAGGAGCCTGTGTTTAATGTGTTTGCATTATTGTTTGAAATCTTTCATGCTAATATGCTATATATTGCAAATCGATTTTATTGTGTTTACAATTTACAATAATCTTCTTCGAATTAATTTATAATTTATAAATTTTGTTTTGTTAATTGCAGACAACTTATCTTAAAGATGAAGATTTTTATGATGCGAATCACTTTGAGATTGATGGTAAACCACAAAACATGGTTCGTGTTTGTTTTCATTTTAGTTTGTATTAGAGATTCTATTTAATTTACATATTAAGTTATGTGTATCTTTGATAAGCATGTGTTCATACTTGATTAGAACTAAATCGATTATGATTTGAAATACATCTTTTTTTATTCATTAGTCTTATTTTCTCTGGATTTTTTAGTAGAGGGCCATGGACATTTCTTGACTTGGTTCTTTGTTTCGAGTGACTGGCTGTATATTATTTATCAGGTTATAAAAGCTACTATATGTTAAGCTGCAAATTCGATGAAATCTACAATAGCTCAGTTGCTTTGTGTTTTTTGGACGAAAAACTTCAAATTCGATGTTTAATGGGGGTACAACAGCAGCGACAATCACTGTTTTACCAATAAACAAATTTTCTCATTACGATTCTTTTTTCAAAATCACTAGGCCAGTAACACTACAACAACTATTTTGTAATACCCTTATTGCAATTGACTGATTAAGAAAACAAATGTTCTTATAATCGTACACTGAACAATTGGTAAGTAGCGCCTAATTATAATTTGTATGGCTTTGATTTTCTCAATTTATCATTTCTTTTCGAAACGTTATTACCTGATATTAGCATGATAATTTTTTTTAATTTGCAAGTTTAATTCAAGATAAAAAGGGATAGTACTCTTTTAAGCATTTGTAAGTTTTTATTTATACTCCTTTTTTAGTTTGACGTGTTAATTTGATGGTCTAAATTTTGCCTTTAATTAATAATTATATTGGTTCATTCTACAAATATGATGAATCAAGATAAAAGGGGATAATAATTCGAGTATGAAGGAGAGGGTGAGGATGTTATGTTATTTGTGCATAACCAGCTATTCAATAAAATGTAAACCTTTCTAATATGTCATCACATAGGTAGTTTGAATAAAAACACACAAAGATTGAACTTCATTCTCAATTATATTCGCAATAACATTGAATATTTCTTTTGTAGCAGGAAAAGTCCATGAAAAATGGAAGTGATATTGTTTATTCAAGTAAGTATTTCGTTGGAACAGATAATCCTTGACCCTAAGGTATGTATGGTGCTTTAAAGTACTTGGATGCATGTACCTTGATTACCATTCTTTTTATACATCTGAAATAATTTAATAGGTTAAAAACGAATGATACATTTGAATCATGTTGTTTTTTGAAACGATAGGTTGAGTTTTCAAAATTTGAATTTAACTATATTGGGTTTTTCTCTTGCCTTATGCTTTCTTTGAAATTCTATGATAATAGGCTTATAAGTATGCCTAATGACTGCTTTGATTCTTCTCTCATAATAGATTTTACTTTCAGAATGCGGAACAAATAGACATTGAAAGTGATAAGCAAAGAAGATTCCGCAAAGTGTTTGGTGAGGTTCTCTCATACTTTCATTAGGTTTTTAACATCTAAGTTTCATGCCAAACTGATATCTAAATAAAAGCCAACAACAAATCGCATGTATGTAGTTTACTAAGGTTAGTATTAGTAATATGTTATGTAAATAATTTTTCAGTATAATTATATAGAAAATAAAATGCTCTTTAGTGGCTCTTTTAATTGTAGGTAGTACCAACCATGTACACTTATATTAGCCTATCATATTTATTTACTGTTATTACTAAAATTTTCATGTAAAATTGACCTATTAGGTAGTCGTCACTGGTGCTTGGGATGCTTTCAACTTTTAGACTGCGATATATATTTACTGTTATTACTAAAATTGTAGATAGTAAGTATCGAACCTCTTTTGCATTCGGCTGTTGATAGCGGCCATATTGAGAAGCTACATAATTTCTCATGATTAGGAACACTTATATGAAATTGAAGGTAAAAATTGAATGCTCAGGCCGGGTAAGGTGGCATACACACAAGTATTTCCATGTAGGTAGCGTTAAAACACATTGTAAAAAATCTAATAAAAACACCTCTCTCAAATGGTCGTTTCCTGAAGTAAATCAAATAAGCCGGTTTAGTAACATGTCTTATATGAATTAATCTGAACACATTAAATATTCGAAGACGTCATAATTATCGAGAAGTAAAAACCTAACACTTGCTTGCTTCAGGAAGACCTATTTTTTATTAATGAAAAATACTTCCAATTTGCACATTATTGATGTATTTCATTTTACACATATAAAACCATAGGCTGTGAACTAAAGATTCGTTGTCGAGTAATCGCTATTAGTGTTGTAGTCGAATAGTTTTGGGCTATAACAGTAAAGCTTAATTTTAAAAAGGTGATGATTGATCAAGTGAAAATTTAAACCTGATGTAAACAGGTGGACAACACGAGTCTCTTCTTAAGAGTAACACAAGTCTCTTCTTAGGTCGCACTCTTAATTTAACTCTCATGATTGATCAAATGGAAATTTAAATGTGATGTAAATGGATAGGCAAGACAAGCAAGTCTCTTCTTATGTATTTAACTGTGATTTTTGATCAAATCGAAATTTAAATATGATGCAAACGGGCAGGCGGAGACTCCGGTGGTTGAGAATGAGCTTTGGTTGCTCACTTTATTTGTTCTCACATACGTCATGGTGGAGACTATAATGCATGGAAGGCCACTTTTGTAATTGTTACATAGTTGAACGCTTATCAAATATTTCATGTTCTTTATAATATTGTTTTAATCTATTACCACAACCCGTTTATTTTTATTTTATGTTTAACATTTGTTTGTTACTTCTTATAAAAATCACTCAATAAACTATACCCGACGTTAGACGGGTCTTTAAGCTAGTTATGAAAATATAAGTTAATACATTCGGTTCGATATATTATACGCTAAAATCGGAGTTAAAATGAGCAAGATATGGTCGTTTGAATTTCGTTGTCGGAAAACTTAATTTTTGAGGAAAACGCTATAATTAACTTGCTGTCTAGATTTTTATATAGGTCAAAATGACTTTTCGAGTTAAAACCGAGCTATTTTAGGTGTCGAAATGTGTACTAAATATTGTATGTGATTGACGAAAGTGTTTTGAAAAGGGTAAAAGCGCAAAATAGAAATACTTGAATTGTTGTTGAAATTAAGCGTTGAAAGTGGAAGTTGGTATTTTGCGGAAAATAAGTTATTGGTTAATTGTGGTTGAGAAAGTGTTGAAATTAGGGGAAATTAGGTCGAGATTTGGGTATTTACTAAATATGGCAAGTTTTGAAATGACGCCGAAAGGTTGTCGAATTTTCTGTAGAAATTGTGTCGAGAAATTTATTAAGTTAAATTTGGGTAAATTAAAATTTACGCCGAAAGGCTATCGAAATTTCGTCGAGTCAAAAATAATTTTTTGCCTAAGTATACTATAATAATTATATCGATATAATTTCGATTAGACATGTTTTAACTATCAAACAATGCATATGATCCATGTGTAACTTACATGACGAACTTAAGTGATCTATTGCTAGCGCCTAAACTATACTCCATCCGTCCCAAATTTATAGTCCCCTATACCATTTTGGAACGTCCCAAAATTATAGTCCCCTTCCAAAAATAGATGTAACTAATGTAACAAGTTTACCATATTGCACCTAGTGGTATAAGAAATTACAAACTATATATAAAGTCTTAATTAATTGCAAAAGGGTAAGAGTGTCATTTTACAAAAACGTAAGAGAGAGAATGTTGTGATAGTGATGTTTTCTAAAACAATATGTTTTTTGTTGAGGGACTATTAATTTGGGACGGAGGGAGTAGTATTATATTTAGGTTGTCGCTAGAGGTGCTCGCTATTATGTGATCATACTTGTGCGGTTAGATACATTGCTTGAGGTGTGTTTATAGTGACTTTATAATTCCCTATTAAAGTGCTTTCTATGTTTAATGTTTTGGGATGTGATAAATTCTTTTGGTACTTGCTTCTGGATGCAATAAAACTGTTTTCTGTGAACGCTCTGTGAGCATTGTTTATGATATAGTTTAAGTTGTGTTATCCATAGTCCCCACTATCATGAATCGTTATTTACACTGCTGGAGTAAGCTCTTATGTTATCCAATAGATCTATGAGGTTTGACAAGCTCCACTCGGGCATTCTGACGTCGAACGAGTGTATATCGTTTGTGTGAACTGAGTTATCGTGGCTAGATACTCTATTGGGGCAATTTATATGTGCAACTATTGCATGTACTGGATCATTAGTTTCGATGTCATGAGCTTAGCCATAAATATTGTAAAAACCCAATTTATCCTACACTTGGCACTATATCTCCCATAGTTTCATGTGTACATGAAATGAACTTTCGCGGCCCAACTTGATATGATTTGCTTTGAAACCTATATTCTGACGAACTTTATGTTGACCCCTTTTAGCATTTATCTCAGGTGATTGATGATGATGTGTATCTGCTGTATGAAGTACTTGGAGACCGCATGCATTTCATGGCTATCTTCGGATATTTATCTATTTATGATTTTGAACTATTATCTCATTGATGTCTAAAACTTTATTATTCCACTACGCTATATTTTGAAAACTGAGACCTTTGTACTTTATTGTTTTAATTCAATTCAAAGAGGTATTTTTAGAAAACATCTCATATAGAGTCGTTCTCTTGTACCTTGAACTATGATACAATGACGTAACAACACCCGAGCTTTACCGCTTCCGCACACCACAATTTGGGGTCTTACAGCCAAGAAGAATAAATCTCAAAAGAATGAGACTTGTCACCATTACGGCCCCAACGGTCACTGGAAGATGAACTGCCCTCTGTACCATGGTGAGTTGAGAGAAATTAAGAAAAAGAAGTCTGAGCTACGTGCTGCAGCTTCAGGTAACTTATTTATGATTGAATTGTTTAATTTAACATACAAAATAAATTCCTGGGTATACAATAGGGAATGCGGTATTAACATTTGTAACACGCTTCAGGAGTTTAAGCTGGAAAGGAAGCTATCCTATGGAGATCAATATCCGCAAGTGGGCAATGGAGCACAAGCAACTGTTGAAGCTATAGTAGTGATTAATTTAGTTTTACCTTCGAGTTTAGTACTGATCTTAGACAATTGTCATTATGCACCTTCTATTGTTAGAGGTGTTATTTCCTTATCTTGTTTGTTGGATCTTGGATTTATTCACACTATTGATAGTAATGGAGTTTCTGTTTTCGATGATGGTATTTATATTTCAATACAATTTATGTGAATGGTGTGTCTGAAATTGACATGCATGATAATGTTTCCAAGTATAATAATATTTCTGTCTTTAGCATGAATAAGAAGAGAAAGTTAGATAAGAACTCTTCTTATCTTTGGCATTGTAGACTTTCCCATATTGGGAAGATACGCATACCAAAGCTGAAACGTGAAGGTCTTTTAGAAAATATCAATGATGAATCATTTGATAAATGTGAGTCTTGTATCTCTGGAAAGATGACCAAGAAACCTTTTAATAATAATGTTGAAAGGGCTACTGATTTACTTGGTTTAATACACACTGATGTGTGTGGACCACTTAGACATGTGTCAAGAAAAGGTGCTAGCTACTTCTTAACATTTACGGATGATTTTAGCTGTTATGGTTATGTTTATTTACTTAAACATAAACATGAGGTATTTGAGACATTCAAAGTGTTTAAAGCAGAAGTAGAACTGCAAATTGGAACGAATATTAATGGTCTTCGTTCAGATAGAGGTGGCGAGCACTTAAGCTAGGAGTTTAAAGATTATCTAAGTAAGAACGTAATTTTTCAGAATCTTACTTCTCCTAATACTCCACAACAAAATGGTATATCCGAAAGGAGAAACCATTCATTATTAGATATGGTGCGATCAATGTTTAATCATACAACTTTACCATTATCCTTTTGGGACTATGCATTAGTATCTGCTGTTCGTATTCTAAATATGGTTCCCACAAAGAAGGTAAATAAGACACCATATGAAATATAGTATGACAAAACACTGTAAACCCAACAGTTTTCAGGTTTTGATTACGACATCATTGTACACGTCACCTCATGATATATACATATTACCACCTTTGCATGAAAACTTTGTACAATCATATGCATCATACATGAGCATACATTATTTTGATCACTAGAAATTTGAGCATTTTATCATATCTGGGAACAGTTGAAACATTTGATCAACAAGAACTTTGAACAATACATTATGATTATGAGTATTCAATCATATGATCACAAGAACACTTGTATGACTAAATTTTTATGAGCATACATACATACTATATTTCATTGAACATTACGTATGACTACATCTTTATGAGCATACAGAAGCTACAAACAATCATTGTTTGGGACTATTAAGTCACTTGTAAACACATGAGCATATTCATGCATCATTTTAGGTTTATAAAAATCTAAAACCGTGATCGCAGTTAATAACGGTTACCAAGAAACTACATATTCTTCAAAAATATATACTTATATATTTTCTTCACACCATAAACGATACTACGAGTCAACATAAGCTACTTTTCCTATATTAAACTTTACACTTACCAACTTTAACACATTTTATTAAGTGTCTTTAATACAAGGGATTGCCTCGTAATAAAAAGATTCGTTATTCCAGTCTTTTCGAATTGATTACTTGTTATTAGTGCGACTCAGTCGTTCTTGGTGGAGAATAAAAAGGTTTGATTATCTATTTTAAACTAAAGACAAATATGAAAATGTCGTTGAGTAAAATGAAAGCTTTAAAACTTAAACTAAAATTACGAGTTAAAAATAAATGATTAAAAACTTAAAAGTACATTTTAAAGATAAAGTAAAATTAAACTAAGACAAAACTTGTTTAATAACAACACTAAGTAGAAATTTGGGAAAAGATTTACATTAGAAACTAAAAACTTTATAAAACTAAAAACTCAATCCATCGGAATACTAATGGTCGGAACCCCATCAAAATACGGAAAAGGAAATCCTATCGGAATAATCCAGTCGAAATGTATTAAATGAATTCTGTCGGAATAAGCACAAAGCTATCGGAATGACAGTATTGGAAAGCATTTCAGTCGGAATATAAGAAAAACAGACTATCGAAATAATGACAAACACACCCTATCGGTATAATCCAATAAACAAATATGTCGGAATTTTGATCGGAAAAACCATCAGAATCAGAAACCCTTTTCCGATACCTTTTATCAGAATAATAATGGGACCTGTCGGAATCAAAAAGGTCCTTATCGGAATGAACAGTCGGAAAAGGGTTTACCCTTTTCTGATGACTTGCAATTCGTGAAAAGCAAAACCAAATAAGCAAAGTTTTAATAAGCACTATCCAAAACTTTACTAATTATAAGATAAAAGGGGTAATAAGCACGAATAAGAACTTATCAAAACTTTAAATAAGCAACTTTTTAAATCAAACCATAAAAAGATGAAACTTTTAAGAAAAATGAAATGTAAATAAGCTAAATACAAAATAAGCCAATAAGCATGATTAGCTCAAAGCTTAATACATATAAAAACTTAGATAGAAACCAAAAGATAAACTTTTTGTTCTCATAAACATCAAGATGAAACAAAATCAAAGATTATCACGAATCAAAGATAAATGAAATAAGAAAGGTAGAAAGAGATTAAAGATGAAAAGCTTAACTTGAACTAGTAGATTAAAGATTCAAAAATACAAGATTGAATTAAAGCTTAAACATGAAAGAAAGAAAAGTTGAAGTTTTAGTGAGAGAAAGTTAAGCACTTTCTCTCTCTAAAATGAAAAACTACCAAAGAAAATAAACTAGCTAACACCCTCCTAATGTATCATTAGGAGGGTATATATAGGAGGTGGGGAGTGCATGTGTTGCTTCCTTCTTTCTTTCTTCTCGACTCGATTTAAATTCTTTGTCTTTCTCGACGTCGTCTCGGGATTTCTCGATATAAATTGAACTTGTCTTAATATTTTCTTCTTCTATTAGACTTGAGTTCTTCAACTTCATTAAACATCCGTCTTTAGACTTTTTCTTTGATAAATCTTCAGAATAGGCCTTGGACTTCCGTTCTTTTTACACTCTTAATCTTTTGACTTCGTCTTTTCTCGTTTTCTTTGATAAAAGCCCGTGATAGCCCGTGTTTTCTTCCTTTTTCATATTTTTATCCTGAAACACAATAAAAACACAAATCACGCATAATTCTGACTTTTACGACTTAAAATACACATTTTGGTCTTGTTATTATTGGAAATAAGTAGTAAAAGGATAAGTGTTTTCACACTTATTAAATCCCCTACACTTGACCATTGCAATGCCCTCATGCAATGCATTAATTTCAAAGCACATATTACATTTTTCATCATAAATACCCCACCTTGGTTGTAACACCCCATTTTGATAAATGGAATGTCACGCGTGATTATGGCGTGTCATCAAAGCATGCAAGGTAATATGTACTAAAACATACATGACCATAGGGAAGACCGGAATCAAACATCGGTTCCCAAACATAAGCCCAAAACATAAATAAAGTAAATGAACAAAAGGAAGACTAAACAAGCATAAATATATGAAGGCATGAGGAGAAGAAGTCTAAGGTAGCTCCCATCCTATGCGTTTCCTCCAAATGCTACAGTCTAACTTTAGGTACCTGCCGTTTTGGGACATGGAAAGGAAAGTAACGACTGAGCATAACGCTCAGTGCACGGATATACGACATAGTATGAATGGCTGAAAAATAAATAAGACTAATAGCAGCGGAAATGTATAAGTCCTGGAAAACCTGGAACATGTTCATAAAAATGGTTTATAGTTTGAAAAGCCTTATGTTTATCTTGTAAAAACTGGTTAACATATTTTACCATTAGCCAATATAGGTCATGAAATATCACCGTGCATGAATACTTGGAGGGGTGACCTCGTCATGCAAATTAGAGGGGTTGCCTATAATTTAATATTCTGGTTCTGGGTAGGAGGGATCAGCTCCTCGTGAAGGATGCAAGGCACACACCACATTCACACTGAATAATCTGCTGAAAACATGTATACTAGGATGCACCCATACGCCCCACCTGATAATATAATAAATGGCCAAAAGCTGAAAGGGACGCCATGAGCAATCACTCCGCCGTGGGGAAGTCATAACACCAGTGCCTCTAGTGTTATGGTTATGGTACCTCCATATCTAGGTGAAACTAGTCATGCATGTATATGGCTTTAGGTATTCTAATTAAACATAAGCAATCAAAACATATAAAACATATAATGGGAAAACAGTTGGCTGCATACGGGGAATCCTAATAAGGAAAGAATGTCCATACTGAAAGGACGGAGAATTCGTACCTTGTGTCCAGTGAACGAAGAAGACGAATGGAAGAGAGTCCTACTTCGGTATCACTAATGCTACATAAATACATACGTGTATAAGTATCTGATTACTGAGTACATAACTGATTTTATATCATGTCTTAGCTTGTTTTATATGTTCATGTCATGTTTTACTGATTTAAGCTTTATATTGTGTTTATCATATATTCTGTCTATCCTGATTAAGTATTTCTTGTATTTCATGTATTATTATACTTGTTGAATAATAATAAGTAACTTTCTAAAAACAGCAGGTTTCTTAAAATAGAAAGTTTTCAAAAATAGAAAGTTACCAAAAATAGAAAGTTTCCAAAAGTAGAAAGTTTCCAAAAATAGAAAGTTTCCAAAAATAAAAAGTTTCCAAAATAAGAAAGTTTTCAAAAATAGATTTACTGCTTAAAATATATAAGTTTCTAAAAATAGAAAGTTTCCATAAATAGATTAGTTGCCTTAAATAAATAAATTTCTAAAAATAGAAAGTTTCCATAATTAGAAATAAGCTGGATGATTAAGCTAATAATATATAAGCTTAAGTTTTATTGATTAGTATTCTAATTCATGTGATATATAGTATAGTTTATTAATTATTACTTGTAAATTAAATAAACTATAGGTTATAAGATTTAATTAAATATAACATGATTTAATTAAATAAAAGGTAATAATACTTAGGTTAAAAGATGTATTAATATATATTAATAATATAACCTAAGTCATGTCAAATAAATTAATTATAGGTCATGATTTTAATAATTAATTAACTATATAGTCTAATTAAATGGGAAAACATTTAGGTTAAAAATTCATGTATTAATAATAAAATTAATAACCTAAGTCATGTAAATTAAATTAATCATGTTCATGTTTTTAATTATTTTAATTTAAGTCTTGTAAAAATAATATAACTTGTAAAAATAATAAACCTTGAAACATAACTCATGAACCGGACCGTGTTTCAAATCTAAACATGTGTGAACCGGACCCGTGATTAAAACCCATGAACCGGACCCAAAATCACCACCATACCCTGACCTAGGTCGGGGTTTCCCCTGCCTTGCTGCTGCCACCATCACCACCAAACCAAGACCACATGGTCTCGGTGGTGCGAGTTAAGCCAAGCCGAGACCTCCTTGGGGCTCGGTTAGGCGTCGGCCACAACAAACAAACACCCCTTAACCCTAAATTGATTACACCCCATGATTAAAACAACATGTTTACGCTTGTTTTTAATTAGTTAATTAAAAACATTCATGATTTTATGTGATTAATAAATCAAAACATAAAAGAAAAGGGTTAGGGTTTATACCGATCACGTGAATCAAAGAGGATGAACACATGAATGATCCTTGTAATAGATCTAGCACCAAAATCAAATCGAACACCCCTCTTGGTGTTCTTTTACCCGGCGGCCAAAGAAGGAGAAGAAAAGGGATTAGGGTTTCTTGTTTTTTTTCTAAATTTTGTGATTATGAAACATGATTTCTCCTTTTTCTTGTTTAGTAAGAAAATGATGGGCTAGGCCCTTTCCTTTTTCTAATTTCGTGGTAAGTGGGCCCCCAAAGGGGAACCCCGTTGTTTTTCCCGTGTTCTAATTATTACGTGTTCTTGTGTCGTGTTTACGTGATTACAATAGTTATCGTTCGTGTCTTATTATATTTATTCATGATCGTAATAAATATACCTGAATACGTAATACTAAGCTCGTGATTATTTACGTTCATGATTTCATGTTCGTATGTTCGTGATTATAATTATTATTGAAATAATTATCGTGTATTAATACGTATTAAATACTTATCGTGATATAACACGTACGTAATTCTTGTAATTAATATTCGTGATACGTGTTTATGTTATATAAGGAAAGTTTTAATCCTATACGTACGATCATAAGTGTACTGTTCATGGTAAAAGCATGCGGGTTTTACAAATCTTCCCCCTAAAAAGAATAATTCGTCCCCGAATTATAGATAACGTAACTGAAGGAGAAACACACCTAATAACTAAGATTTTACTTAGTTATGAAAGAGTTATCGTCCCATCTATTCGAATTGATTACTGGATAACGTGTGACTCAGTCGTCTTTTGGTGTAAAACAATAGATTTGGTCGTTGTAGTAAATTAAATTGCAAGACTTTAAAGTAAATGACGGGTAATTAAAACTAAAACTAATTCAAACATAAATGGTGCAATATTAAAACTTTTAAAATTAAATTAATTAAAAGACTTAAAATTAAAGCTTGACGAAAAGTAAAATTGAAAATTTAATAAAAATGCAAACTTGGAAATTAAACTAAGACAAAATATGAAAAACCAAACCTGTCGGAATACACCCGTCGGAATGATCCGTCGGGATCCTATCGGAATCCAAACTTACCACTACTATCGGAATATGGAACACGGTCGGAATCCAGATCGGAATGTACCAAGAGTACCTCTGTCGGAATGTTGATCGAAATCCAATATCGGAATGACAAACCTTGGGACGATCGGAATGAGGATCGGAATCCTGGTCGGAATGCTGTCACCACAAAGCCTAATCGGAATACCAAACAAGCACCCGCGTCGGAATGAAAATCGGAATCCAAATAGGAATTACAAACCCTTTTCTGATCCACTGATCGGAATGCCCGTCGGAATGCAAAGCCCTTTTCCGACGGGTTTAATCGGAATACAGTAAAAGAAAAATGTAAATAAGCAAAACAAATAAGCTATGAACCAAATAAGTATACAACTAAAAACTTAACTAAAACACGTATAAGAAAAAGCTAATAAGCTAAAATTTAAAGACTTTTGAAAACACTTAAATGAAAAAGATATTCGAAAACAACTTTTTTATAAAATAACTTTTATAAAAACTTAAGTCAATATAAGAAAAACACAAATAAGCTATAAAATTAATAATCCAAAACAATCAAAAGCATAAAAACATAACATTTAATCAAATAAGCATAACAATAAGCACATAAACATAAAGATTAAACAAAACAAGAAACGTAGAATGAGAGATTAAAAATAAAAACTTGATTAAAAATAAGATTCAATAACAAAATTAAAAGACTTACTTGAAATTAAAGGCAAGAAATTAAAGGTTCAAGACAAGGAAATTAAAATGACAATTAAGTAAATGACATGAAAATTAAAGGTGCAAGTAATTAAAGGTGGAGAGCTAAGTTGTCAAATTAGCTAACACCTCCTAATGTGTTATTAGGAGGGTATTTATAGGAGATTAGGGAGGTAAGCATGTGTTGGAAGCTTCCTTCTTTCTTTCTTTCTCGTCTTTTCGTCTTCTAAATCTTCGACTTTTTCGACTTTGTCTCGGGATTAATTAAACTCGTCTTATAATTTCTTCATTAATTAGACTTGAGTTCTTCGACTTTATTAAACTTCCGTCTTTAGACTTTTCTTCGATAAATCTTCAGAATAGGCCTTGGAATTCCGTTCTTTTTGCCCTCTTGATCTTTTGACTTCGTCTTTTGTCTTTTTCTTCGATAAAAGCCCGTGAGAGACCGTTTTTTCTTCCCTTTTCACATTTTGATCCTAAATCACAACCAAAACATAAAGCACGCATAATTCCGACATTTACGACATAAAATACACGTTTTGGCTTGGTTATTATTATAATTAAGTGGTAAAAGGATAAGTGTTTTCACACTTATTAAATCCCCTACACTTGACCATTGCAATGTCCTCATGCAATGCATTAATTACAAAGCAAGTTTTACATTTTCCATCATAATCAATCCACATTGGCCTTTATTAAAGAGATAGAAAATTATAAAATATTTAAAGGAAGAAAACAAATAAAAATATCAAAAACTTACCTTAGGGTTTTGGAAATGTCATGAATGATTATCATCCTCATGTTTCACGTTCCCTATACCAAGCTTAAAAACGAGATCATTGTTATTATAAGTTAGCAAGCTAACACAAACTCATGTGGGCCAATTATTTACTTAGACTCCCTTATTCCTAGGTGTATCTCTTATATTTTAATTTTGTCTTGAATGATCACGAGGATGCATTGTTTGAATTATTTTGATAGTTATTTAGGCCGAAAATAAAGTGGGACGATTTAATCAATAGTTAGCTAAAGGACAAAATCTTTTAAAACTGCTTCTCGGGACCTCATAAACTTCATATCTTGGCATAACTTGCTTCACGATTTGAGACCTTTCTCGGAACCGATATTTGGCAGCGACTTCATATTCAAATCTTGAGAGACGTTCTTGAAATTATGGTCTTCTCTTCATAATAGGAATTTCTTCACTTGAACTTTTTGAGAGATTCTTCATATTTGGACCACGACTTCTTCATTTTTCTCCAATCTTTATTTTGGATTTTGATATACAATGATCCGCCTCCTTTTAGGACTTGGATCTATTTATCCTCATACCTTGTTAGGGCCTTTTTGGATAGACTTCTCCATGATCTTTAGGGGAGTATTTTCTTTTCGTTGTGTGTCTCGATCCTTCATATTGATTTTTGATAAATGATTCTTCACATCACTTTGGATATTTAGCAACAAAATGTAGCCCTCATGTCTTGTTAGGACCTTTTCGGACTCACCAATCTTCGCATCCCGCTTCAATAAGTTATGCCTTGGCTATGAACTCTAGTTAATACCGAGCAACTTTTAAACGATCTTGGGCTAGAAGCTAAGTAACTTTTCAAATCGTACAACCTTATTTATTGCAATTAAATTTATTAACAAGCGATGGAAGAAAAGCTCATAATTAACTCACATAAATTTATGAAAGAATACCAAACTCATAGTTGACTCTATCATCTCTCGTTCTCCATAATTTAAAATCTCAAGGAATGAGACTCGTGAATGCTTAGCCAATTAAATCAAAGTTTTGGGTTTTCAAGTCGTCTATAGGATCTTGAAACTTCTTAGACTTTTTCAAGTTTAGACTTTGCATTTTAAAGTTCCCTTGATAAACGATTTTCTAGGATCAATTATAGGAACTTGCGAAAAGTTCTTGTCCTTAACCCGTAAGAGTTATGACTTTCGCGTTTAAAGTTCCCTATATAAAATCCTAGCAAAACCTGACTTAAACACATTAAGGATACTAGCTAGAGTAAACTTAGATAAGTAAACTCGGGTTGAGTCAAAAGATTCACAACGATAAAAAATTAAGATCACTTTATTAAAAATTTATTCTAGCAAAGAAAGAAAATAACTATAACAAAGGTAAATACTAATAGGCCAAAATAGATCAAAAATTTTGAAAAATGTCGATTAATTAATTTTTTCGGTTAAAATGAGGACAAATACAAGGAAAAGCCCACTTAACATCGATAGAAATCCCCCCTACACTTAATATAAACATTTTCCTCAACGTTTAAGCATGTGGAAGTAAACTCCCCTACACTTAGGACATTGTGCACTTTGTTTAAATCTTGCTAAGGAAGAGACAAATAAAGTTGTTCCTATTTTAATATTGGAAAATATAAAATAGAGAATCAAAAGAGTTTAGGATAGAACCGGGAAGACGGGTACACGGGATCACGGTTCGTCAAAAGTCATCAAGAATTGATCTTTGATAGCTCGAATCCCTGCTCATGATAAGAAAGAAAACAACAAACACTTACGAGGGTCTCCCCCTACACTTATTATAAAAATAAACAAAAAGGATAGATACTGCGGGTTGCCTCCCGAGAAGCGCTTGTTTTTGTTAACTGAGTCGTGAGCCTGACTCGACCTTGATTAGCATAGGAAGAAGCTTGAAACACATCCACCGGGATCAAATACATGGTTTTCGTCCATCAAATAGCAAAGGCTTAAGGCGAACAAAGCAAGCCAAAGAAAAGTAGGCAAGGTTCCCTTAAGCAGTTGTTGAGCATGGTGGTAAACAGTATGATGCAGCACAAGCATATCTCCATGGTTTCCAAAAGTCTTTCCTTTTATTTCATCAGATGGATACTGAGATGGCGTAAACATTGCAATACCGGGGTCAAACACCGTTTCCTTTAGGGGAAAATAACACTCAGGCACAATAGACCTTGAAGAAGATCCGCTCAAAAATCGCACAATCTCATCCCCAGAAGGTGGATAGAGAGGTGTCAAAACATAAGTACTGCGGATGTTGGTGTCTTCCGGTTTATTCTCCTTTAGAACGGGTTTCTTAATATCCGAAGGAGGATAAAGAGCATCATCAAAGTCCAAAGGAGGAGAATCATTCTCATTTGGGAAGTAAGTGTTGAGAAAAGTAGAAACGTCTTACTCAAATGAGTAGTCATCCAAAGTAGGATCAAGCATGGTTGGTGGAGGATCTTCATCAAAAGTAGGTGCAAGGTCATCATGTGAAGAATCACTCGAAAGAGTATCGACATTCTCAAAATCATCAAAAGTTGGCATGTCTGGATACTCTGAAACAAAATTATCATAATCATCCCCATCGGAACTAGAATCATCATAATCATCATAAATTTGAGGAGACTCATGTATTGGTGGAGGATCTAAATTGGAGAGAGGATCATCCACATCATCTTGGAAAAGTGGATTGTCGTAGCAAGAATCGAAAAGAGGATTATTGTAGATGACAAAATCATCAAGTACATTAATCATATTCGCTTATTCTCTTCCACTGGGTTTGGTTGTGATCTTCCCCATTTTAAACACTTGTACATCATTCCCGACCCTTAAGATTAGCTCACCTTCGACAACATCGACTAAGGCTTTTCCGGTTCTCAAGAATGGCCGATCAAGTATTAACGGAATACAAGGGTCCATTTCATAATCAACAACAACAAAGTCGACCGGAAAAGTGAAGGTGCCAACTTTAACAAACACATCTTCGGCAATACCAACGGGGTAAGCGAGAGTGAGATTTGCTAGCTCAAGAGTCATCTTTGTTGGTGTAAGATCAGGCAATGATAACTTTTTCCAAACACTTAAAGGCATCAAATTTATACTTGCCCCAAAATCGGCTAAGGCAGTAAATTCTTCGGTTTGGTTAAAAGTACATGGTAGCACAAAACGACCGAGATCTCCAAGTTTCTCCGGAAGTTATTTAAGAAGGATTGCAGAACAATTCTCATTCAATCGAGTATTAAAAAACTCGGCCATGTTCTCCTTCTTATTAAGCAATTCCTTACACTTCTTAACAAATGTCGGCATTTGGGCAAGAGCTTCAACAAGGCTAAGGGTGATGGTCACTCCCGAAATCTTTTTCAAAAAGTTTGACACTTGAATGTCATCCTTGGTGAGCAATCTGCCTTTGTCTAACCGAGAAGGATAAGGGATGTTGGGTTTATAGGTGGAAGGTGGGGTTGGTGAAGGGTTTTTTAGGTAGTTCTTCATTAAGAGGTGGAGACGGTAATGGAGAACTAAGACTAGGCGTGGGAGTAGGAGGGATAAATAGTGGTGGAGGAGGTGTAGATGGAGTAACCGAGGGAGGAGTAGATGGTCCTACTAAGGTTGCTCCACTGCGTGTAGTAATAGCACTCACATTCGCTCTTGGGTTGGTGACGGTATTAGAAGGAAGAGAGCCCGAAGTAGAGGGTTGAGTACTTTGAAAGAAACTAGCCATCATATTCTTTAAATCATTCGTTTGATTGCTGAAGGAGGTTTGCATATCATGTCAAAGCTCGGTTCTAATATCATTCCCTTGCTTAGTGATATCTCGTTTCAAGTTGATGATTTGGCTTTGAAGATTCTTGATTTGCTCTCCTTGGGTCCATATGAAAGTTTCCACATCATGATTAATGGGTGGTGCTTGTTGAGCGGGTGGGTGATAAGGATTAGAAGCTCAAGGTGGGTTTGGGTTGCTTCTATTGTAGTTGTTGGGGTTATGGTTTTGAGGAGAAAAACCGGGTGAAAGAAAGTTGTTAGAACGTTAACTTAGCAAGTTACGATCACCTTGAGGTCGAGCTTGATGGCTTTCCGTTGAATAGTTACCATAAGCCGCACACACGTTTTCCGGATTGTCATGAGTAGAAGGACAATCATTGTATGAATGAGGACCGCCGCAAGTCTCACAAGAAAGTGCGACAGCTTAAACTTGTTGTTGTTGTTGATTTGTAGCCAAAAGTTGCATATTTTTGCTCATTTTGACCATTGCGCGGGTCAATTCGGTGATATCAGGTGTTGAAAATACGTTTTACGTATTTGTGAAGGATCGGTCGCTCCAACGATAATTATGTAATGGGCTCGTGATCCACTTAGTAAATGTATAGTCCATATAGCCCACATGTAGGGTGGGCTATATATATCCCCTCCTAGCATGTTAGGAGGGGTTGGTCATTTTTCATATTTCTCATAATCAATCTTTACTTTCTCTCTCTACTTTTCTCTTTTCTCTCCTTTCTCTCTCTACTCCCTCATCTCCCTTCTCATCTCTTTTATATTTATCAATCTATCCCTCTATCAAATCCATCTAATGAATCATGTAGGATAGGCCAAAGATCACGTAGACCTTCAATTGGTAACGAGATCATGGTTAGTTTGGTTTATTCTTGTTTTTCTTTTGTTTGATTTTGATGGGTTTTGATTTAATCACGCTTAAACCTTAAAAAGTTTGTATTTTTTATAAAAAGTTGGTATTTTTATGCTTTAAATCATGTCAAATCTTTAGATTTACTTACTTTTTAGATAAAAATCACAAATTTTTATACAAAAATAAAAAACTTTTATTATCAAATCTTAAAAAGTTTGTGTTTTTATAAAAAGTTTGTGTTTTTCTCTTTTTAATTTTGTATTTTTATTGATAAAACCCTTTCTATTTTGATTGCATTTTGTTTGAATTATTTAAATTGAACTTTTAATTTTATCCTTTTTTATTTTTTTATAATCAGTTTCCACTTTAATTTTTTATTATTGATTTTCGTTTATCAGTTTATCAGTTTTATCCTATCTGGGTTTTTTCTGTTATCAGTTTTTTATATAACCTTTTTTATTTTTTTATAATCAGTTTTTATAAATTTTTTTATATAATCAGTTTCTCAATTTTTATCAGTTTTCTGTTTTTTCTGTCCAAATCTTTCTGTCCAACATTCATAAAGTTCCAAATCTTTCTGTCCAAATCTTTCTGTCCAAATCTGTCCCAACAAAACTGTTCTTCCATTCTTAAAGTTCCGGATGAACAAAAGTTCCGGATGAACAAAAGTTCCGGATGAACAAAAGTTCCGGATGAACAAAAGTTCCGGATGAACGAAATCTTCCGGATGAACGAAATCTTCCGAATGAACGAAATCTTCCGAATGAACATTCTTCCGAATGAACATTCTTCCGAATGAACATTCTTCCGGATGAACACAATTCAAACAAAACGGAAAACATTTAGACTCTCACCCATTTCGACTCCCCCTCTTTTTGAACTCACACTCGGACTCCAACCAACATCACTCGACCCACTCACCCTCGACTGCAACTCAAATCCTCGCTCGACAGCAAAGACTCGAAAAGTTTTCAACACACCACTCCACAACTGACAACCTCTCGTCTCACCAACCTTTACCCACATAACTTTCTTTCAAGACTCGAAAAAACTTACTCAAACTCTCCCTCACCAGACTCCATTTTTTATAAGACTCGACCAACAAAAACACTCTCGGACACCCAACCCAACACCTAGACCTAGACTTGTGAATCCAAACTCGCTCGACCCTCACACCTTCGACACCATTTTGACATCACCCTCGAACAAACCAAACACAACTAAACAAACACCCTCGTCAGATTCTCTCACCAGCCTCCCTTCGAACCCCTCACTCATATCAACATCACCCTCGACACCATTTTGCCTCAAAAACAGACTCGACACCGATCCCAACACCCAACCTCACCAAACTGACTCCCTCACACTTCACCTAGACTGACGCTCGACTCCAAAACCAAAAAGATCTCAGATTTGCTTCGTGGTCATACTTGCATACATCTCGTAACACACGACATATCTTTTCATCATTGATCTTTTCTTGAAACAGCATCCAATTTTAATATTCGAAGTGAAGAAAAGATTAATAACAATCTCTGTTATTATCTTATCTCGTTTCGATTAAATTAAAGAAAATCACAAGAAAGACTCGAACAGATGATAGAAGACAGACTCAACAACATGAAATCAAATTAAAACACCTACCCGAGATCCATTTTGATAGATCTTGAAGCCAAAAATCTTAGGTATGTTCGTGGGTTGCGTTTGTTGATGCATGAGATTCGGATATCAGAAGGTTGAAGGTGTGATTTGGGTAAAGAATAGGAGCAGGATTGAGTTTTTGTTTTGAGAAGAGGAAACAAGAGAGTGGGAGGTTTCGGTGATTGCAGTTTGTGTTTGTGGGTTTGTTGATGAGAGAGAGAGATAATCAAAAGACGGAGGAAACAAGGGAGATAAACAAGGGGCATGAGAGAGATAGTTTACAGGCTTTGAGAATTTATATCAAGGAATAATAAGGGGGCGGAGTTTTTGAGAATTTTATATAAAGAAAGAAGACTAGGCGGAGTTCACAATGTTACATCAGCCACGTGGTTCACTTCTTATCAACATTTGAGCTATTCACGTTGTTAAATACTGCCACGTTTGTGTGGTAGGTAGTGATAAAAGTTACGTGGGTCTTTGACTGGGTCTTTTCTTTTTCTAATTTTGAGATTCTTGAGCTAACATTTTTTTAGTTAATTTCCGTTTTTTTTATAGTACTATTTTTTTAGTCATTTTTTAGAAAGATTTTATTTTATTTTATTTATATTTCTTACTTATTGCTATTTTAGTATTATTCTAGATTTAGTTGTGAGAGGTATTATTGGGTTGAGGCGGGTATTTCGACGGGTTGAAAGTTTGTGTAGCCGAATTTGAAAACAAAAGTGACGAGTCTAAGTGAAGGGCTTTATTTTTAGTGGCTACGGATTTTTTAATCGGATATTCTTATTCGTACGTGAAGAAGGTTTTTATCATCAATCGAGGACTTTTCAGATTTATTTACAGACCCTTTCGTTGGTATTCAATGGATTCGTTCAATTCGCCATGTCAAAAAGGAGAAGCGCATAATTTGCAAGCCAAAGTTAGTGATAATGGCATCACTTCATTTCAAATGCTTAAGTCTCATCTTGTCACTCTTTCGAGGATTCAAGGAGGGAGCGAATTTGTGACAATCTTTGGTCAAGATCGTCATATATTCATCGACTCAATTTTCACCACTATGACCCAACTCGCCGAGCAACTCAACCATGACAACTTTAATCACTCTGCATCGGCACTTGCATATAAGACTCTTGTGACACAACTCATGCCTTCCCTCCAATTCGATATCATCAAGTCTGAAAGTTCGGTGATTTGCCAATCATTTTTTCGAGATACACATACCGAGCTTCGAGTTTTCCGTGATACAATATTGAAACTCATGACATCGGTCTCGTCTTCAATTTATGAAAGATCTCGACTTCAGTAAGCGTATGATAATGGAGTGCAAGAATCAATGATGCAGATGCAAGAGGAGAATGGTCATACGGTTGACAACTTGGAGCATAACGATGGTAAGAGCACGGAATCAGGAGGACAACATGATACCAGTGGCACGTCGGGGAATGTTCACGAGATTTCTCTTGATGACACCTTACCCATATATGATGCAGAGCCTGCAAACATGGTACAATGTAATGTTGTTTATGATGTATATGCTGATGACATGCCGCATATTGAGCATTCTGAACCTAATTATGATAAACATGGGATGGAAAAGATTGATAGAAATACCACTTCTGATTCATCCGATGTAAGTCATAATGGGGGAGAGATTGTTCAGAATGCTATAGTACATCATGATAATTGTATTATAACTGCTTCGTTGACTGCTTCTGATTCCAAGATTAGAGAGCTCGAAACGATTGTAGCTCAACAATCAAAAGATCTTGAGGATGCCAAACTTGAATTTTCTAAGAAAACGGACAAATTTGAAACATACTTTGAAAAACTTGAAAAGTCAAACGTTGTTCTTGAAAGAAAATTGGATCAAAAAGTTTTAGATTCTAAAGCTGAAAAGGATAATCTTTTGAAACAAATTCAGTTATTAGAGTCTAAATTGGCATCCCAAGATAGATTGCTCAAAGAGAATGAAACGTTAAAAGCCCATGTTCAAGAAAAGGTCTTTGCTATAGCAACGTTAAAAAACGAATTGAGGAAAACTAAAGGACCTAGTGTGGACACTAAGCTTGAAAAACCATCAATCTTGGGGAAACCGCCTACTAATCAGTTCGTCAGACAACCGATTGTCAAACAACCTACTACATTTAGATCCGAGCGACCACAATCCTCGAGACCGCGGTTTGCCTCCCAAGTTGATTTGGTTCACTTTCCTAGACCAGTCACTCCAACATCTAGGCCCAATGTGACTAAAACAGCTTTTGCAAGACCTAATCACATGATTGCCCCTAGTTTCTCTAAGAATAGTTCAATGAACACGTCTAGAACTAGTTCAACTGATGTGCGCCATGATTTTGGTCAAAGGGAAGCTATTCAAAAGACACATGTAAGAGATAGCAATGTCCAACCTAGTCAGATGCCTTCTAGATTACCCAACACTGCTAACCGTAGCATGACATCTCCTAGGAGCATCGATCAATCATCTAGGAATTACTCGGACATTAAATATGCTACTTGTAAAACATGTAGAAAATGTGTCTTTACGGCAAATCATGACTCTTGTATCAAAAAATTGCTTAATGAGGTGAACTCCCGTGCTAGACTTAAATCCCAGTGGGTCGCTAAAATCAAACCCATTGGTAAAATGTGGCGCCCCACTGGTAGAACTTTCACTCTTGTAGGAAACGAGTGCCCTTTAACTAGGATAGTCTCTGATTCTACGAAGACTACTAGGGAGGAAATTGCAAAGGATGATACATCACTTAAGCCTGAACTTAAGGTTTTCTATAAAAGGAAACGTTTGCCAACTAAGACAAGTGAATCATCCCCTCAGGCCACCTCTGACACAAGAAAAGAAAACCGTGAACCCCCACGTGCTTCTAAAATAGATATCTCTAACCCATGCAAAAGTATACAAACTCCTAATGAGAATGCAGGTACCAAAGTTGATGTTCCAAAAGAACGAAGCGGTCCAATCGTTGTATACCGTTCAACTAAGGACACTCTTAGAGTTTGGTTGCTGAAGAAGCAGATATCGGAGAAACAAGTGTCTCAGGGGATTCATGGCTAAGCTCACAAGGACTTATAGTCGCATCACAGACTATAACTCGCTCTTCAAAGAAAGGAACGTTTATCGCCGATGGTAAACTTATCCTAACAACGAGAAATTAATTTTTCTCGGGCATGAGCTTATATATAAAACATTCAAAGTTTTTAAGCTCATGCACAATGGCTCCTCGTTAAATGACAGACGATGACCCAGACTTCAGAGACAGGGAAGTTTATCTAGGCAACTATAACTTACCCTCTTAACAAGAAATTAAGTTTTCTTGGACACGAGCTTATCCTAAAACCATTCAAAGGTTTTAAGCTTGTGTATATGGTTTATCATTAAATATCAGATGGTAACCCGTGCTTCAAAGAAAGGAGAGTTTATCGCCGATGATAAACTTATCCTAACAACGAGAAATTAAGTTTTCTCGGGCATGAGCTAATATTAAAAACATTCGAAGTTTTTAAGCTCATGCACAATGACTTACAGTTAAATGTCAGACTGTAACTCGAATTTATAATTAAAGGAAAGATTATCTTTTATGATAACTTATCCTCATAACGAGAAATTAACATTTCTCGGTCATGAGCTTGTATTAAAACATTCGAAGTTTTAAGCTCAGAAAGGAAAGTGTATCTTTTAAATAAGAGAACTTTTCCTCATAACGAGAAATTAACCTTTCTCGGTCATGAGCTTTCCGTTAAAACAGTCAAAGTTTTCAAGCTCATGAAAACGACTTCTAAGTAAATGTCAGCTTAGGACTCATTCTTCAGATAAAAGGAAAGGTTATCGCCGATGGTAACTTATCCTTACAACGAGAAGTTTACAACTTCTCGGACTTGAGCTTTCCTAAGATATTCCAAATCTTAAGCTCAAGTAATTGGTTTTCAAAACTTTGAACACAATTTTTCAAGAATTTCTCAAAAGGTTTTTCTAAATCTTTCAAAATTGTGTGTTCAAAAATGTTTTGATAAAAAGAGCATGTCTTCTGGAATTGATAATATTTACGAACCTAGAAATGTCATTCAATAATGACACGGGGTTGTAAATAAAGTTCGAGCAGAAGTTTAAACGATTTAAAACATGCTTCATATGGTTTGCTATTATTTCAGATAGCAACCCGCTTTTCATAATCAAGTCAAGCATTTCACCGGAAAGCTTTGACTCAACAACGGGAATTAATTTTCTCGGGGACGTGACGAGGTGACCAGCATTCGTGAACAAGAACCATGTGAATCTTTCATATGATGTTCTCCATCATTCAGGTCCTACCTCGTAAATTGTTAATCTTGTGAATTCATTATCATGTATGATCTTTGCACGTGATAAATACCTTACACTTGTGTTTAAAAGGTATTTAATTTACGTTTCAGCACACCCTCATTAATTTGAGGGGGAGCTTGTGTAATTCATGAAGATAATTGGACTTGCATTTTTCTTCCCAAATTTTCTTAAAATGCTATTAAATCAATTGATATTAAAAACATCGATTGGGTTAATATTTTTAATATGGGGGAGAAAATGTGATTTAATATGGGATATGATCAATCATAAATGGTTTGACTTAACGTGATAGCTCATCCCGACATGTACAAAATGTTTTCGGATATCGTGGCATATGTTAAGGGGGAGCAAAATGGATTTGCACTTCAAAATGGATTTCATGGTGACATACACTTACCCAAAAACATCTCTATTCACGACGGTGAAGATTGTGGTGACATAAGGATGGTAGGATAGGTTAAAGTCCAATGATTTCTCTAGAACCGGAGGAATCTTCCCAAGGACATTCCATAGCTAGAAATAGTAGTCCTTAGGAAAGATGGAGAAAGATTGTGAACGTAGCTGAATGCCGACCAAGTACTTAAGTTAGCACTAGAACAATCACAACAAGGTGCTAGTTATGACGTATTGGTAAGCATTTAAGGGGTTGAAGAATGAAAAAGAATTGTAAAGATAAAGGGTGTAAAGAAAGAAGCCCTCCTTACAACCTTAGGCAGAAACCGGGTCAATTCATATGCTATTGAGATCATTTTTAATGATTCTTGATATTGAAGAAAGACATCATGGACCCAGTGATGCAATGCACAACCCTTCCCAGCTAACTCAAATATCTCTCAAAAGGTATTTGTTTTAATCACACGGAGATCAACACATTATCTATTGGTTTATTCACTCCGAATAAATTGGTATTGAAAAGGTGGCACTCCTCTCCAGCCTCCGATCACTAAAATCCAAAATGCACGATCGAGTCTAGAGCCATTTGAGATCATCAAATATCTCATTAGGACACACTTTCATATTTCCTTGCTTCTTCACACACTGTGAAAAGTAAGAAAGATCTTAAGAGTCCTACGCAAAATCTTCATGATCTTGCCTGAACATCCGAGTAATACGAAAGTATTTACAATGAAGATGGAAATCCTTCTTGAGCGAATATCAAAAAGCTCATGGTAGGTGACTTGTGCGATTCTTTATGAATCAAACTTGTGATAACTGGAAAGCAACAGTGGTTTAATTCTTAAATGAATTTAAACACGTTCCAGGCCTCTACGCAATATCTTAGTGATCTTGCCAGAACATTCAGAGTAATACTATTAAGTATTTACAGTGACAAATGGAAATCCTTCTAGTGTTAACAACAAACAGCACTTGGTAGGTAACTTGCAAGATTCTATATGAATCAAGCTAGTGACAACTGGAAAGCAACGACCGTACGGTTCTTAATTGAACTTCACTTGTTCCAGTAACATGAATTGACAGCTTCAAATCATGCGGATAAGATTATCCAAATGATTCACTCTTTACGTTCGCAGTCAGCTTTGGACGGTCGAGTAAAGAGAACGGGTTTACCCGCGAAATCTTGTCAAGGAGGTTCTTTATTGAAACTACCTGCCACAAGTACGATATTTAATATCGTCCAACGGTCTTAACCGACCGGAGGTAAAATGCTACCAAATTAGAATGAAATGTTCAAGGTCATTTCATCCGTGTATATTGTTTGTTGCTAACTGTCTTATGCAGCGTAACAAGAAGGTGGCATTGCGGTGTACAATCCAGAAGAAGTCGTCACCACATGCTTATACTACATACAATTAGTACTTCAACAAATTCAAGAAAGCCTGAAGGTCAAGTCTTCCGCTGTATCAAACTCTGAAGCTTTCAAGAATTTAAAAGTATAAGTATGTGGAACATGAAGTCATGAAGAGGCAAATATCACAAGTGAAGAATGCACAAGGTCAAGGCAAGGAAACATGCTCAAGACTAAAGTCAAAGATCACATCAAGCATATTCACAAGAACAAGATCGAAGACTCAAGCATAGATGCTAGGTTTAAGATTTTGTTAAAAGATGTGACCTCCCTTAGGGGGAGATTGTTGGAAATACGTTTTTCCCAATAAAGTATCGGTCACATCTTAGTTAGCATAGATCACGAGATATAGACTATTTAGAATTTTGTCTCTTGGAGCGACCTCCCTTAGGGAGAGATTGTTGAAAATACGTTTTACGTATTTGTGAAGGATCGGTCGCTCCAACGATAATTATGTAATGGGCTCGTGATCCACTTAGTAAATGTATAGTCCATATAGCCCACATGTAGGGTGGGCTATATATATCCCCTCCTAGCATGTTAGGAGGGGTTGGTCATTTTTCATATTTCTCATAATCAATCTTTACTTTCTCTCTCTACTTTTCTCTTTTCTCTCCTTTCTCTCTCTACTCCCTCATCTCCCTTCTCATCTCTTTTATATTTATCAATCTATCCCTCTATCAAATCCATCTAATCAATCATGTAGGATAGGCCAAAGATCACGTAGACCTTCATCAGGGTTTGAAGAAGTAGAAGAAACATTGACTCTCGGGTTATTCCTTGAAGATGCGGATGAATCCCAATTTTTGTGATGAGTAGTCATGTTCTCTATAAGCTCTCTACACTCCTCAGGTCTTCTTTTCATAAATGTGCCACCGACGGCTGCATTAATCGTATCACGATCACGAAAAGATAAACCATTGTAGAAAGTATCAATCAAAGTAACGGGGAGTATGTTATGGTTTAGACATCGATCGATCAAAACATTATATCTTTCCCAAGCATCAAAAAGTGATTCATCGGGTTCTTGAGTAAATCCACTAATTTGATTCCGAAGGCTCTTGACAATGGATGGTGGAAAGTAGCGCGACAAAAATCGTTGAGTCATCTCATCCCAAGTATGAATTGAATTCTACGGAAGACGATCAAACCATTTTTCGGCATGGTGGGATAAGGTGTGTGGAAATAGGTGAAGGCGGAGAAAATCCATGGTAACACTGGGCAACTTCATGCTTTGAGTTACGGTAATGAACTTGTCGAGGTGTTTGTTGGCATCATCATCCGGTAATCCGCGAAATGGACAAGTGTTTTGAACTTGTTGGATCATGTGATGCTTCAACGAAAACTCTAGAGCCGTGATTTTCATCGGCGCAATCGGTCCTCCTCGTCCATTCATTGTTGGTTGACAAAGCTCCTCCATCGTTCAAAGATCAGGTGGGGGAACATTGTTGTTGTTATTCATGTTGGGGTGGGGTGGATTATTGTTGTTGTGCACACCAGCCATAACTAAATCTTCACGAGTCTCGGGCTCTAAATAAGATGAAGATCTAGTACGCATACACTTGCAAAAGAAAAAGAAAAAGATACCAAAGAATAGAGAATATATATGTACATGTAAATAAAAATAAAAATCTTTTTGTATTTTTGAAATTTTTTAATTTTTATGGATTTTTAACAATTTTTAATTTTTATGGATTTTTGAAAATTGTTGAGCAAGAAAAATAACATTCACGAGTGACCGGATCCCAAAATTCAACGCGTCTCTCACAGAAAACCGTTAATCTGTACGAAAAGAGCCGGCAGCGGCGCCATTAATAACTAATTTTACTCAGTTAAAAATTAAGTTCGTTGTGTGTGTCTAATTCGAATTGAGTACTGGTTTAAGTGTGACTCAGTCGTCTTCTGGTGTAAAACAATAGATTTGGTCATTGTAGTAAATTAAATTGCAAGACTTTAAAGTAAATGACGGGTAATTAAAACTAAAACTAATTAAAACATAAATGGTGCAATATTAAATCTTTTAAAAGTAAATTAATTAAAAGACTTAAAATTAAAGCTTGACGAAAAGTAAAATTGAAAATTTAATAAAAATGCAAACTTGGAAATAAAACTAAGACAAAATATTAAAAACCAAACCTGTCGGAATACACCCGTCGGAATGATCCGTCGGAATCCTATCGGAATCCAAACTTACCACTACTATCGGAATATGGAACACGGTCGGAATCCAGATCGGAATGTACTAAGAGTACCTCTATCGGAATGTTGATCGAAATCCACTATCGGAATGACAAACCTTGGGACGATCGGAATGAGGATCGGAATCCTGGCCGGAATGCTGTCACCACAAAGCCTAATTGGAATACCAAACAAGCACCCGTGTCGGAATGCAAATCTGTAGGTCTACGTTTTCTAAGGATTAAACATGTTATGGTTTATCTATTAAGATGGATGGAAAATGGAAGAACTAGAGAGAGAAAGGTAGAGAGAGAAAGGAGAGAAAGAGAAGAAAGAAGGATGGATTGAATGAGAAAGTGTAAACACGAAATGACCAACCCCCCCTAACATGCTAGGAGGGGGTATATATAGCCCACCCTACATTTGGGCTATATGGGCTATATGGATTACATATAGGATCACGAGCCCATTACTTGAATATATCATTGGAGTGACCGATCCTTTCTAAATACGTAAAAACGTATTTCCAACAATCTCCCCCAAAGGGAGGTCACTCCAAGTTACAATGTCCTAAATAGTCTGTAGGTCGTGATCTATGCTAACAATGATGTGACCGAGACGTTCCTAGGAAAAACGTATTTCCAACAATCTCCCCCAAAGGGAGGTCACACCATTTTACAAAATCTTAAACCTAGCATACTATGCTTGAGTCTTCGATCTAGTTCTTGTGAATATGCTGATGAGATCTTTGACTTTAGTCTTGAGAATGTTCTCTTGCCTTGACCTTGTGCATTCATCACTTGTGATATTTGCCTCTTCGTGACTTCATGATCCACATACTTATACTTTTATAAATTCTTGAAAGCTTCAGAGTTTGATACAACGGAAGACTTGACTTTTAGACTTTCTTGAATTTGTTGAAGTATTAAGTGCAGAAAGCATAAGCATGTGTTGACGACTTCTTCTGGATTGAACACCGCAATGCCACCTTTTTGTTACGCTGCATAAGACAGTTAGCAACAAAACATATACACGGATGAAATGGCCTTGAACATTTCATTCTAATTCGGTAGCATTTTACCGCCAGTCAGTGAAGACCGTTGGACGATATTAAATATCGTACTTGTGGCAGGTAGTTTCAATTAAGAACCTCCTTGACAAGATTTCGCGGGTAAACCCGTTCTCTTTATTCGACCGTCCAAAGCTGACTGCGAACATAAAGAGTGAATCATTTGGATAATAATATCCGCATGATTTGAAGACGTCAATTCATGTTCCTGGAACAAGTGAAATTCAATTAAGAACCGCACCATCGTTGCTTTCCAGTTGTCACGAGCTTGATTCGTATAGAATCTTGCAAGTTACCTACCAAGTGCTGTTTGAGGTTAACACTAGAAGGATTTCCACTCATCACTGTGAACACTAAGGTATCACTCTGAGTGTTCTGGCAAGATCACAAAGATATTGCGTAGTGGTCTGGAACGTGTTTAAGTTCAATTAAGAGTTAAACAACTGTTGCTTTCCAGTTATCACAACTTTGATTCATAAAGAATCGCACAAGTCACCTACCTTGAGCTTTTTGATGTTCACTCAAGAAGGATTTCCATCTTCATTGTAAATACATTCGTAATACTCGGATGTTCAGGCAAGATCATGAAGATTTTGCGTAGGACTCTTAAGATATTTCTTACTTTTCACAGTGTGTGAAGAAGAAAGGAATTATGAAAGTGTGTCCTAATGAGATATTTGATGATCTCAAATGGCTCTAGACTCGATCGTGCATTTTGGATTTTTAGTGATCGGAGGCTGGAGAGGAGTGCCACCATTTCAATACCAATTTATTCGGAGTGAATAAATCAATAGATAATGTGTTGTCTCCGTGTGATTAAAACAAATATATTTTAAGAGATATCTGAGTTAGCTGGGATGGGTTGTGCCTTGCATCACTGGGTCCAAGATGTCTGTCTTCAATATCAAGAATCATTAAACAATGATCTTAATAGCATATGTATTGACCCGGTTTCTGCCTAAGTTGTAAGGAGGGCTTCTTTCTTTACACCCTTTATCTTTACAATTCTTTTTCATTCTTCAACCTCTCCAATGCTTACCAATGCGTCATCACTAGCACCTTGTTGTGATTGTTCCAGTGCTAACTTAAGTACTTGGTCAGCATTCAGCTACGTTCACAATCTTTCTCCATCTTTCCTAAGGACTACTATTTCTAGCTATGGAATGTCCTTGGGAAGATTCCTTGGGTTCTAGAGGAATCATTGGACTTTAACATATCCTACCATCCTTATGTCACCATAATCTTCATCGTCGTGAAGTAAATGGGTTGCGGGTAAGTATAAATCACCATGAAGTCCATTTTGATATCCAAATCCATTTTGCTCCCCCTTAACATATGCCACGATATTCGAAAACATTTCGCACATGTCGGGATGGGCCAGCACATTAAGTCAAACCATTAAATTGATTGATCTCATTATTAAATCATATTTTCTCCCCCATATTAAAAATATTAACCCAATCAATGTTTTTAATATCAATTGATTTAATATCATTTTAAGAAAATTTGGGAAGAAAAAATGAAAATCCAATTATCTTCATGCTTTACACAAGCTCCCCCAAAATTATGAGGGTGTACTTGAAACGTGAATGAAGTACCTTTTAAACACAAGTGTAAGGTACTTATCACATGCAAAGATCATATATGATAATGTATTCACAAGATTAGCAATTTATGAGGTTGGACCTGAATGATGGAGAATATCATATGAAAGAAGCACATGGTTCTTGTTCACGAATGTTGGTCGCCTCATCACGTCTGAAGTTATCTCTTGACTCCATGTGTACGATTGATATCGTTGTCTTGAAACCAACATGTGAACTTGGCACTTTCGGCGTCAAAGATTCTGAATGCTGGACAATTGCTCCCCCTCAATTTTTGACCCGTGTTCTATTGAAAAAGTTGTAGTCGCCGTTTGAGTAGTCGCATTGTCGAGTATGTAGATATCAATTGTAAATTGCTACGGTTGGTGGAGATGATAACTTCATAAAAACAAGATTTCTCTTGTTATAACAAATAAGTGCACTGACACGTACATATATTCGTGTTAGATTGTGTTATTACGTAAACACAATCCCTTACATGGTTATAAAGTAAACCATGCCCGAGAAGATTAATTCCCGTTGTTGAGTCAAAGCTTTTCGGTGAAATGCTTGACTTGGATAAGAAAAGCGGGTTACTATCTGAGATAATAGCAAGCCATTTTGAGCATGTTTTAAAACATTTGAACTTCTGCTCGAACTTTATTTACAACCCCGTGTCATTATTGAATGACATTTCTAGTATCGTAAATATTATCGATTCCAGAAGACATGCTCTTTTTATCAAAACATTTTTGAACACACAATTTTGAAAGATTTAGAAAACCTTTTTTGAGAAATTCTTGAGAAATTGTGTTCAACGTTTTGAAAACCAATTACTTGAGCTTAAGATGTTGAATATCTTGCAAAACGAGCTCAAGTCCGAGAAGTTGTAAACTTCCCGTTGTTAAGGATAAGTTTATCATCGGCGATAAACTTTCCTTTTAACTGAAGAACGAGTCCTAAGTTGACATTTACTTAGAAGTCGTGTTCATGAGCCTGAAAACTTTCAATGTTTTAACGGAAAGCTCATGACCGAGAAAGATGAATTTCTCGTTATGAGGAAAAGTTCTCTTATTTAAAAGATACACTTTCCTTTCTGAGCTTAAAACTTGGAATGTTTTAATACAAGCTCATGACCGAGAAAAACTAATTTCTCGTTTCAAGGGTAAGCTATCTTTAAAGATAAGCTTTCCTAAAAATTGAAGTCCGAGTTATAGTCTGATATTTTAACTATAAGTCATTGTGCATGAGCTTAAAAACTTCGAATGTTTTTAATATTAGCTCATGCCCGAGAAAAAATAATTTCTCGTTGTTAGGATAAGTTTATCATCGGCGATAAACTTTCCTTTATTTGAGGATCGGGTCATCGTCTGACATTTAACGATGAACCATCGTGCATGATCTTAAAAACTTGGAATGTTTTTGATATAATCTCATGCCCGAGAAAAATTAATTTCTCGTTGTTAGGATAAGTTTATCATCGGTGATAAACTTTCCTTTCTTTGAAGTCCGGGGCATAATCTGAAATATAATTATACGCCATTTACACGAGCTTAAAACTTTTGAATAGTTTTAATGTAAGCTCGTGTCCGAGAAAATTTAATTTCTCGTTAATGAGGATAAGTTTATCATCGGTGATAAACTTTCCTTTATTTGAAGATCGGGTCATCATCTGATATTTAATGATGAGCCTTATACACGAGCTTAAAACCTTTGAATGGTTTTAGGATAAGCTCGTGTCCGAGAAAACGTAATTTCTCGTTTAGAGGGTAAGTTATCGTTGCGTAGATAAACTTTCCTATCTCTGAAGTCCGGGTCATCGTCTGTCATTTAACGAGGAGCCATATACACGAGCTTAAAACCTTTGAATGGTTTTAGTGTAAGCTCGTGTTTGAGAAAACTTAATTTCTCGTTTTGAGGGTAAGTTATCGTTGCGTAGATAAACTTCCCTTTCTCTGATGAACAAGTTATAGTCTGTGATGTGACTATAAGTCTTTTTACACACGATGTTTAACTGCGAATCCCCTGAGACACTTGTTTCTTTGATATCAGCTTCTTCAGTAACCAAACTCTGAGAGTGTCCTTAGTTGAACGATATGTAAAGATCGGACCGCTGTGTTCTTGTTGAACGTGGACTTTGGTACAAGCAATCTCATTTGGAGTTTGTATGCTTTTATGTGGGTTAGTGATATCTATCTTAGAACCATGCGAGGATTCACAATTTTCTTTTCTTGTGCCAGAGGTGGCTTGAGGGGATGATTTACTTGTCTTAGTTGGCAAACATTTCCTTTTATAGAAAACCTTAAGTTCATACTTAAGTGATGTATCATCCTTTGCAATTTCCTCCCTAGTAGTCTTAGTTGAATCGGAGACAATCCTAGTTAAAGGGCACTCGTTTCCTACAAGAGTGAAAGTTCTACCAGTGGGGCGCCACATTTTACCAATGGGTTTGATTTTATCAACCCACTGGGATTTAAGTCTAGCACGGGAGTTCACCTCATTAAGTAGTTTCTTGATACAAGAATCATGATTTGCCGTAAAGACACAATTTCTACATGTTTTACAAGTAGCATATTTAATGTCCGAGTAAGATCTAGAATTCCTGGACGATTGATTGATGCTCCTAGGATTTGACATGCTATGATTAGCAGTGTTGGGTAATCTAGAAGGCATCTGTCTGGGTTTGAAAGTCCTATATCTTACTTGTGTCTTTTGCTTAACTTCCCTCAGACCAGATTTATGGTGAACGTCATTTGAACTAGTTCTAGATGTGGTCTTGGTATTTTTAGAGAAACTAGAGGCAATCATGTGATTAGGTCTTGCTAAAGCTGTTTTGGTCATATTGGGCCTAGTTGCAGGAGTGACTAGTCTAGAAAGATGAACCAAATCAACTTGGGAGGCAAACCGCGGTCTCGAGGATTGTGGTCGCTCAGATCTAAATGCAGTTGGTTGTCTGACGAACTGATTTGTAGGCGGTTTCCCCAAGATTGATGGTTTTTCAAGCTTAGTGTCCACACTAGTTCCTTTGGTTTTCCTCAATTCGTATTTCAACGCAGCTATAGCAAAGACCTTTTCCTGTACTTGAGCCTTTAAAGTCTCATTCTCTTTGAGCAATCTATCCTGGGATGCCAACTTAGATTCTAGCAGTTGAATTTGTTTCAAAAGATTGTCCTTTTCAGCTTTAGAATCTAGAACTTTTTGATCCAATTTTCTTTCAAGAACAACGTTTGACTTTTCAAGTTTTTCAAAATATGTTTCAAATTTGTCCGTTTTCTTGGAAAATTCTAATCTGGCATCCTCAAGATCTTTTGATTGTTGAGCTACAATCGTTTTGAGCTCTCTAATCTTGGAATCAGATTCAGTCAATGAAGCAGTTATAAGACAATTATCATGATGTTTAGCATTTTGAACACTTTCTCCTCCATTATGACTCACATAGGATGAATCAAAAGTGGTATTTCTATCACTCTTTTCCATCCCATGTTTGTCATAACTAGGTTCAGAATGCTCAATGTGCGGCATTTCATCAGCATATACGTCATAAACAACATTACACTGTACCATGTTTGCAGGCTCTTCGTCATAAACGGGTAAGGTGTCATCAAAAGAGATCTCGTGAACATTCCCTGACGTGCCACTGGTATCATGTTGTCCTTCTGATTCCGTGCTCTTGCCATCGTGAGGCGCCAAATTGTCAACCGTATGACCATTCTCCTCTTGCATCGGTATCATAGATTCTTGCACTCCATTATTATACGCTTGCTGAAGTCTAGATCTTTCATAAATCGAAGACGAAACCGATGTCATAAATTTCAAGAGTTTATCACGGAAATCTTTAACCTCGTTCTGTGTGTATTGAAAAAATGACCGGCATATCCCTGAATTGTCATACTTGATGATATTGAATTGGATTAAAGGCGTAAGTTGTGTCACAAGAGCCTGATATGCAGTTTCTGATGCAGAGTGATTAAAGTCTTCTTTGTGAAGTTTCTCAGCTAGGTGGTTCACGTTGAGGAACATTAAGTCGATGAATGTATAACGATCTTGACCAAAGAGTGTCACAAATTCGCTTCCTCCTTGAACCCATGAAATGGTCATAAGATGTGACTGAAGTAGTCGAACTGAAGTGATGCTACTTTCACTAGCTATGTCTTGCATGTGATGCAAGTCTCCCTCTTGAAATTTCGAATTCAACGAATCCATTGAGAGTTCGATGACAAATTCTTGTGATTGTAGTTGTATTCGGAATTTTACAATTCGTGAGGAAATCGTGAATTCGAATTTACGAGATTTTACACCCCAACCAATTAATAAACAGTAAAACTTCGTCACACTCCTCGTTTGATGGTATAACTCTTTACTCGGCTAAAAAATTGTTGTCGGCTCAAACGATGATAAATTAAACCGGAGACCAAATCAAAGTCGGCGCACTCCAAAAAACAATCCCGTCAACAAATAAATCCAACCTTCAGTGAATATAATAAACGGCCCGACGAATTATATCCAAAAACAACGCATACCATAAAATTCGACCCCTTAAAATTTACTCTATCTGAGCCCAATGAATTTGACAAAACATGTTAATAGCTTTGCCAAAATGTTTAATAATTTTAAAATGTTTAATAACTTTAATAATTTTGCCAAAGGTGTGTATTAGTAAAACGTGTATAATTAAAATTTAACACAATCAAACAACCAACCACCTAACGTGGCCCAAAAACTGACAATCTTGCCACATTTTGACAGTTATCATTTGTCTATATTGTCCATGTTTTGGGGAAGCGATACATGTATCCCACTTGGGATTAATATAACCTAATGTGAACCTAAGTTTTCTCACAAAAAGTTTAAATAAACCACACAGTTACAACTTTGTAAACACAGACTTCTTTACTTGAAAAAAAAAGTCAACACACCCTCATCAAATATTAACCATGAAACCTTTCTGATCACCTTGTTTCCTCCGCCCCTCTTTTCCATCCTCAAAACAAAACGCATCCATCATCTGCTATCTCATATCATCAACATAAACATCAATATCAAAATCAATGTCGCGGCCAACAAAAACGTGTTCTCTCTTTGTTCAAATTGGCTTCAAGATCTATTTGTGAATAGGTCTCGGTTAGGTTTACAACTCGAGTCGTTTTTGATTAATTGACTTGTTAAAATCGAATTATAAGGAAAAAATATAACGAAAGTTGTTTTAATTAATTCTTGATATTTTGAAAATAAAATATTGGTTCATTTTCACATATCTATGATGATATTCTGGTATAGATCTGAAAAGATCAATGACATGCAATACTGAATCTGAGATATTGTTTTAGATTTTGAGTCTTGATGTTGTGATTTGTAGATGGGATAGGTGTCTTTGGGTTAGGATAGATTTGGTGGATTTGTTGTGAAGAAAAAAGGTTGGTATTGAGTCTGTGAAATCGTTTGAGTCAGGTTGTTGGGTCTTGTTTGGTTTGATTTTTGATCGAGAGAAGTGTCTGATGAGTCTGATGAGTTTATGTTTGAGTGTTAGAGTCTGATGGGTTTGGTTTATTTTATGAGTGTGAGAGTCTGATGAGTTCGAGTCTGGTTGTGTTTGAGTATGGTCGAAAGTGTTTGTGATACGATGTGGGTTGACTCGAGACGAGAAGGATTGTGTGTCTTGGTTTGTGAGTCGATCGTAGATCTGTTTTGTTTAGACGAGACGTGTTTTTGAGATGAGACGAAGGTGCGAGTCCTGTTGTTGTCGAGTCTTTGAGTCAAAACTTGGTCAATCGTAGTCTATGATCGTAACTTATGATCGTAGTCAAAACTTTTCTATCGCAATATTTAACAAACTTCCTTGCAGTCACAATAACACTCCATCGCAGTCACAATAACACTCCATCGCAGTCGAAACAAAACTCCATCGCAACGAGTCATCGAACTCACCGATCGTATAGGTGATCGTACTCCCCTATTGTGTCCACTGATCGTACTCCTCGATCGTATTGGTGATCATAGGCAGTGATCGTAACAGTGATAGTACTTAGGATCGTACTCACTTGATCGTAACTGCGATCGTACTTGGGATCGCAGTTGTGATCGAAGAATGTGATCGTGACTTTGGATCGCAAGTAAAAACCCCTGGGGTTTATGCGATCACAAAAGATCAGATCGTAGCCGAAAATTATATGATGCCAGATATCAAAGATTTGAATATAAACCCTTTCCCGAAGATGATGAAATTCAGGAAATACACTAAAGGACAAACACGAGACTTATGGACTGAATAATAAAAACGATACTTATGAATATAAAAGATTTGAATATAAAAGATTTGATTATCAATCAAATCAAGATTTATGGGCTGAATGATAAAAATTCAAGATTTGAATATGAATAAAATTCAACCCGTAAGATTGTAAAACCAAAAAAAAATACAAGATTTTAATATAAAAAAATTGTATTTTGTATAAAATAAGTAAATCTAAAGATTTGACTATTAAATCAAAGCATAAAAAGACAACTTTTTCAAGTTTTAAGCTTGATAAGGACAAATTAGATACTGATATGAGAAAAAAAATTGAAAAACAACACGCCACACCAAAAGGACGAGAAAAATTTTTAGAAAGAAAAGATTTTTATCACCAAATCAATAGATAAATACACGCAAATCCAAACAATCAACCAAAGCTCTTGATACCAATTGTAGGTCTACGTTTTCTAAGGATTAAGCATGTTATGGTTTATCTATTAAGATGGATGGAAAATGGAAGAACTAGAGAGAGAAAGGTAGAGAGAGAAAGGAGAGAAAGAGAAGAAAGATGGATGGATTGAATGAGAAAGTGTAAACACCAAATGACCACCCCCCTAACATGCTAGGAGGGGGTATATATAGCCCACCCTACATGTGGGCTATATGGGCTATATGGATTACATATAGGATCACGAGCCCATTACTTGAATATATCATTGGAGTGACCGATCCTTTCTAAATACGTAAAAACGTATTTCCAACAATCTCCACCAAAGGGAGGTCACTCCAAGTTACAATGTCCTAAATAGTCTATAGCTCGTGATCTATGCTAACAATGATGTGACCGAGACTTTCCTAGGAAAAACGTATTTCCAACAAAATCAGAATCCAAATAGGAATTACAAACCTTTTTCTGATCCATTGATCGGAATGCCCGTCGGAATGCAAAGCACTTTTCCGACGGGTTTAATCGGAATACAGTAAAAGGAAAATGTAAATAAGCAAAACAAATAAGCTATGAACCAAATAAGCATACAACTAAAAACTTAACTAAAACACGTATAAGAAAAAGCTAATAAGCTAAAATTTAAAGACTTTTGAAAACACTTAAATGAAAAAGATATTCGAAAACAACTTTTTTATAAAATAACTTTTATAAAAACTTAAGTAAATATAAGAAAGACACAAATAAGCTATAAAATCAATAATCCAAAACAATCAAAAGCATAAAAACATAACATTTAATCAAATAAGCATAACAATAAGCACATAAACATAAAGATTAAGAAAAAAAAGAAAGGTAGAATGAGAGATTAAAAATAAGAACTTGATTAAAAATAAGATTAAATAACAAAATTAAAAGACTTACTTGAAATTAAAGGAAAGAAATTAAAGGTTCAAGACCAGGAAATTAAAATGACAATTAAGTAAATGACATGAAAATTAAAGGTGCAAGTAATTAAAGGTGGAGAGCTAAGTTGTCAAATTAGCTAACACCTCCTAATGTGTTATTAGGAGGGTATTTATAGGAGATTAGGGAGGTAAGAATGTGTTGGAAGCTTCCTTCTTTCTTTCTTTCTCGTCTTTTCGTCTTCTAAATCTTCGACTTTTTCGACTTTGTCTCGGGATTAATTAAACTCGTCTTGTAATTTCTTCATTAATTAGACTTGACTTCTTCGGCTTTATTAAACTTCCGTCTTTAGACTTTTCTTCGATAAATCTTCAGAATAGGCCTTGGACTTCCGTTCTTTTTGCACTCTTGATCTTTTGACTTCGTCTTTTGTCTTTTTCTTCGATAAAAGCCTGTGAAAGATCGTGTTTTCTTCCCTTTTCACATTTTGATCCTAAATCACAACAAAAACATAAACCACGCATAATCCCGACATTTACGACATAAAATACACGTTTTGGCTTGGTTATTATTATAATTAAGTGGTAAAAGGATAAGTGTTTTCACACTTATTAACACCTGAATTAAACTGGAAGGGTATGTAAGATAACAGAATATGAAGGTGACATTGTAGAAGGGAACGTGGAACCTGACATGTCTTGAAGGGACATGGAACGTGACGTAACTGAAAGGGCATATCTAATCGATAAGAGCAAAACGGATTAGAAGTCCGGATGAACTTGTCCTTTTCCACGTGGCTTCCTTCTTGGAATGGTTCCTCTATGAGATCTTGACACATATGAAAATTCTGGTCTTGTGACCTTGATTTGACAATACGTAAAAGTTCCTGGTTATCAACGTAAGATAGATTCCCTGAATTTGATCGAGGGATTAAAATTAACGTGCAAGGTTAACTGAAACGTTAACGTGCAAAACACTCTAACTTAACTGATAGTTAGCAACGATGCGCGAGACATATAGAACGTAGTACGTGAAATTTTTTGAACGTGATACGTGAAGATATGGTTAGTGTAGTATGAGCAAACATATAGTGGTTCATGGGACGTGTAACATATCGTGAACGTGATATGAGGAACGTGCGATGATCATGACATGTGAAACATATCGTGAACATGGAATACAACGGCGGTATCGCCAAATGCCATTGGGTAAGACGTGGAATGTGACGTGAAACGTTTGTCTGAGGATAGAGAGTTTTACTAAACTTGAGTCTGGTCTCTCAAGTTCTTGTAAAACTTCCCTGAACGAAAATGAACGTAAAATCGTAAACTAAGATACGATCATGAACGTGACTAGTGTCATGAACGTGAGTGTGAAAGCAAGTCGTAAAACTGGAACGAGAACGTGAACGTATATAAGGAGCAAAAGTGCGGACCTTTGTCTGACCCGATAGCTGAGGGATTGCCAAGTGATCGGATGAGCCTTGGCTGGAACATTTCCAATCAATCTATTGGTTCTGAAATGCTTGCGGATGTAAGGATTCTGCAGACTTGATCAAACCGTTGATAATAACCCAGATAACATCAGGCTTCTTCTGAGTTTGTGTTAATCTGGTAACCAAATCCATGGAGATCTTTTCCCATTTCTATACACAATTTCAGATGATGGAGAACATCCTAGTCTGTTGGTATTCTATCTTAACCTGTTGGTATGTCAGGTACCTAGATATGAACGTAACTGTATCTTTGTTCGTAGAAACTTGGTACATAGAAGTTTGCGAAACTCTGAGTCTCCGAAATTAGCCCTTTCTTAGCGTAGAATTTTCTTGGAACAACTAATGTAGTGTAGGGTCCTCACCTTTTTGCATAAGCTGAGTCATGTTAAGATTAACTATGAGAATCCGCGTGATTCAGCGTGTCACTGTAATCAACCAGAATTTATATTGAAAAATTTCAGGGTGAAACTTCTCCTGTTGTAGAATTTGCAACATAGAGTAAATATGGTCTTCCTGCTCTTCCCCAGTCTTTAGAGAAGGTTAGGTTGTCATAGATGAAAACACTGATGAATTTGTTTATGAGTTCATGGAAACTCAATTTATTAAGTTCATAATGCTGTTGGAGCACTTATGAGACTAATACAAAATCATGAATCTAGCACGATCAAGTCGTGTACGAATAGCAGTCATGGACATGTCCTGCTCTTTCACTCGTCACTTTTGGCAGCATGATCATGAGTCCGATCTTGGAAAGGTGATTAACACCCTTAAATTGATTGGTCATGTTGTCAATACGTGGAGGAGAATAACGGTTATAGAGGGTGATTTGTTTAAAATCGACGGTAGTCGACACATAATCTCATGTTACCGTCCTTCTCCTTGAAGGTTCTTCTGGAGTATATGGGACGATTTTGGATAAATCCGTTGGCTATGCGTAAAAGGAATTAAGTGGTCATGTCTTAACTGACAGTTAGAATATTTTAGCAGTAATAGCTAACAACGCACGTGCTTGTAAGCATAGATAATTTGTACAGATTTTCCTGATGGAAAATCAAGCTGAATGTATTCAGGAGCGTGAACATCACCGTACATAATCATAAATCATAGCATGGTGTGCTGTTCGTAATTAGGATTAAATTCAACTCGTATCTGTCCGATCTGTCCGAGGTAATGCGTTCACAGCTTATATCTTATCATTAGGCTGAAGGAAAACCTTCATATACTTGGGGAATACGAATGACGTCCTTCGTGGTCATGAATATATGAAATATGGTGAAAGAATTGAAAGTGTCATCGAGAAAATGTGACTGGCCTTACTGATACGCCGGTGATGGTACTGAAATTCTTATGGCCTGATTAATACATGGCACAACAAAATGGATATACCCTTTGGAGGGTATCCTGAATTTCTTAGAGATGTTCCATAATTGGACGTTAGTCATGTGTCTTGACTTGTGTCTTGGGAAATGTAAACATGACATGTGTCATGACTGGTGTCTTGACATGTGTCTTCGGAAAGTATACACGAGACATGTGTCTTGACTGATGTCATGACATGTGTCTTTGGAAAGTATACATGAGACATGTGTCTTGACTGATGTCTTGACATGTGTCTCGAGATGTTAAACAAATAGAACTACAAATATTAGGTTAGTATGCCATAATTGGTAGATCAGTTAGAATACTGGTCCTTTGTATTTCTGTTCATGTCCGAGGCCGGAGCTTCGGTTGCGATTGCTAGTATAGTTGCTGTCATAGTAGTGGTTACTATCGTCTTGTCTGTCAGTTCCATGACGGTCATTCTTATGACTGTGATTCATGTAACTATTCAGCTGAGTGGCCGACTGGTACCGGTTCTCACTCATATGAATGAAATGACAACTGAGTGACGTGTGACATGTAACTAAGAATTTGGGACCATGTATGATGGAAATTGTCTGGTGGTGAAGCATCTTCTCGTCCGATCGCTTTGATCTAACGCCTTTGTCTTCGTCTTGTACGATCTCCAGGTTGTGAACAACATCAGCATCTCGTATCGTCTCCAAACATCAGCAACATCACCATTAGTAACATCTCCAAGCTATGAGCGGCATCAATAATTTGTAGAACATCAACAAATGGAATACGCATGAGATGATTTAGAATCGACAAGTGAATACTCATTGAGTATTGTAAGTGAAATACACATGGATTATGGTACGTGTAATACACATGGAATACTGTACTTGGAGTACACGTGAGATGCACATGAAATGATCAATATGGGCCGATCTTTTGACATGATTTTACATGGTTTGAAGACCAAACTGGGCTGATCATCATGATAGTCTAGCAATATTAGCATAGACATCATTCTGGTTGCATAGAGAAACGTTAAAGTGTGGTTACACAAAGTTCAACGATGATTTGCCTGAAAGAATGATCAATGAAAACCAACCATGACTATCATGAAAGCAGGATTCAATGAAATCCAACAATATCTTGCATGAAAGCATAAATAACAAAAGAGGCGTAAGACATAATCAACATGAAGACGGAATCATCATGAATAAACATGACACAACTTAACATGAAGGAGTATATAAAATAATCAGCATGAAACTAAAGTTAACCATGACAGTATAAAAACATACTTTGACATAAAAACATAGTAACTTATGAGGGGACATGAAAAATTTATATACCAATAAATCATGAGAAAAATTTTATGCATGAAAAACAGTGCATGAATGCATGATGTAGTTTATAAAAACCTTTATATGTGCGAGGGGACGCCTATGGGTCGGTCCCAAAACAAAATACATGGCGAGGGGACGCCTATGGGTCGGTCCCAAAGTTAAAAGTTTCGATAAAAGCACATGCGACTAAATAGGGCCAGTGCTGTACCAACCATTACTTAGTCATAATTCCTGCTACAATGATACATGAAACATAAATAAGTGAAAATCATCTGTCAAAACTTATCAGGAAAAACTTTATGTGACCAGTTATGAACTACTAGGGTTCAGTCCATACAGTCACAATTCACGAGGAACGTCATGCATGAAACAATGACACATAACTAAACATGAATGACGGTTGTCCATCCATATTAGTAAAACAATATCGATGAAAACATCGAGGCTAAAACATCAAGGTGCTGAAAACATCATGGTTAAAACAACAATGGGCTGAAAACATTAATTCGTGGAATAACAAGCGTTGGCTTAAGAAGCTCTTGGTGACTACCCACTAGTCACAGGTCAAGTTTTAGAGCCTACAGGTCGAAGCCTTGGCTCTGATACCATAATTGTAACACCCCATTTTGATAAATGGAATGTCACGCGTGATTATGGCGTGTCATCAAAGCATGCAAGGTAATATGTACTAAAACATACATGACCATAGGGAAAACCGGAATCAAACATCGGTTCCCAAACATAAGCCCAAAACATAAATAAAGTAAATGAACAAAAGGAAGACTAAACAAGCATAAATATATGAAGGCATGAGGAGAAGAAGTCTAAGGTAGCTCCCATCCTATGCGTGTCCTCCAAATGCTCCAATCTAACTTTAGGTACCTGCCGTTTTGGTACATGGAAAGGAAAGTAACGGCTGAGCATAACGCTCAGTGCACGGATATATGACATAGTATGAATGGCTGAAAAATAAATAAGACTAATAGCAGCGGAAATGTATAAGTCCTGGAAAACCTGGAACATGTTCATAAAACTGGTTTATAGTTTGAAAAGCCTTATGTTTATCTTGTAAAAACTGTTTAACATATTTTACCATTAGCCAATATAGGTCATGAAATATCACCGTGCATGAATACTTGGAGGGGTGACCTCGTCATGCAAATTAGAGCGGCTGCCTCTAATTTATTATATTGGTTCTGGGTAGGAGGGATCAGCTGAAGGATGCAAGGCACACACCACATTCACACTGAATAATCTGCTGAAAACATGTATACTAGGATTCACCCATACGCCCCACCTGATAATATAATAAATGGCTAAAAGCTGAAAGGGACGCCACGAGCAATAACTTCGCCGTGGGGAAGTCATAACACCAGTGCCTCTAGTGTTATGGTTATGGTACCTCCATAACTAGGTGAAACTGGTCATGCATGTATATGGCTTTAGGTATTCTAATTAAACATAAGCAATCAAAACATATAAAACATATAATGGGAAAACAGTTGGCTGTATACGAGGAATCCTAATAAGGAAAGAATGTCCATACTGAAAGGACGGAGAATCCGTACCTTGTGTCCAGTGAACGAAGAAGACGAACGGAAAAGAGTCCCACTTCGGTATCACTAATGCTACATAAATACATACGTGTATAAGTATCTGATTACTGAGTACGTAACTGGTTTTATATCATGTCTTAGCTTGTTTTATATGTTCATGTCATGTTTTACTGATTTAAGCTTTATACTTTGTTTATCATATATTCTGTCTATCCTGATTAAGTATTTTCTGTATTTCATGTATTATTATACTTGTTGAGTAATAATAAGTAACTTTCTAAAAATAGCAGGTTCCCTAAATAAGAAAGTTTCCAAAAATAGAAAGTTACCAAAAATAGAAAGTTTCCAAAATTTGAAAGTTTCCAAAAATTGAAAGTTTCCAAAAATAGATTCACTTCTTAAAATAGATAAGTTTCTAAAAACAGAAAGTTCCCATAAATAGATTAGCTGCCTTAAATAAATAAATTTCTAAAAATAGAAAGTTTCCATAATTAGAAATAAGTTGGATTATTAAGCTAATAATATATAAGCTTAAGTTTTATTGATTAATATTCTAAGTCATGTGATATATAGTATAGTTTATTAATTATTACTTGTAAATTAAATAAACTATAGGTTATAAGATTTAATTAAATATAACATGATTTAATTAAATAAAAGGTAATAATACTTAGGTTAAAACATGTATTAATATCTATTAATAATATAACCTAAGTCGTGTCAATTAATTAATTATAGGTCATGATTTTAATAATTAATTAACTATATAGTCTAATTAAATGGGAAAACACTTAGGTTAAAAATTCATGTATTAATAAAAAAATTAATAACCTAAGTCATGTAAATTAAATTAATCATGTTCATGTTTTTAATTAATTTAATTTAAGTCTTGTAAAAATAATATAACTTGTAAAAATAATAAACCTTGAAAAATAACTCATGAACCAGACCGTGTTTCAAATCTAAACATGTGTGAATCAGACCCGTGATTAAAACCCATGAACCGGACCCAAAATCACCACCATACCCTGACCTAGGTCGGGGTTTCCCCTGCCTTGCTGCTGCCGTGACACCATCACCACCAAACCGAGACCACATGGTCTCGGTGGTGTGAGTTAAGCCAAGCCGAGACCCCCTTGGGGCTCGGTTAGGCGTCGACCACAATAAACAAACACCCCTTAACCCTAAATTGATTACACCCCATGATTAAAACAACATGTTTACACTTGTTTTTAGTTAGTTAATTAAAAACATTCATGATTTTATATGATTAATAAATCAAAACATAAAAGAAAAGAGGTTAGGGTTTATACCAATCACGTGAATCAAAGAGGATGAACACACGAATGATCCTTGCAATAGGTCTAGCACCAAAATCAAACCGAACACCCCTCTTGGTGTTCTTATACCCGGCGGCCAAAGAAGGAGAAGAAAAGGGATTAGGGTTTCTTGTTTTTTTTTCTAAATTTTGTGATTATGAAACATAATTTCTCCTTTTTCTTGTTTAGTAAAAAAATGATGGGCTAGGCCCTTTCCTTTTCCTAATTTCATGGTAAGTGGGCCCCTAAAGGGGAAACCCGTTGTTTTTCCCGTGTTCTAATTATTTACGTGTTCTCGTGCCGTGTTTACGTGATTACAATAGTTATTGTTCGTGTCTTATTATATTTATTCATGATCGTAATAAATATACCTAAATACGTAATACTAAGCTCGTGATTATTTACGTTCATGATTTCATGTTCGTATGTTCGTGATTATAATTATTATTGAAATAATTATCGTGTCTTAATACGTATTAAATACTTATCGTGATATAACACGTACGTAATTCTTGTAATTAATATTCGTGAAACGTGCTTATGTTATATAAGGAAAGTTTTAATCCCATACGTATGATCATAAGTGTACTGTTCATGGTAAAAGCATGCGGGTTTTACATTGGCCTTTATAAAATACTAAACATTAAGGAAACTAAAAAGATAGAAATATATACAAAACAAGTAAAGAAATCAAAGACTTACATTGTGGTTTTGGCCGTCATGAATGTTTATCATCCTCAAGTTTCACGTTCCTCATACCAAGCTTAAAAACGAGACCATTGTTATTATAAGTTAGCAAACTAACACGAACTCGTGTGGCCAAATTATTCACTTAGACTCCCTTATTCCTAGGTGTATCTCTTATATTTTAATTTTGTCTTGAATGATCACGAGGATACATTGTTTGACTTATTTCGATAGTTTATTTAGGCCGAAAATAAAGTGGGACGATTTAAGCAATAGTTAGCTAAAGAACAAAATCTTTTAAAACTGCTTCTCGGGACCTCATAAAGTTCATATCATGGCATAACTCGCTTCACGATTTGAGACCTTTCTCGGACCGATATTTGGCAGCGACTTCATACTTCAAATCTTTGAGAGACGTTCTTGAAATTATGATCTTCTCTTCATAATAGGAATTTCTTCACTTGTACTTTTTGAGAGATTCTTCATATTTGGACCACGACTTCTTCATTTTTCTCCAATCTTTATTTTGGACTTTGATATACAACGATCCGCCTCCTTTTAGGACTTGGATCTATTTATTCTCATACCTTGCTAGGGTCTTTTCGGATGGACTTTTCCATGATCTTTTGGGGAGTATTTGCTTTTCTTCGTGTGTCTCGATCCTTCATATTGATTTTTGATAAATGATTCTTCACATCACTTTTGGATCTTTAGCAACAACATGTAGCCCTCATGCCTTGTTAGGGCCTTTTCGGACTCGCCAATCTTCGCATCCCGCTTCAATAAGTTATGCCTTGGCTATGAACTTTAATTAATACCGAGCAACTTTTAAACGATCTTGTGCTAGAAGCTAAGTAACTTTTCAAATCGTAGAACCTTATTTATTGCAAATATATTTATTAATAAGCGATGGGAGAAAAAGCTTATAATCAACTCACATAAATTCATGAAAGAATACCAAACTTATAACTGACTCTATCATCTCTCGTTCTCCATAATTTAAAATCTCAAGGAATGAGACTCGTGGATGCTTAGCCAATTAAATCAAAGTTTTGGGTTTTCAAGTCATCTATAGGATCTTGCAACTTCTTAGACTTTTTCAAGTTTAGAATTCACATTTTAAAGTTCCCTTGATAAACGACTTTCTAGGATCAATTATAGGAACTTGCGAAAAGTTCTTGTTCTTAACCCGTAAGAGTTAAGACTTTAGCGTTTTAAAGTTCCCTATATAAAAGCCTCGCAAAACTTGACTTAAACACGTTAAGGATACTAGCTAGAGTAAACTTGGATAAGTAAACTCGGGTTGATTCAAAAGATTCACAACGTTGAAAAATTTAAAACCACTTTATTAAAAAAATTATTCATAGCAAAGAAAGTAAATAACGATAACAAAGGAAAGCTACAAGGCCAAAATAGATTAAAAATTTTGAAAAATGTCGAAAAATCAAATTTTTCCGGTTAAAATGAGGACAAATACATGGAAAAGACCACTTACTTCGATAGAAGTCCCCCCTACACTTGATATAAACATTGTCCTCAATGTTTAAGCATGTGGGAGTAAACTCCCCTACACTTAGGACATTGTGCACTTTGTTTAAATCTTGCTAAGGAAAGGGCAACTATAGTGATTTCAATGTGAACATATAAGATATGAAATATTGAATCATGACAGTTTAGGATAGAACCAGGAAGACGGGTACACGGGATCACGGTTCGTCAAAAGTCATCGAGAATGGATCTTTGAAGCTTTAATCCCTGCACAGCATAAGAAACAAGACAACAAACACATACGGGACTCCCCCTACACTTATTATGAAAACGGTAAAGGATAGATCAAAGGGTTGCCTCCCGAGAAGCGCTTGTTTTTGTTAACCGAGTCACGAGCCTGACCTGATCCAGAACTAATTCAAGGGAAACGTGGTGAGGGATGGAATCATCTCATGAGAGATGTACTCACCAAAGTACAACTTCACACGCTGGCCATTCACTTTAAAATTAGGCCCATTTGGCTGAGAAAGCTCAATGGTGCCGTAAGGGAAGACTTTGGCGACGGTGAATGGACCAGACCAACGGCTCTTCAGCTTGCCCGAGAAGATCTTCAACCGACAGTTAAAGAGTAACACTTGATCACCAACGTGAAACTCTCGGTTCTTAATCCTTGCATCATGAATGATCTTGGTTTTCTCCTTGTAGATCAATGAGTTCTCATAAGCTTCATTCCTCAGTTCATTTAGCTCGTTGAGTTGAATCTTCCGAAGATCACCAGCTTTGTTGATGTCAAAATTGGCCCACTTCAAGGCCCAGTGCACCTTATGTTCCAGCTCAATAGGGAGGTGGCATGCCTTCCCGTACACAAGACGATATGGAGTGCAACTATAAAACCCGCATGCTTTTACCATGAATAGTACCCTTAAGATCGTACGTACTAGATTAAAACTTTCCTTTTATAGTATGATTATGTTCACGTGTTAGAATTTTACGTATTACGTACGTGTTAGAACACGATAAGTATTTATTACGTACGAACATACAGTAATTATTTAAACAATAATTAATCACGAACATGCGATCATGAAATCATGAACGTAATTAAATCACGAGCTAATATTAATTACGTATATATATTTATTACGAACACGAATAAATATATTAAGTCACGGTTAATATTTAACGAGAACACATAAAACACGAACACGACTAAACACGAACGAACACTTAAATAATTAGACTCGAAAAATGGTACGGGTACCCCATGTGGGGCCCCCTACCCGCGGCTACACCAAGAAGATGGGCCAAGCCCATCAAAATTTTACTAACAAAGGGGGTTAAGGTGAAATCTTTTGTCACTTTTCACATTACAGTAAAAACATAAAAAAAACCTAAAAACTTTTTCTCCTTCTCCTTGTCCTCCTTTGGCCGCCGCATATAAACACAAGAAAGAGGGTGTTTGTTTGATTTTTGATCTTGAATTTGGTGCAAGTGTTCGTGTGTGTTCATCCTTGTTTGATCCACGCATTCGGTATAACTTTTTTATCCTTTTTCTTTTGTTTTGATTTAATAAATTAAATAAGAACATGATGTTTTTAAAAAGCTAATTAAAAACATTAATTAAACATGTAAATGGTTATGGTGTAAATCAAAACATAGGATTTGGGGGTGTTTGATGTGGCCGACGCCTAGACCGAACCCCAAGGGGGTCTCGGCTTGGCATATGGACCACCACCGAGATCTCAAGGTCTCGGTTTAGTGGTGTGGGTCCCACGGCAACAGCAAACAAGGGAGACCCCGAAGTGGTTCGGGGTATGGTGTTGATTACGGGTCCGGTTCATGGTTTATAGTCACGATCCGATTCATGGTTTATGTTAAGGTTATGTTTTAATAATCATATGTTAAAAATTTAAATTAATAAAATATGACATGATTAATTTAATAAAACATGACTTAGGTTATAATTTAATTATTAGATCATGGATTTTTAACCTAAGTATTTATATTTTTTCTAGAAATTATAAATTAATTAATTATTAAAAACCATGGCTATAATTAATTAATTAACATGACTTAGGTTATATTATTAATAATTAATAATACATGTTTTAACCTAAGTATTTAACTTTATTTAATTAAAAACATGATATATTTAGTTAAATACTTTTAACCTATAGTTTATTTAAATTACATGTAATAATTAATAAACTATACCTTATATCAATATGACTTAGAAAAATAATCAGAAAACACTTAAGCTTATATACTTAGCTTATTTAACCAGCTTATATCTAATTATAGAAACTTTATATTTTTAGAAACTTATTTAATTAAGGAAGCTAATCTATTTATGGAAACTTTCTATTTTTAGAAACTTATCTATTTTAAGCAGTAATTCTATTTTTGGAAACTTTCTATTTTTGGAAACTTTCTATTTTTGGGAACTTTCCATTTTTGGAAACTTTCTATTTTTTGTAACTTTCTATTTTTGGAAACTTTCTATTTTAGGAAACCTGTTATTTTTAGAAAGTTACTTATTATTACATAGTAAGTATAATAATACATGAAATACAAGAAATACTTAAACAGAATAGACAAAATATAAGATAAACACAGTTTAAAGCTTAAAACAGTAAAGCATAACATGAACGTATAAAATAAGCTAAGACATGACATAAAACCAGTTACTTGTTTAGTAAGCAGATACTTATACACGTATGTATTTATGTAGAATTAGTGATACCGAAGTAGGACTCTCTTCAGTTCGTCTTCTCGTTCACTGGACATAATGTACGGATTCCCGTCCTTTCAGTATGGACATTCTTTCCCTATTAGGATTCCCCGTATGCAGCCAACTGTTTTCCCGTAGTATAAGTATATATGTTTGATTTACTTATGTTTAATTTAGAATACCTATAGCCATATACATGCATGACCAGTTTCACCTAGTTATGGAGGTACCATAACCCTAACACTAGAGGCACTGGTGTTATGACTTCCCCACGGTGGAGTGATTGCTCGTGGCGTCCCTTCAGCTTTTGGCCATATTATTATATTTATCATGTGGGGCGTATGGGTGCATCCCAGTTACATGTTTTCAGCAGATTACTCAGTGTGAATGTGGTGTGTGCCTTGCATCCTTTAGAAGGAGCTGATCCCTCCTACCCAAACCAGTATATTAAATTAGAGGCATCCCCTCTAATTTGCATGATGAGGTCACCCCTCCAAGTATTCATGCACGGTGGATTTTCATGACCTATATTGGCTAATGGTAGAATATGTTAAACGGTTTTTATAAGATAAACATAAGGCTTTTCAAACTATAAAACCAGTTTTACCAAGACTTAACCGGGTTATTCGGGACTTAGTTTCTTCCGCTGTTATATGCTTATATGCTTATACTATTCATGCTTTATTGTACATCCGTGCACTGAGCGTATTGCTCAGCCGTTTTCCTTTTCTATGTTCCCAAAACGGCAGGTACTCAGGGACGTTCGTAGACTTTAAGCATACGTGCATATGGACAGGAAGCTTTCTAGCCTTTCTTTACTTTATGAATTATCTTTACTTTGATACTCTTGCCATGGACATTGTTTAGTCCTTTCATTTATAGTACTTATGTTTGTGTGTGATGAGCTTTACTTTTGGACTACCGATGTTTGATTCCGGTATTTTCCTTTTATGGTCATGTAATGTTTAGACATTTATCCTTGTATGCTTTGATGACACGCCATAATTACGTGTAACATTCCATTATCAAAATGGGATGTTACAATTATGGTATCAGAGCCAAGGCTTCGACCTATAGGCTATTAAAATATGACCTGTGATTAGTGGGTAGTCACTATGGTCTTCCTAGAACTGACAGTCGTTTTCATGCATTCATCATTTTTATGCATACATATATATGTCATTGTCGTAGGTTTATGACTAATTAATGGTTGGTACAGGACTGGCCCTATTTAGTCGCATGTGTTTTATCGAAAATTTTTAATGTGGGATGGACCCATAGGCGTCCCCTCGTCATGTCTTTTATTTTGGGTGAACTGACCATAGGCGTTCACTCTCAAGCATATAAAAGTTTTCATAAAACTGCATCATGCATTCATACACAAATTTTCTTGCATAAAATTTTTCTCTGGATTTATTGGTATAAATTTATTTATTTTTCATGTATATATATATTTTATGTTTTAATATGTTAATCATATGTTTTATGTTATACTGTCAGATGGTTCTCACACGCGAATAGGAACAACTCAATGCTGCAATCCAGGCTGCAATGCAAGCTTTGCTTCCTCAACTGAGGTACGACATCAGGGCTGAGGTTCAAGCTGCCAACAATCAGCAGCATAACCAAGCACCTCCTCCTCCTCCTCCAGCGACATTGGCAGTATGGCTGGAGAGATTCAACAAACTCCGTCCTCGAGCTTTTAAGAAAACAGATAGCCCCAGTGATGCTGAAAGATGGTTGGCTAACATCGAGAAGATTTTCAATGCTATGGGTTGTGACCCCATGTTCAAGGCGAGGTTGGCATGTTACCGGTTCGAAGGCGATGTGTTAAATTGGTGGTTAGCATTGATGCAGTCTGAGGGAGGTGACGATTGGGTTGCTGGTTTGACTTGGGCTCAGTTCAAAGATAGGGTGATGGAGCAGTTCTTTCCCAAGGTTGAGCAAGACAAGCTCAAGAGGGAGTACCATGGGATCCGACAGAGAGCTGGGGAGAATAGCAATGAGTTTATGCAGCGCTTTCTTTGCTTAGCTGGTTTCCTTGGTGCAGCAGCAGGTACTCCTGAAGAGCAGGCACACCACTTTAGGTGGGCTCTTCGCACATCGGTCGCAAACAATCTGGTGTGTGCTACGTTTACCACTGTAGCACAAGTGGCCGATGCGGCACGTAAGCTAGAGATGTTGCATGAGAGAGATGAGTTCGGGGAAGCTGAGAAACCCGACAAGAGGTAAACATTCGTATTCAAGCGGTGACCAATCCGTATTCTTTCCATATATGTCAATTATTCATCTCTTTAAAATTGTATCTTCCAGGCAGAAAACTGGGAACCGGTCTCAGCCGGCTACTCAGCAGCAACCTCATCAGCCCAAAAGAAACGGTCAGACTAACGACCGTTCTGCTATGGATAGGCGTGGCGGTAATGATAATTACCGTAACAACGCTGGACACTCCAACGGCAGCAGGTCCTAATACTTACGCATTTTTTTTATGATTTCATGTTATAACTCATATTCTGACACTTTAGCAAAACTTCTACCAGGAACCATGGAAATGGTAGGGACCAGAACCAGAGAGGTTCACAGCCTAGCCGTCCAGCTATCACTGGTATTCAATCTTACGATTATCCGCATTGTCCTTTATACCCTATTATCATGTCTTATGTAAAATGTTTTATCAGGTCCTCAGCCAGCCAGAGCACCTGCTGGTGGATATACTCATCCTCTTTGCTCTACTTGCCACCGTAGGCACCCTGGGCCATGTCGTCGTAACACTGACGCATGCTTCAAGTGTGGTCGTCCTGGCCATATCATGAAGGATTGCCGTAAGGGCGAGATGGAGGGCACATCGGGACATGCTGATACCAAGCCGCCTCCTACCACTGGGCGTGTCTACACGACATCTCGAGACCATGCCAACAAGTCTACAGGTACCATCACTAGAATCTTGTATATGTATGGTCAAGCTACGTGTGTTCTTTTCGATACGGGTGCTACTCACTCGGTCATTTCTACTGCTTATGCTAAGAACATTAGGATGCTCCCCATGCCACTATAGAATAGACATACTATTTCCACGCCTTTGAGGGACTATGTATTAATTACCCATGTATACAAGAGTCTTCCCCTAGAATTTGACGATAAGGTTCGTCCTATTGACGCACTTCCGCTGGACATGAATGACTTCGACATGATTTTGGGCATGGATTGGCTATCCAAGCATCATGCTACCATAGACTGCCATTCATATCGAGTTATCTTCGGTGATGTTAATGCACCAGAGTACATTCATAACGGGTTCGTACCCGGACGGTCTGTACAAAGCATATCTACCCTGCAAGCGCGTGCACTACTGTCACATGGCTGCGAGGGTTATCTAGCTACGGTACTGTCGAGAAACGAAAGAAGACTTCCATCTCCAAGTTTAACTCAGACGTAGCTCCCTTCTTTTTGGGTGTGAAGCAGTGTCAAAATCCTATTCAGTCTGATTAGATATGTCACTGAAAGAAAGTGATTCTGTTCCCTCTCTTTTTTTTAGGACCCCGAGGTCTTGCGAGGCGGTCGTTGGGATCGAATCTTCCCGGCAGCGGGCGAGAAGACCTCCGTTGGAGACGGGGCGGCTTTCTCTATTTCACGTTGCCACACAATCTAACGACAGCGAAACTGTCTCCTCTCCTAAGCTTCAGAACCCCCGCAATGTTTCCGACTTTCACTTACCTTTAGAGCTTCCCCGACTCTAGGGAGAACTTTGATAGTGGAAATAACCGGTAACTCAATAGCTATCAATCTTCCTGCAACTGATTCAGCTTCCGCTTCTGGGAGATCAAACGGAGCTCGATTAGTTTCTGCTAGACAAGAAATAAAGAACATAATCTCCATCAATTCAGGATCAACCAATAGTGTCGGAATTCCAAGATGTATTTCCAGCAGAACTTCCGGGCATACCACCTGCACGAGAAGTGGAATTCAATATCGAGCTTATTCCAGGAGCTGAACCAATCTCCAAGGCCCCTTATCGCATGGCTCCCATAGAGCTGAAGGAGCTGAAGGATCAACTGCAAGAACTTCTAGAACGAGGTTTCATTCGACCGAGCGCATCTCCATGGGGCGCACCGGTCTTATTCGTTAAGAAGAAGGATAGCAGTATGCGTCTTTGCATAGACTATCACGAGCTCAACAAGATTACTATCCGGAATAGGTATCCGCTGCCGTGTATAGACGATCTGTTTGACCAACTCCAATGGGCCAAATACTTCTCCAAGATTGATCTTAGGTCAGGATACCATCAGCTACGGGTTAAGGAGTAGGACATCGCCAAGACTGCTTTTCGTACCCGCTATGGCCACTACGAGTTTGTAGTTATGCCATTCGACCTGACAAATGCTCCAGCAGTGTTCATGGACTTGATGAACATAATCTTCCATGAATTTCTGGACAAGTTCGTCATTGTCTTCATCGATGGCATCCTGATTTTCTCAAAGTCCAAGGAGGAACACGAAGACCATCTTCGTACAGTACTACAGATTTTTCGCCAGAAGCAGATGTATGCTAAATTCTCTAAATGTGAGTTCTGGTTAGACAAGGTGGCATTCTTAGGTCACATTGTATCAGCAGAAGGAATCACTATGGATCCAACGAAGGTTGAGGCCATTACTAAGTAGCCGAGGCCGACATCAGCGACGGAAGTCCGTAGTTTCTTGGGCTTAGCTGGCTATTACCGTAGGTTCGACTAAATTGATGCGGAAAGGGGAGAAATTCGTCTGGACTGAAGAACGAGAGAAGAGCTTTGAAGACCTGAAGCAGAAGCTAGTATCTGCACCTATTCTTACTCTCCCATCTGGTACGGGTGGATTTCAAATCTACAGTGATGCATCGGGGAAGGGACTTGACTGTGTTCTCATGCAACATGGGAAAGTGATCGCGTACGCTTCACGGTAGATTAAGCCTTATGAAGAAAATTACCCTACGCATGACTTGGAACTTGCTGCAGTCGTGTTTGAATTGAAGATATGGAGGCACTACTTATATGGAGAATCATGTGACATTTTCATGGACCACAAGAGCTTGAAGTATATCTTCACTCAACGTGAATTGAACATGCGGCAGAGGAGATGGTTAGAGCTGTTGAAGGATTATGACATTAATCTACAGTATCATCCCGGAAAGGCAAATGTAGTAGCGGATGCTCTTAGCAGGAAGTCCGGAATGATCAACGGCATTAAAATTGAGGAGGAAATCATAAGAGACTTGGACCGACTAGACATCAAGATCATGGTACGTGGACAGCACGGTTACTGGGCTAATCTTAGAGTAGAACCCGGGTTACTCTCTAGGATCAAGGAAGCTTAGAAAGATGATGGAGAAATCTGGGCGATAGTTCAGAATTTGGAGAAACAGACGGAATTCAGAGTAGATGCAGATGGTATCGTATGGCAGGGCACGAGACTTTGTGTTCCTGATGACCAAGCACTCCGGGAAGCCTTGTTAGCTGAAGCTCATAGCTCCCCATTCTCTATACATCCTGGTTCGACTAAGATGTACCATGACATCAAGCAATACTTTTGGTGGAGTGGTATGAAACAGGATGTGGCCACTTATGTCTCCAAATGTCTTACCTGCCAGCAGGTTAAGATCGAGCATCAGCGATCTGGCGGTCTCCTTCAACCGTTAGAAATTCCAGAGTGGAAGTGGGACAAAATCACCATGGATTTTGTTACTGGTCTTCCGCCTACCAAGAGGAAGCACGATGCAATTTGGGTTATCGTAGATCGACTTACAAAATCAGGTCATTTCTTACCGATCCGCAAGGAAGATCCGGTAAGTAAACTCGCCGATACATATAGAAGAGAGATCATGAGACTCCACGGTGCTCCATCCAGTATCGTCTCAGACAAAGATCCTCGTTTCACTTCGCGATTTTGGAAGAGTCTGCAGAAAGCTTGGGGTACACAACTTAAGCTTAGCACGGCTTTTCATCCTCAAAGAGACGGACAGTCGGAGCGAACGATTCAGACATTGGAAGACATGTTGAGGTCTGTGCGTTGGAATGGACGGGTGATTGGGACGATTACATCTGTTTGGTGGAGTTTGCATACAACAACCTTGGCACGCAAGTATCAAGTGTGCTCCTTTCGAGATGTTGTATGGCAGAAAGTGTCGCGCCCCAATCTGCTGGGATCAGGTTGGCGAGCGAACACTTGAATGACCAGAAATCATAGAGATGACCAACGAAAGGATCACAGTAGCTAAGTAGAAACTTCAGGAAGCACGGTCACGTCAGAAGAGTTACGACGATAAGCATCGTAGGGACATACATTTTAACATAGGAGATTACGTCTTCCTTAAGGTTTCGCCGGCACGTGGTGTTAGACGCTTCGGGATTAAAGGGAAGCTCAGTCCTCGTTTCATCGGACCGTTTGATATCATTGAACGAGTCGGTGAAGTATCTTACCGGTTAGCATTACCTCCGCAGCTTTCGCATGTACATAATGTATTTCATGTGTCCTTACTCAGAGGGTACCAGTATCATCCCCTTCACATGGTTCAGTATCCACTGGAACATATATGTGAAGATCTCACCTTTATAGAAGAACCTGAACGAGTTCTTGACAGACAAGAACGAGTCATGAGAAGGAAGACGATTCCATTCGTCAAAATCCTTTGGAGGGATCATACCGAGTGGGAAGCCACTTGGGAAACAGAGGAGTCTATCCGGGCTTCTTACCCTCATTTCATATTTTGAATTCGGGTATGTTCTTCTTTTTCAGTTTCCTTTATCTATAATTCAGGGACGAATTATTCTTTTTAGGGGGGAAGAGTTGTAAAACCTGCATGCTTTTACCCTGAATAGTACCCTTAAGATCGTACGTACTAGATTAAAACTTTCCTTTTATAGTATGATTACGTTCACGTGTAAGAATTTTACGTATTACGTACGTGTTAGAACACGATAAGTATTTATTACGTACGAACACACAGTAATTATTTAAACAATAATTAATCACGAACATGCGATCATGAAATCATGAACGTAATTAAATCACGAGCTAATATTAATTACGTATATATATTTATTACGAACACGAATAAATATATTAAGTCACGGTTAATATTTAACGAGAACACATAAAACACGAACACGACTAAACACGAACGAACACTTAAATAATTAGACTCGGAAAATGGTACGGGACTCTCGCCGTATGAAAGCGATACTCTAACCGCTGAGTCAAGTAGGTCAAGCTGAGTCAAGTCAGAGAAAATAGACCCCTATAAGTATAAGAGAAAGCCGCGCAACCAAAGTTCCCCTTACTATACAAGGGGGGGGGGGGGGGGCGCGGAGCGCCCATGTGGGGCCCCCTACCCGTGGCTACACCAAGAAGATGGGCCAAGCCCATCAAAATTTTACTAACAAAGGGGGTTAAGGTGAAATCTTTTGTCACTTTTCACATTACAGTAAAAACATTAAAAAAAACCTAAAAAGTTTTTCTCCTTCTCCTTGTCCTCTCCTTTTGGCCGCCGCATATAAACACAAGAAAGGGGGTGTTTGTTTGATTTTTGATCTTGAATTTGGTGCAAGTGTTCGTGTGTGTTCATCCTCGTTTGATCCACGCATTCGGTATACCTTTTTAATCCTTTTTCTTTAGTTTTTGATTTAATAAATTAAATAAGAACATGATGTTTTTAAAAAGCTAATTAAAAACATTAATTAAACATGTAAATGGTTATGGGGTAAATCAAAACATAGGATTTGGGGGCGTTTGATGTGGCTGACGCCTAGACCGAACCCCAATGGGGTCTAGGCTTGGCATATGGACTACCACCGAGACGTCAAGGTCTCGGTTTGGTGGTGTGGGTCCCACGGCAGCAGCAAACAAGGGAGAACCCCGAAGTGGTTCGGGGGTATGGTGTTGATTACGGGTCCGGTTCATGGTTTCTAGTCACGATCTGGTTCATGGTTTATGTTTAGGTTATGTTTTGATAATCATATGTTAAAAAATTAAATTAATAAAATATGACATGATTAATTTAATAAAACATGACTTAGGTTATAATTTAATTATTAGATCATGGATTTTTAACCTAAGTATTTATATTTTTTCTAGATTTTATAAATTAATTAATTATTAAAAACCATGGCTATAATTAATTAATTAACATGACTTAGGTTATATTATTAATAATTAATAATACATGTTTTAACCTAAGTATTTAACTTTATTTAATTAAAAACATGACATGTTTAATTAAATACTTTTAACCTATAGTTTATTTAAATTACATGTAATAATTAATAAACTATACCTTATATCAATATGACTTAGAAAAACAATCAGAAAATACTTAAGATTATATACTTAGCTTATTTAACCAGCTTATATCTAATTATGGAAACTTTCTATTTTTAGAAACTTATTTAATTAAGGCAGCTAATCTATTTATGGAAACTTTCTATTTTAGAAACTTATCTTGTTTAAGAAGTAACTCTATTTTTGGAAACTTTATATTTTTGGAAACTTTCTATTTTTGGAAACTTTCAATTTTTGGAAACTTTCTATTTTTGGAAACTTTCTATTTTTGGTAACTTTCTATTTTTGGAAACTTTCTATTTTAGGAAACCTGCTATTTTTAGAAAGTTACTTATTATTACACAGTAAGTATATTAATTCATGAAATACAAGAAATACTTAAATAGAATAGACAGAATATAAGATAAACATAGTTTAAAGCTTAAAACAGTAAAGCATAACATGAACGTATAAAATAAGCTAAGACATGACATAAAACTAGTTACGTATTTAGTAAGCAGATACTTATACACGTATGTATTTATGTATCATTAGTGATACCGAAGTAGGACTCTCTTCAGATCGTCTTCTCGTTCACTGGACATAAGGTACGGGTCCTTTCAGTATGGACATTCTTTCCTTATTAGGATTCCCCGTATGCAGCCAACTGTTTTCTCGTAGTATAAGTTTATATGTTTGATTTGCTTATGTTTAATTTAGAATACCTATAGCCATATACATGCATGACCAGTTTCACCTAGTTATGGAGGTACCATAACCATAACACTAGAGGCACTGGTGTTAAGACTTCCCCACGGCAGAGTGATTGCTCGTGGCGTCCCTTCAGCTTTTGGCCATATTATTATATTTATCATGTGGGGCGTATGGGTGCATCCTAGTTACATGTTTTCAGCAGATTACTCAGTGTGAATGTGGTGTGTGCCTTGCATCCTTCACAAGGAGCTGATCCCTCCTACCCAAACCAGTATATTAAATTAGAGGCAGCCCCTCTAATTTGCATGATGAGGTCACCCCTCCAAGTATTCATGCACGGTGGATTTTCATGACCTATATTGGCTAATGGTAGAATATGTTAAACAGTTTTTATAAGATAAACATAAGGCTTTTCAAACTATAAAACCAGTTTTACCAAGACTTAACCGGGTTAGTCGGGACATAGTTTCTTCTGCTGTTATATGATTATATGCTTATACTATTCATGCTTTATTGTACATCCGTGCACTGAGCGTTTTGCTCAGCCGTTTTCTTTTTCTATGTTCCCAAAACGGCAGGTACTCAGGGATGCTCGTAGACTTTAAGCGTACGTGCATATGGACTGGAAGCTTTCTAGCCTTTCTTTACTTTATGCATTATCTTTACCGTTGGAAAGTCCCAGGAGCATTGCATAAGCCGAAAGGCATTCTTTTGTAAGCAAATGTTCCATAAGGACAAGTGAATGTGGTTTTCTCTTGGTCTTTAGGATCGATGGGAATTTGAAAATACACAAAGAAACCGTCTAAGAAGCAATAATAGTCATTACCCGCTAGACGCTCGGGCATTTGATCCATGAAAGGAAAAGGAAAATGATCCTTGTGGGTAGCATCATTGAGCTTGCGATACTCTATGCAAACTCTCCAACCCGTGACAAGTCGAGTAGGAATCAACTCGTTGTTTTTATTGGGAACAATGGTTATTCCGCCTTTCTTAGGCACACAATGGACGGGACTAACCCATGGCGAATCCAAAATAGGGTAAATCATTCCGGCATCTAGATGTTTGATAACCTCTTTCTTGATGACGTCATGAATTCGAGGATTAACCCTTCTTTGGCTTTGAATAGTGGGTTTAAATTCGTCCTCCATGAGAATTTTATGTGTGCAAAAGTGAGGATCAATTCCACGAATATCGGAGATTTTCCAAGCAATAGCTTTCTTATGATTTTTCAGCACGTCGATAAGTCAAGATTTTTCTTCTTCTTTCAAGTCCTTCGCGATGATGACGGGTAACTTCTTATTGTCTTCAAGGAAAACGTATTCGAGATGAGACGGAAGATCCTTAAGCTCTAAATCCGGAGGATTTTCGATGGAAGGCCTAGTCAAATTCGGATCATCGATAGAGATTTCCTTATGAGATGGTGGAGAAATGTGGTCCTCATTGAGAAGTTTCTCAATGGTACGAATGTCTTCATCCCAATTGGAGGGAGAATCGTCATATTGTAAGTCCACATCCCCCAAAGTTGCTTCAAATTCTTTCAAAATGAAATCACTTTCTCCAAATGGAGTTAGTGATGGAGCAATAGAGGCAACGGTCTCAACAATGGGTAGAGAAGAAGAACCACTTTTACAAGCGTCTTTGAAATGTTCTTCACAAGCTTCATCAAGAACGTCAATGAAATTAACGCTCTCGTTTTCAGAAGGCTGTTTAGAAAGTTTACCCATGTTGAAGACGATTTTATCGTCACCAACTCACATGATTAATTCGCCCGCGGCTACATCAATGAGAGTGCGACAGGTCCTCAAGAATGGACGTCCAACGATTAATGGAACACGGGGATCCATCTCGTAGTCAACGAAAACAAAATCCACCGGAAAGGTGAATTTGTCGACACCGACGAAGTCATCTTTGGCTATCCCTACTGGATAAGCAACCGTACGGTTAGCTAATTCCAATGTCATTCGTGTGGGGACTAGCTCTGGTAGAGATAATTGTTTCCAAACACTTAATGGCATTAAGTTTATACTAGCACCTAGATCGGCTAGGGCCATACAATTCTCTACCCCGGGGAAGTTGCAAGGAATGAGAAAACGACCCGGATCACCAAGTTTGGTGGGTAATTTCCTTAAGAGCACCGCAGAGAAATTCTCGTTAAGTTGGGTCTGAGCGATATCAAGAAGTTTCTCCTTATCACTGAAAAGATCTTTAAACATTTTAGCATATTTCGGCATGTAAGCGAGAGCCTCAGCAAAGGAGATGTTGAAATTCAGTTGTTTAAACATTTTAAGAAAGTTAGAAACCTGAATATCATCCTTATTCTTCAACTTCTCTTTCCTCAAACTTGAGGGATAAGGTATATTAGGTTGAGATGAAGGCTTTGGAATGGAATTCTCACTCACATCCTTGGGTGGTGGAGGGGTGGAAGTAGAAAGTGGAGGAATTGGTGAAATAGAAAGTGGAGGAATTAGAGAAGGGGACTCGTTTTCCTTTGTCACAATCACCGGTGTAGGTGTTGGAAGCTCGGGTTCCTTTAAACCTTTTCCACTACGAGTGGTGATTGCTTTCATCTCCCCTCTTGGATTAGCAACGGTGTTTCTCGGAAGAGAACCCGAACCAGAGGCTTGATTACTTTGGAAGAAACTAGCCATCATATCCCTTTAGTCATCCGTTTGACTGGTCAAAGAGTTTCGCATATCGGCTCGAAGATCATTCCCTTGTTTCGCCATATCTCCTTTCAAGTTGATGATTTGCCGCTGAAGATTCTGCACTATCGCATCATTAGTCCTCATGTAAGTGTCAACCTCTTGATTAAATGCGGTGGGTTGGGTGGGAGGAAGAGCATGGTAGGTAGGTGGTTGATGAGCGGGTTGTTGGTGAACTTGATTGTTTCCTTGAGGTGGATATGGGTTTCTTTGGGTTTGATATTGATTTGGAGCTCGAGGTTGGTTTTGATTGTTGCGATTGAGGTTGTTTTGGTTTTGAGGGGAAAAATGGGTGGTGAAAGGAATTTGTTTGAACGATAACTAAGCAAATTGCCGTCACCTTGAGGACGTGCTTGATAGCCTACCGTAGAAAAGTTACCGTTAGCGGCATACACATTTTCCGGATTGTCATGAGTCAAAGGACAATCGATGTATGAATGAGATCCCCCGCATATTTCACATGACTGACTCATAGCATTAACTTGTGCATTGATGCTTTTGGTATTGTTAGCGGTTTGTAGAGCAAGTGTTTCAACAATTGAAGTAAGCTTATCAATTCTCTGGTCGGCGTCACTAGTACTAGCACTAGCCACATTAGTCCGAACACTCTTAGTTTGCACTCTAGACTTATTCTCAATAATATCCCATGCGGCATTAGAATACTTAACCAAAATGTTACCCCTCCCCCCCCCCCCCCCCCCCCCCCCCGAGGCACTATTTAGTGAATCTTGGTCATTCATGCTTAAACCATTGTAAAAAATATTAATTTGATGTACTTTTGTGAAACCATGTTATGGACACTTTCTTAAAAGTTCCTTAAAACGGTCCCCAAGATTCACTAAATGTCTCACCGTACTTTTGTTCAAAGTTAATGATTTCATTCCGTAAAGCGGTAGTACGTGAGGGTGGGAAAAAGTAGTTGATGAATTTTGTCTCTAAATCCGACCACGTAAGAATACTTTGTGGTGGTTCCTTATCAAGCCAATGGCGGACTTGTCCTTCTAAGGAGAAAGGAAAAAGTTGCAAGCGAATCACCTCTTGTGAAACCCCATTATACTTAACCGTATTAGTGAGTTAAAGAAACCTTTTTATATGGCCATGAGGATCATAAAGTGTACGCCCCAAGAATGGTTGAGCAGAGACCATTTGAATGAAGCCGGATTTGAGCTCAAAGTTGTTGGCTCCAATCTCGGGTAATGACAATAGCATCGGTGTTGCCCTCCACTTGCGATTGCAAAAGCTCGATCATTGGTCGATTGTCCATGGTGACAATAGGTGGAGTTTCGACTTCGTCTTGAATTGCTTTCTCTTACGAGCACGGGTACGCATACACACCTACAAAAAGAAAAGAAAGATAGACAAGAAATATTTTTGGTTTTTTATTTTTTCTATTTTTTTGAATTTTTGAAAATTTTTTATTTTTATGGATTTTTGAAAATTTTTAAGCAAGGAAAATAACGTTCAAAAGTGAACGGATCCCGAAATCCAACGCGTCTCTCACTAAAAACCGTTAAGCTTAACGTAAAGAGCCGGCAACGGCGCCATTTAATACAAGGGATTGCCTCGTAATAAAAAGATTCGTTATTCCAGTCTTTTCGAATTGATTACTAGTTATTAGTGCGACTCAGTCGTTCTTGGTAGAGAATAAAAAGGTTTGATTATCTATTTTAAACTAAAAACAAATATGAAAATCTCCTTGAGTAAAATGAAAGCTTTTAAACTTAAACTAAAATTACGAGTTAAAAATAAATGATTAAAAACTTAAAAGTAAATTTTAAAGATAAAGTAGAATTAAACTAAGACAAAACTTGTTGAATAACAACACTAAGTAGAAATTTGGGAAAAGATTTATGTTAGAAACTAAAAACTTTATAAAACTAAAAACTCAATCCATCAGAATAATAATGGTCGGAACCCCATCTGAATACGGAAAAGGAAATCCTATCGGAATAATCCAGTCGGAATGTATTAAATGAATTCTGTCGGAATAAGCACAAAGCTATCGGAATGATAGTATCGGAAAGCACTTCTGTCGGAATGTAAGAAAAACAGACTATCGGAATACTGACAAACACACCCTATCGGAATAGTCCAATAAACAAATCTGTCGGAATTTTGATCGGAAAAACCATCGGAATCAGAAACCCTTTTCCGATACCTTGTATCGGAATAATAGTGGAACCCGTCGGAATCAAAAAGGCCCTTATAGGAATGAACAGTCGGAAAAGGGTTTACCCTTTTCCGATGACTTGCAATTCGTGAAAAGCAAAACCAAATAAGCAAAGTTTTAATAAGCACTATCCAAAAATTTTCTAATCATAAGATAAAAGGGGTAATAAGCACGAATAAGAATTTATCAAAACTTTAAATAAGCAACTTTTTAAACCAACCATAATAAGATGAAACTTTTAAGAAAAATAAAAAAGTAAATAAGCTAAATACAAAATAAGCCAATAAGCATGATAAGCTCAAAGCTTAATCCGTATAAAAACTTAGATAAAAACCAAAAGATAAACTGTTTGTTCTCATAAACATCAAGATGAAACAAAATCAAAGATTATCACGAATCAAAGATAAACGAAATAAGAAAGGTAGGAAGATATTAAAGATGAAAAGCTTAACTTGAACTTGTAGATTTAAGATTCAAAAATACAAGATTGAATTAAAGCTTAAACATGAAAGAAAGAAAAGATGAAGTTTTAGTGAGAGAAAGTTAAACACTTTCTCTCTCTAAAACGAAAATCTACCAAAGAAAATAAACTAGCTAACACCCTCCTAATGTGTCATTAGGAGGGTATATATAGGAGGTGGGGAGTGCATGTGTTGCTTCCTTCTTTCTTTCTTCTTGACTCGATTTAAATTCTTTGTCTTTTCTCGACGTCGTCTCGGGATTTGTTGATATAAATTGAACTTGTCTTAATATTTTCTTCTTCTATTAGACTTGAGTTCTTCGACTTCATTAAACTTTCGTCTTTAGACTTTTTCTTCGATAATCTTCAGAATAGGCCTTGGACTTCCGTTCTTTTTACACTCTTGATCTTTTGACTTCGTCTTTTCTCGTTTTCTTCGATAAAAGCCCGTGATAGCCCGTGTTTTCTTCCTTTTTCATATTATCATCCTGAAACACAATAAAAACACAAACCACGCATAATTCTGACTTTTACGACATAAAATACACGTTTTGGTCTTGTTATTATTAGAAATAAGTGATAAAAGGGTAAGTGTTTTCACACTTATTAGTCTTACACTTTAACTTAATAAAACGATACGTTTATTAATTAACGACTATACTTTTACCAAAAACCCTAGAACTTAACCAAATCGATCAAGATTTGAACCTACACCTACATTATATTACCTACACTACTAGTAACCCTACCTAAACACCAGAATCGAACCCGAAACCTTCCTAGACACTATATCCTAGCCGAATCTACGATAGTTCACACTTAGACTAACTTAAAAACCTATGTACACTATACATGACACCAACTTAGACATGTACCACATCTAACATTAATCATGCACTATTTTAGACTTCCCTTTGTCCCCTTGACCTTGTAGGCAACGGCTAAAGGCAAAACAAAAGGGGCAAGTGTACCTTTGATGCATTTATGAACCTTGTACAATCAAATTCCATAACTAGATTATCCTAGTACTTACCTAAGATATCTGTGATCTCCTTCTCTCTTTGGACGTGGCCTAAATCCAAACCACACACACACACACCAAGATTGAGTATAAGCCTAACATAAACACTCTTAAATCTCACTTGCAAATCTCCTATTTTCGGATCACATATCACCCATACATGAAACACATTCACACATCATTTACTATCCCCAAATCTTTGTCTCAAGAGTATTTAGTATAAGCCTTTACTATCACTACTCGAATCTTGCCTAACAAGGTAAGCAAAGTTACCCTAGGTCACGGTTAAGGAGACAAGACGTATAGATCACGGGTAGATACAAGGAATCCTAGCTAGTTCTTGTTCATAATCACCACCTTCATCTACAAGTAAGCAATCTCATCCTCATTTCCATTTGCATTCATATATGCATCATTAGCATATGAACTTAAGTACCCATACTTGGAAACCTATGATAAAACGCGACTAGGATAGCATGCATACATAAAACCTTGCTAATCTTGAGCTATATGAAAACTAAAACCCACGTCTTGGATTATTTGTGTAGTAATAATGCTTAAATCGTAGATCTAGAAACACCATGTAGATCTTGTTAAAACCTAAAGCTAACCTATGGAAACTAGTTAGATGACCTTGCTACAAAACTCTAGATAAGCTAGACTTAATAAGCTAGAAATGCACACCTTGAAAATAAGCCATAAGCCCAAATCTTAAGACCAAAACACACGGCTTATTTATGAACCCATGTGTATGAGCCATAAGCCACATATAAGCCTCTAACCAATAAGCCCAAAAACAATAAGCCCATAAAATACACGGCTTCATATTAAGCCAAACATTAAGCAATCCCAATGAGCCTATTAGCTTAATCTAAACTCATTAAGAGGTAATAGAGTGTTAATAAATCTTAGGAACTTAAATAAGCCCAAGTGTAAGCCCACTAAGTTCAAAAAGCCCAAAACAAATCACTAATGGTCCTAACGAGCCCATTAAGCCTCAAAAACACTATTAGGAGACTTTTCGTCCCAATATTGCCAAAAGGTGAAAGTATAAGTCAAATGATAATGTTATAAAACATATATATTAAATTTGTGACATCTGAAAAGTCTAGGGGCTAAACCATCAATTTCGAAAGTATAGGGGCGTGTTTTGTTTTATCCGAGACACTAAAAGAACCACAAGGACCATAATTGCCATTTTCCAAACTTGAATCGAGCCCTAGATATTATTTTTGTATCATATAATGATTTTTGAGACTTAAGGGACTAATGTTTTCATTTTACAAACTCCAAACGAGCCCTAGGGACTCGTTTTGCCACATGCCCAAAGAATATAAACCCTAGGGACTATTTTTAACATTCTTCGAAACTTATGTGAGACCTAGGGGCTTTTTTGTACCTTAATAAAACAAACAAGGACTAACGGTGCAAACACACTTAACGGACAAAACCCTAGGGGTTGTTTTGGAAACTATGATTTTTACAAGGACTATTATACAATTTAATTTAATTTAAACAACAATAATATTATTTTGTAAATAAATTAAATTAAGTTTACTTTTAATGATTTAATTAAATAAACAATAAGAGTTTATTATAACACTTGCGTAACGGACGAACTAAATTAGTATACTTAAACTCTAAGGACTTTTGGGAATAACATTAGATTTTTACAACTTTTAAATTAGATAAAATCTACTTATTTAATTAATTACACTCTTGACGTACGAAAAATTTAAATATATTTTTGGAAACTAAAATATACTATTATCGATAACTTACTATAAGTTTAACGTTTAAACAATTATAACAACTTATTAAGTTGTGATTATGCATTTTCATCAGTTACATCTATCTGTGCATTTTATTGTTCATTTACTGAGTCACGTAAATTACTTAGGTAATTTGACTGCTCCGTGATCATATCATACCAGCATACCCAGAGACATACTACTACTGCTTTATCATTGAGGTGAGTTTATAGCCCCATCTTTTACTGTTTTATAACCAGGGGTGAAAACATACTTAATTATTGTATATGCAAACACTTACAGACAACACAGACAACAACAGATTACTGCCTATTGTTGCCCCCATTTATTCCCGTGGACTGTAATAGTTAATAGTGTAGCGCGAAATGTTATAAATAGATCTATTTGGGTATTAACAATACCCGGCCTGCGTGATTAGCTATCACGAAACGCTTAGGCCAAGCAACAGGTTTATTTCATTGTCGAACTGAGGGTCTCACATCAGGATGATCCAGGTTGGCACCTGAGAAACATTGTCTAGCATCTATTACAGGGCAATAGGAACTACTATAGTATGTAGCTTGGTGCTCTACTATCTTCGTGGTGTTTTGCATATCAGTACATTTACTTTATAACTAAACCTATGAATTCACCAACTTCGTGTTGACCCCCACATCTTACTTTTTATGTTTTCTCAGGAAAGTAAGCAAGTGCATGCATTGGATTCCAACATCATAGGGAGCATTCATGTTTACCATCGGGTTGAGATATTTCTACAACTAATAATAAATGTGTTTTCAAGACAATTTACTTAATTTGCACAATTAAATTCATGTGATATGTTTTAATGACAATTGATGATCATTGCTCTATATACTATGTGCTATTGATCCACCAAAAAGTAACACCCCACATACTATTCCGTTGCATTTGACCATTTGGGGGTGTTACAGAAATGGTATCAAAGCGCATAGTTATAGAGAACCAGATCCAAACCTAAAAATTTTAAATACTAAAAATTTATAAATAGACTATAACTGAATTTATAAATCAATTGGTTTACAAAAAAATGATTTTTAGGGAACCCTTATAGTTAGGAATACACATATAGAGCATACATCTTGTGTGAACTAACAGTGCATTGATATATAGCTTCTTCTATATGATCACCTAAGTATCTATGTAATTTTGATTACACTACCATATGCATACATAGCATCGCATATGCATCCTTTTGAAAACTTTTTGAATTGTGTAAGCTAATACTTACTCAACTTTGAATGCTATTATTTTCAGATTATCATGACGTCACCGACTATTGTGACTACTTTTGACGCTCTCATGACTCCTACTACTACGCCAGTATCGCCGACATCAGTACTACACAGGCTTGAGTCCGATGCAGAGTCTGGAGATCACCCGACAGACGGAGTGATCGTACTGTCAGATTCTCCCACTTCATCACCACCAGCTGTACCTACTTCCCAACATAGGGAAGCAGATTAGGTCGTACCTACTCTACCACCTCTACCACCACTATCTACACTCTACTGCTACCCTACCAGAGCCTTGCCACCTCGCAAGAGGAGGCACACCTCTACTCCTGTCTCCACATTTGAGATATGAGAGGGACCGGGAGCCGGCCAGGAAGCACCTGACACTATCCAGGCGCAGCTAGATGCGCTGACTACTAGACAGGCACAAAATACCACCGTTATCTACGCCTTGCTACGCGCAGACTAGCAGGGACGCGCAGTACTTCAGGAGAGACTTAACACTCTCTATTGGTCAGTTGCCGTTGAGTCACAAGCTGCTAAGGGTTCATGGATGACTGTCTAGAACACCTTGCAGTGGCTACTTGAGGGGAACTATTATCTCCGCCATCGCTTATCATCACTTGAGGGTCATCATTACGAGACCCACACTGCCGTCTTGACCCAGGAGGAGACTTTTAGGATCTTCTTCGACTTAGCTAAGATTCGTCACCAGGGGACAACACCAGAGACAAACTATCTTAGGAGTACGGACACCGCACGCCAGATCCAGCTTTTGGAGGCTCTCAGACTCACCAGAGAGACTAGGACTACTTTGATTAGGTTGTAGGATGCTCAGGCACCTATACCACCAGCTGCACAAACCGCACCAGCAGGAAGCCACTCTAGTGTAACTTAGAAGTCTTATATATCATGCCAAGTATTGAGTTGCATCTCAGCTTGCATGATTTAGGACTTTTGTACTATATCTCTTATTTTCAGTTGTATTCCTATCCTTAGCACCTAACCATAGCAGGTAGGTTACCTTTTGTTGTACTAAAAACATTTGTACCACTATTTCAGACAAGCATGCTGTATCCCTGTCTTAGATTTGTTGTACTCATATGATATTGTTATTTGCCAGAAATGACTTGTACCGACATTACTCTATTATCTCTTGTACTTATATTATTATGAACTCTTGACAGGTTATAAATAGTTGTGAATTCTATGCATACATATTACCATACAATTTAATATAACCATCATATTAATCAACTAATAAATCTCATTCTTTTGTGTTATAGAAAAATAGCACAAAGAGTTACCCGACAAAACCCTACAACTGCTCCTATGACAACTATTTCTGAAGCACAACTCAGAGTGCTCATCGGTTAAGGAATAGCTGACGCCCTGGCCGCACGGGAAACACATCCCAGTGGAAACCAAGGTGACAGTCAAAACTCCAATGCTAGAAACCGAGTTGCTATAGGGTATACTTACCCCGACTTCTTAAAATGCAAGCCCATTTACTTCAAAGGCAAAGAAGGAGTAGTCGAGCTCATGCAATGGTTCAAGATAACCGAGATCGTGTTCCGTATTAGTGACTGTACGGAAGAAAACAAGGTAAAATTCGCTACCTGTACATTACTGGAACATGCTCTCACCTGGTGGAATTCACAAGTTGCTACCCTTGGGCATGATGATGCCTATGGGATGACTTGGACTGCATTGAAAGAAAGGCTTACCGTGAAATATTGTCCTCGCGCTGAAATCAAGAAGCTAGAGATTGAACTATGGAATCTCAAAAGCACCAACCATGACATCACAGCCTACAATGTGTACCAGGATGTTTCCTGAGGGGAAGGACAAGATCGAGAAGTACGTTAGTAGACTTCTGGAATCTGTTCATGACAGTGTGCTATCATCTCGACTCACTACAGTCGAGAGTGCCATCGAGTTCGCCACTAAACTGATGGACAAATGAGGCCATGATAATGCAATAAGACAGGCCGAGCACAAGCGGAAAGCTGATGAGAACTTCCGTAATCATCATCAGACCCAACAACCAAAGAGAAAGAACTTAGGGCAGATTTACAGTGCTACTTTCTCAGGGTCGCCTCCATACGTAGGCACCAAGCCGAAGTGTCCCAAGTGCAATTTTCAACATTACAGTGACACATCTTGCCGAAGGCCCGGACAAAGCAATACTTACGTTTCAGCTGATAAAAACAACTCTAGCACCAACTTCAGGCCCAACAACAGAAGTGGCTAGAACTTCCGTGGAAATAGGCAGCAGGGAAATCGTCCTACCACGGGTGGAAATGATGTGAAACGAAATGAGGTTTGTTGCTATGGTTGTGGAGAAACATGACACATCCGACCCGAGTGCCCGAAGAAAGTAAGCAAGAGCGTGAATGGTGGGGGAGCACCAGCCAGAGTTTACGTGATAGGAGACACCAGGTGTGACAATCCGTCAATTTATGGTTGATATTTTATTCTCAAATATTATTTAAAAACATTATTTTAATGTTATATTATGAACTCACTTATTTTTGGGAAGAAATTTGGATTTACGTCTTGAAGTAGCATCGACTACGTCTAAACCGGAGGATTCTACGTTACGTGCTTACGCTTACATACACCGTTTTTGATGACAATCCGACACTTCAGGAAACAAATTTATCCGTGAATATTATTTTGGGATTTTAAATTTGAGTTGGTTCATAAACTCACAAATTTACGAGAAGAGATTAGGACTTACGTGAATAATTTAACGTCCTTTACGACTAAACCGGAAACCTTAGGATTACGTATTTACGTTTTTGAACTCTGTTTTTGATGAGACAATTTTTATTAGATTCGTTTTGTGCCGTTGATTCATAATTTATAAAAACGTTTTTCGTAAAACGACCCGAGGGCACGCAAATCGAGGAAACTAGAATCGAGGAATACCCGTAAATTAGTGAGATGAGACAAGTATACACTTGTCCCACCCCACTAAATGGGATGTCCAAGAAGGCTCCAACACACACCTTAGGTGTCAAAAGCTTCACAAAGAAGCTTAACACATGTCTAAGCTAACTTAATCAAGTTAGCTACTCCACCTCAAAACTACACATCTTAAACCACTTACTCATTTACAACATGCAATACCACTAGCAACTCTATCATCCTCTCCCACTCCTTGTCGTCCAAACCATCATCAAACACCCCTCATTTGATTAATTCTAGCCATATACCATGTGTTATATGCACATATAATGAAGCTCGTTTGAAACCTTGTTGATTGGTGATCCTTATAACCTCCAAGAAGATGATTTGATGATGTCCAAGGGCTGATTTCCACAAGGAGTTTACAAATATTGGTGGTCTTGAAGATTGGTGTTGATCTATCACAAGTGTTTCCATCAAAAATCCAATCCTTGATCATAAACTACTTAATCTTGGTGGTATAAAGATTGTTCCTCCTATCCTCTTGTTATTTTGATTATGTAATCTTATATTTTCTTTCCTATTGTATATGTATATGATGAATATATGATGATAAAAATGTTGTGTGGGGATCAAGTGTTGATAAAATGGTTAAAAAGATAGAAAACCATAGGTAACAAGGTTAAAATCTTGCTAAATATGATGGCTGTATAAAAACAGTAGGTAACCAAATTTTAAACTGACAAAATGGTAAAGTGGAATCAATTTAAAGTAATTATTATATGTCATACACATGTCAGAGTTGGTCATGTAATGGAATCATCAAAATGAGTGAGATATGATCAAAACAAAATTAGTATACCAATCTGAATAGTCTATTTTGTAGGGACTGTTAAGAATACTTAGACATGGATTGAGCAGTAGCTATAACTAACTTATTTGTAGCACATAATATGAAGTTTATGTCTTCTAAAAATTAGCTTCTATCTCCTTATAGAACTCAAGATATGATAAAAGTTGTGTAAGTGAAACTAAAAATCAGATTTTATGAAATTAAAGTTTAATAGTATTATATAAGCACTCAAAATAATATAGTATAAAATGTGAAATTAAAACCCACTAAATTATATATTTCATTTATATAAACATGTATAAGGATAAATAAATGGACATTATATAAAAATGTTAGTTTGGTAAGTTTTATAAGTTATAAAAACTATAAACATGATTTTTACGTCGTTTCGGCTAGTACCGTAAAATTAACGTTTTTCGTCAATTAAAACTTAGACGATCGGACCCGTCTAATGTAAACTTTTTAAAAGTCATATACTGATATATAAGTACTTAATACAAGTAAAACCGATAAAACCCGAACTATATAACATATGGACATTAACGGGCTAAGTTAGCATTATTGGACTAATAATCCAACTAAATGGACTAAACACTTATAAATTTACTTACTAGGATTAACCCATTTTGGCCCAACATTTAAAGTATAATACTGATAATAAAAGTATAATTGGGCTAATATAATATATTGGGCTTGTAATGGGCCCATTGGGCCTCAAAGTGTAAACAAGTTGAACTAGTGTAACTAGTCTTGAAAGTTACCAACACATAACATTACAATGTTGAATAAAGATATAAAATCCCACTTGATCATCATCATATTTATAAAATCATCATATATATACATAGTTATGGTTTTTATAAAGTCATTGGACAAGAGTCTAAGACGAGTATTATTTTTCTAGGTTTCCGTGATTGAAGCACGTACCGTACATCCGAATTGCCGATAACCCGCTTTCCCACATCAACGTGAGTTCATAGCCTCGCACTCTTTTAAATGTTTTTATGAAATGTTTTATAAACCCGCGAGGGAGATAACATGTTAGTTTTGATAAAATAGGACACCATTTGTCCCGATTGTTTGTTTATTGATTTGGACCTGAATGATTGTATGACCCGATGAATGATTACATGACCCGATGTGAGAAATAAAATGGATTATTAAAGTTAGGATATGTCACTAAAAGTCCCATTAGCATGAATTGTGAACTACCGGGATTTGGTAGACGCTTATGCATATAATAGTATCATTTGGGGACGATCACCCCAGTTCGCCCCTTGACGGTTAATCCCCGTCGTGCCACGTTGATTGGTAAGCGAATTTATGTATGAGAAGATTTACACAAGCGTGATTATTGTGACGACACGCTAATTTAGATGGGCAAATGAGTTTCGGGTTAGCTACCCGTTGTTTGTTATAGTAAGGTAACAATGTCATGCGGCTTATAATAATCCAAGTAACGAAATACTGCTATACGCACTGAATTACGAAATATTGCCTGACTAGCAATACGGGGTCTTATTATTGATATTATGTTCGTGTTTTGGTTTACATAACCGTATTCATATAACGGTTTTTATTTAATTCTATACAACGTTATAAAACGTATTGTATGATGTTTTTAACGACAATTGTTCGTATAATGATTTTGAAGGCGAAAGCCTATATTATGATTTTTAATAAGGATTTGTATAAAATGATTTTGGCTATTTTATGGCCTACTACAAAGATTTGTACAAAATGATTTTCGGTAATAATTTTATACCGATGTTATATTGATGGATATTATTAAATTCTATGAATTCACTCGGCGTTATCGCTGACCTTTTCTTTTAACATGTTTTATCTCAGGTACTTGAAGGTAATTCTCAGGAAGACAACAAGAATTCATGGCCCGCACTTAAACAACAATTTCCATTCAAATGCTTTGTAAAACTTGTATGAAATACAATGACTTGGGACCTATGTAAATCTGATATTTATGAATGGAAATGCATTATTATTAAACGACGCAATTTTTAAGCGTTGTCTATGATGTGAGTAATGTGCTATCCCGTAACCCCAACGAGTCTTCCGTTGTATTGAATTGTGTAAATTTGGGGGTGTTACAGTTCGGTACAAGAGCTCTCGTTATAGAGAACGAAAGATTTTTAAAACTAAGGTTTTGAATAAAACATTTCAAAATCTTTTAACTATAAACATTTTTCTAAAAATGTCTAAAAATCTTTTGACTATAACGGTGCCGAAGAATTCTCGAGTTACCGAAAAGGCCAGACTGAGAAGTGTTATTTTAATATATATATATATATATATATATATATATATATATATATATATATATATATATATATATATATATATATATATATATATATATATATATATATATATATATATATAGATTTCGGTTCAAATGAGAACTTTTTAAAGTTGAAAAAATAAGAACCAGCTAAAATCTCACAAATGACACTCTACTTCAAATAATTTTTAAACGAGATTAACTAAAACTAAGTTTTTTAATAATTTGATGGACTTTCTATTAAAAATTGACGAATTTTAGGTGATACATCTTGATTTAAGGTGTGATTTGTATCATGTCTTGGTATCGTGTATCATGTTATTTAGTGGCGGTTGTGTATCAAATGTACCATTTTATATATAAGATATTATCTTGTTGAGATTTTGATGTATGTGTATCACATTTTTAATTGTGTATCAGTAATACGTTACACACTAAGTCGTCGTTTATTAGTCAATATAATGTTAAGTTGTATAAATAATGTATATTTTGGTGTATTATTGGTAATATGATTATGTATCAATGTTTTATTGGTGTTTTAGATTAGTTCTCATTTTTACAACTTTAAAAAATCTTTCACATTAACCTTCCTCTATATATATATATATATATATATATATATATATATATATATATATATATATATATATATATATATATATATATATATATATATATATATATATATATATATATATATATATATATATAACTTGGATTATATATATATATGTTGTAATTTGATTACATGATTGTTGATGATTATTTTGATATTTATACGAGGTATTTATACGACGTAGATTGTCACAAGAAACCCTAACTTCCCTAGTAATTAATCGAAGCCATTTTCGTAAGAATTCTAGCTATTCCAGATCTAAACCAAGTTGTGTATATCTATGATCCCAACAAAATGGTTGATATTCGTAGAAATGTAGATATTAGTTGATTGTGATATTGAAAAAGAATTGGCAAGAATAAATTTGATATCGATGTCATGACGATCTTTCCTTATAGAGTGGAGTTTGACAAAAACGTTACAACCTAGAAAGATGTCATCTAATTCGTTGTCAACCAATTCTTAAATTTGAAATCGAAAGGGTGAATGTTGCACTTGAGGCTGTCATTGGAGCCTTTACCCAAAAGCCTCATGCCACTAATACCTTTCCGAGAAGTCTAATTGAATGATCGAGTCATTTCATACTAGTGACTCATTTGATAACTATTGATGAAGGAGCTATAGGATTAGAAATTAAGTGTTGTTCATATTGAACTTTCATTGCCCTATTAAGGTCTAAAAATATGGTTGAAAGTATTGGAGAATGAGGTAGGATGTCGCATTGAGTATGAGTTGATTGAAACTTGAATGAAGTAAAATTTAACCCGTATGGAATATGAAATTGTTAAAGGAAGTCGTTAAGTCCTGTGATTGAATTATAAGGTTTTAAATGATTGTTGGTTCGTGTTAAGGGTTGTTCCTAGGCCATTGTCCAATAATGAGGATGCCCAGTGTCCAATAAATAAATTGAAGAAATCTTCTTCTAAATTGGGACCGATGGATCTTTCGGGACATGTGGAACACCTAATGACTCTTGTAGATTAGTATTCATTGTGGTATCTTTTAAAAATAATCCCTAACTTAACTGAGATATCAGTTGGTAGGATGAGTTCTTGGAATTGTATGACATAGTGACGCATAATGTGTTACGGTACAATTTTGACTTGTTTGTGATTAATGAAAAGACTACCTTTGATTGCTAAATCCTACATGTATCGATGTTATCTATCTTTTCTTGCTTGTTCCTAATGTTCGCATTAGTGATGCAACCATTGAACAAGTACTCATCTCGAATTGAGTTACGTTGTGAATTATTCTTTTTGAGTGCCATCGAGGTCATGAACCTCATGATTATTTGACTAAGCTCATTTCCTATTATATTGTAGTTAGTTCTTGGTGAACAACTTTTCATCACTCCTTTGCAGATCACTAATTGTTTTTATAAGTAAAAACAGTATCCCTTGAAAAAAGAATTTGGGTTTTCATCACCATATGGATTATTTAAAGAGAGACTTATAAATAATCATTATCGAAATGAAGTTTTTTATAAAACACCTTGGAAAACTTAATTGTTTTCATAACAAAGAAAATATTTGTAAATTTATTTTTGATTCTTATTTAAGAATTAAGCATAAAAATGTTTTTATTATAAACATGATGATAAAATTTTGACGAACTGAGTATTGCATCGTTAATCTTGAAATTGTATATAGTTGCGCGCCTACATACAATTTGGAATGGACCATGCAAGGCTGATTAGTAGTCACCATAAAATTGATTAATTAACACTACATTTTCTTTACATATTGTGAAAGATTAAATTTTATGAGATCTGCAAGAAGTGAAAAATAGGGACATAGTGTTAGGGACACCTACATATGTGCCTGTAGCATCTATTCTTCTGAGTCGAATTTACTCATCTGTGGAAATTGTCTTATTTGACAATTGACAATTCTTTCTTGTCCAATTCTCCCGTAGTGAGATTCTTAGGAAAAGTATATGATTACCGAGTGTTGATACCCGACTGGATGTATCGACATTCCTATCATTTCTTTTGATTAGATTTCATTTGAATGACCTGGGTAATGATCCGAGGAGATTTCGAATGCGTACTCAATTTATGAAAACATGGGCTATATTCATATTCGTTAAATGTTTCCGTCTGTATCTGATTCGAAGTTCTCTCCCGTTGATTATGCGTTGACCTTACCCTTTTAAGGTTAGTTATGTCTCCAGATATCCTTGAACTTGTGAAGGATTATGAGTTATTATTAGTCTTTTGATAAATTCACATCTTATCGACGACAATGAAACTGGAAAGTTAATAGTTCCAGTAGAATGGATTGAATGATTATGACATGACGACATTATCTTAATTGATGGGAACTCGAGTAGAATTCCCCTAAATGATAAGATGTTGATTATCAAAAGTGATCTAAATAATTCTTGATGGATGACCATATCATGCATTTAGACTTGAAATTATACCGTGAATGGTTGTGAATTAGTCATAGATATTATAATCTAGAAAGGACCTAATATGAATTTATTAAAAGATGTTTCTGTTATCTGAAACTTTAGAAGGTATTTGTTGGTAAATTACCTAGACTTTTGCCATTAAGGCAAGTTGAAATTGGTATTGATTATATTCCCGGTGCTGCACTTATGGCATGTGCACTGTACGTCATCACCATCTAAATTAAAAGAATTACCGTACAACTGAGAGAGTTGTCGTAGAAAGCTTTTATTCTACCAAGCTCGTCGTCATGAAGAGCTATGGTGTTATCGTTCCTTATATTTGTTGAATTACCGTGAACTAGGTAAATTGATGATGAAAATCTATATCCACTACCCAAGATGATAGATTTGTTCAATCATTTACAAGGTTCTAGCATATATTCAGGAATTTGATCCATGGCATGGTTACCATCAACTTCGCGTCCGCAAAGAAGATTATTTATTACAATCACTACATCCAGAACTTGTAATGAACATTATGAGTTTCAAGTGATGTCGTTTGGATTGACTAATACACATGTAGCATCCATAAATTTGGTGAATCACGTGTGTAGGCTGTAATTTGATAAATTCATGCTTGTGATCATTAAGGACCATTTGTTTATTTATAAAAATAAGAATGAGTTAATAATTATTTGTAAAATGCCCTGAGTCGGCCGAACAATGAAAACTTGTACCTTGAGTATTTAACATGTGATTAAAGACTTAATCCTTTACATTATTTGACCGTGTGATTAATAAGATAATGGAATCTATATTGACTCTTCAAAAATTTAGAGCCCTTTTAAGACTTTGAGTTTTACCAAAAAGAAAGTACAAATGTGTTTTGACAAATGTTTTATCGAAAAGAACTTTTGAGGGATTATTCCCTTATACCCAGAACATTTAACTAAACTCCTGTTTAGGGGTAAATGTTCGTGTATACCTCAAGACAACCTAAGAGGGATTGAGAAAACCATTTAAACCATGACATGAAATTTGAAACGACACTTTTTGCTTTTCAACTAAGAAAATTTTGACCAAAGTATAACCAAAGATTTTTCAAATATTTACGAATCTTATTAATTATTTTTGATAAATCAGCAAAAATCGTGTTAATTAAATTCAAATTTGTTTTGAACATTTTATTATAATTGGTCGAACTAAGAAATTTAATCTTTTAACGTTTACGTTTCATAAAAATTTAATAATTATTATTAATTTACTTGTAATAATTATCGACGCTTTAAACGTCAGATTGAGCAAAACTGATGAAAATAATAGTTGAGACGAAACTAAAACTTGGAAAATATGAAGAAAGAATTTTCGAATAAATACGGTCATGATATTTATTCCATCAAGGAAGGTAAACGTAATTACTGACGCATTATATAGAAAGGATAAAGAATCAATTAGGATTGTGTTCCTTAATAATGACGATGCAAAGTAATTTGCCCAACAATTTAAAAATAAACGATGTTTGTAAGAAGGATAATATAAATAATAAAAAGGGGTTCGCGACTAATGTGAACCAATAGATTTGAGAAGCCGATGACGTTAAATGATTAAAAGGCCACTTGTGGTTGCCTAAATATGGAGGTTTGTGATATGTAGTCATGTTGGAATCTCGTAAGTATAAGTATTCTATTCTTGTCATTTCTGATTTAATGTATCTTTATCTAGAGAAGATGTACTGATGGCAAATTATGAAGGCAGACATCGCCTCATACATTAGTAAACGTCTAACTATTGCAAAGGTCATGATCTAAATTTGATTCGATTTGGGTCATCGTCGAAAGACTGACCAAATCTACTAATATCATTCCAGTTAATGATAAATTCTCGATGAAGAAATTGACTCGTTTGTAATTAAAGGAGTTATGTACGCATGGTGTGCCTGTATCGATCATCTCTATCAAAGATCCTCGCTTCGCATCGAATTTCTAGAGATGTGCTCAGAAGTCATTGGGAACGAACCTTGATGAGAGTACTGTTTACCACCCCAATCAAAGGGACGAGGTAAAGTAATGATACAAAACACTAGAAGTGTTGTTTTATGCTTGAATGATTGACCTTTGGTAATAAACCATATAATTTTTTTCCTTTGGAGAGATTATCATTGATAATTATCGTATTAGGATCGAGATCGAATCTTGTTAGGATCTAAATATAAGAGCATCTGTATGTAGGAGTTGGGATGAAGACACCCGACATACACCCATTGTGAGTTGGACATGTCTTTTAGGTTTTAAGGTTGCCTATGATGACAAACCTAACCTTACAAAATACCCGACCCGCGAGACCTGAAATGATCGTTGAAATTAGGATCTGATTAATGACTGCCGATAGTGGGCAAAAGGTTATGTGAATATGAATTGTAGATCTTGAAGTGCAGGATGGGTAGCAAAGTTATGCCAAAAATTTCCACCTTGGAAAAATGAATAGATGATCTAAAAGATCATGGGAAATAAGTCCCCGATGTATGGGACCATTGAGATGATGTAAAAAGTTGGTTTGAAAGGCATATAAGCTGGATCTACCCTAGGACTTCAAGGGCTACGTGAATTATGTGTCGTATATTGAACTTGATAAAATGTCTATCAAGTGAAAATCTGATTGCTTCTTGATAAAGTTTAGATCGGCGAAAAGTTGCATTCATAAAAAACCCGTGAACATCATGGATAGAGAAAGTAAGTCAACATTAAGCCTGATCTTATTCCCGTAGTTATGTTTAATGAAACTCGCGTATTGTAATGAATTACACTTGCGAGAAAAGACCGAATGTGGAGGAAATACCCACATGGCTTTAACTCTATAAGAAGCGAGTAGTAAGATAAAGTGATCTTTGAGGACAAAGATCCTGTTTAGGGGTAAATACTGTGACAATCCGTCAATTTATGGTTGATATTTTATTCTCAAATATTATTTAAAAACATTATTTTAATGTTATATTATGAACTCACTTATTTTTGGGAAGAAATTTGGATTTACGTCTTGAAGTAGCATCGACTACGTCTAAACCGGAGGATTCTACGTTACGTGCTTACGTTTACATACACCATTTTTGGTGACAGTCCGACACTTCAGGAAATAAATTATCCGTGAATATTATTTTGGGATTTTAAATTTGAGTTGGTTCATAAACTCACAAATTTACGAGAAGAGATTAGGACTTACGTGAATAATTTAACGTCCTTTACGACTAAACCGGAAACCTTAGGATTACGTATTTACGTTTTTGATCTCCGTTTTTGATGAGACAATTTTTCTTAGATTCGTTTTGTGCCGTTGATTCATAATTTATAAAAACGTTTTTCGTAAAACGACCCGAGGGCACGCAAATCGAGGAAACTAGAATCGAGGAATACCCGTAAATTAGTGGGATGAGACAAGTATAAAATTGTCCCACCCCACTATATGGGACGGCCAAGAAGGCTCCAACACACAACTTAGGTGTCAAAAGCTTCACAAAGAAGCTTAACACATGTCTAAGCTAACTTAATAAAGTTAGCTACTCCACCTCAAAACTACACATCTTAAACCACTTACTCATTTACAACATGCAATACCACTATCAACTCTCTCATCCTCTCCCACTCCTTGCCATCCAAACCATCATCAAACATCCCTCATTTGATTAATTCTAGCCATAAACCTTATGTTATATGCACATATAATGAAGATCCTTTGAAACCTTGTTGATTGGCGATCCTTATAACCTCCAAGAAGATGATTTGATGATGTCCAAGGGCTGATTTCTACAAGGAATTTACAAATATTGGTGGTCTTGAAGATTGGTGTTGATCAATCACAAGTGTTTCCATCAAAAATCCAATCCTTGATCATAAACTACTTAATCTTGGTGGTATAAAGATTGTTCTTCCTATCCTCTTGTTATTTTGATTATGTAATCTTGTATTTTCTTTCCTATTTTATATGTATATGATGAATATATGATGATAAAAATGTTGTGTGGGGATCAAGTGTTGATAAAAATGGTTAAAGAGATGGAAAACCATAGGTAACAAGGTTAAAATCTAGCTAAATATGATGGTTGTATAAAAACAGTAAGTAACCAAATGTTAAACTGATAAAATGGTAAAGTGGAATCAATTTACAGTAAGTATTAGATGTCATACACATGTGAGAGTTGGCCATGCAATGGAATCATCAAAATGAGTGAGATATGATCAAAACAAAATTAGTATACCAATCTGAATAGTCTGTTTTGTAGGGACTGTTAAGGATACTTATATATGGATTGAGAAGTAGCTATAACTAACTTATTTTTAGCCCATAATATTAAGTTTATGTCATCCAAAAATGAGCTTCTATCTTCATATAGAACTCAAGATATGATAAAAATGGTGAAAGTGAAACTAAAAATCAGATTTTGTGAAATTAAAGTTTAATAGTATTATATAAGCACTCAAAATAATAAAGTATAAAATGTGAAATTAAAACCCACTAACTTATATATTTCATTTATATAAATATGTATAAGGATAAATAAATGGACATTATATAAAAATGGTAGTTTGGTAAGTTTTATAAGTTATAAAAACTATAAACATGATTTTTACGTCTTTTCGGCTAGTACCGTAAATTAACGTTTTTCGTCAATTAAAACTTAGAAGATCGGACCCGTCTAATGTAAACTTTTTAAAATTCATATACTGATATATAAGTACTTAATACAAGTAAAACCGATAAAACCCGAACTATATAACATATGGACATTAACGGGCTAAGTTAGCATTATTGGACTAATAATCCAACTAAATGGACTAAACACTTATAAATTTACTTACTAGGCTTAACCCATTTTGGCCCAACATGTAAAGTATAATACTGATAATAAAAGTATAATTGGGCTAATATAATATATTGGGCTTGTAATGGGCCCATTGGGTCTCAAAATGTAAACAAGTTGAACTAGTGTAACTAGTCTTGAAAGTTACCAACACATAACATTACAATGTTGAATAAAGATATACAATCCCACTTGATCATCATCATATTTATAAAATCATCATATATATACATAGTTATGGTTTTTATAAAGTCATTGGACAAGAGTCTAAGACGAGTATTATTTGTCTAGGTTTCCGTGATTGAAGCACGTACCGTACATCCGAATTGCCGATAACCCGCGTTCCCACATCAACGTGAGTTCATAGCCTCGCACTCTTTTAAATGTTTTTATGAAATATTTTATAAACCTGCAAGGGAGATAACATGTTAGTTTTGATAAAATAGGACACCATTTGTCCCGATTGTTTGTTTATTGATTTTGACCCGAATGATTGTATGACCCGATGAATGATTACATGACCCGATGTGAGAAATAAAATGTATTATTAAAGTTAGGATATGTCACTAAAAGTTCCATTAGCATGAATTGTGAACTACCGGGATTTGGTATACGCTTATGCATATAATAGTACTATTTGGGGACGATCACCCCAGTTCGCGCCTTGACGGTTGATCCTCGTCGTGTCACATTGATTGGTAAGCGAATTTATGTATGAGAAGATTTACACAAGCGTGATTATTGTGACGACACGCTAATTTAGATGGGCAAATGAGTTTCGGGTTAGCTACCCGTTGTTTGTTATAGTAAGGTAACAATGTCATGCGTCTTATAATAATCCAAGTAACGAAATACTGCTATACGCACTGAATTACGAAATATTGCCTGACTAGCAATACGGGGTCTTATTATTGATATTATGTTCGTGTTTTGGTTTTACATAACCATATTCATATAACGGTTTTTATTTAACTCTATTCAACGTTATAAAACGTATTGTATGATGTTTTTAACGACAATGGTTCGTATAATGATTTTGAAGGCAAAATCCTATATTATGATTTTTAATAAGGATTTGTATAAAATGACTTTGGCTATTTTTTGGCCTACTACAAAGATTTGTACAAAATGATTTTCGGTAATAGTTTTATACTGATGTTATATTGATGGATTTTATTAAACTCTATGAATTCACTCGGCGTTATCGCTGACCTTTTCTTTTAACATGTTTTATCTCAGGTACTTGAAGGTAATTCTCGGGAAGACAACAAGAATTCATGGCCCGCACTTATACAACAATTTTCATTCAAATTCTTTGTAAAACTTGTATGAAATACAATGACTTGGGACCTATGTAAATCTGATATTTATGAATGGAAATGCTTTATTATCAAACGACGCGATTTTTAAGCGTTGTCTATGATGTGAGTAATGTGCTATCCCATAACATCAACGAGTCTTCCGCTGTATTGAATTGTGTAAATTTGGGGGTGTTACACCAGGACCGACTCCAATGTGGTTATCGGTACGTTTCTTTTGAACAATCAATATGCATCCATTTTGTTTGATACCGGAGCTGATAGGAGTTTCATATATACTGAGTTTAGTAATTTACAAGACATCACTCCTACCCAATTAGACAACTGTTAAAGAGTCGAATTAGCCGACGGTAAAATCATCGAAACCAATGTTATTTTTAGAGGTTGTACCCTAAACCTTTTGAACCATCCCTTTGATATCAATTTAATCGCAGTAAACCTTGGTAGTTTGACGTTATCATCGGTATGGACTGGTTAGCAAAATATCACGTAACCATTGTGTGTGATGAAAAGTTAGTCCGTATACCGTGGGGGAAAGAAAACTTAATTGTCCGAGGAGAAGGGAATTTGGACAGGACTGACACCAGACTGAGTGTCATCTCATGCACAAAAGTACAGAAATACATATTGAAAGGATGTCCTATCTTTTTAGCACATATTTCCCAAGCAGACAAGGAAGATGAACCAGAGAAGAAATAAATCAAGGACATGCCAATTGCCCGCGATTATCCCAAAGTTTTCCCAGACGACTTACTTGGTTTACCTCCAACTCGTCAAGTAGAATTTCAGATTGACTTGATACCAGGAGCTGCACATGTTGCTAAAGCACCATACCGGAACCGAGATGAAAGAACTCGTTGAAAAACTCCAAGAACTGTCAGACAAAGGTTTTATTAGACCCAGTTCCTCACCTTGGGGAGCTCTAGTACTATTTGTCAAAAAGAAAGACGGTTCTTTCCGAATGTGTATTGATTACAGAGAACTGAATAAGTTAACTATGAAAAATCATTACCCACTTCCTCGAATCGATGACCTATTTGATCAACTACAAGGATCAAGCGTGTACTCCAAGATCGACTTACGATCCAGATACCATCAGTTGAGGGTCAGAGAAGAAGACATACCAAAGACAGCTTTCAGAACTCGTTACGGTCACTACGAATTTCAGGTCATGCCATTTGGATTGACCAATGCACCAGCCATATTCATGGACCTCATGAATCGAGTGTGCAGACCGTATTTAGATAAATTCGTTATCGTGTTCATCGACGACATACTCATTTATTCCAATAACGAACAGGAGCATGAAGAACATCTTGCTCAGGTACTGAAATTGCTTAAGGAAGAGAATTTGTTCGCCAAGTTTTCCAAATGTGATTTTTGGATTCCTAATGTAAATTTCCTTGGTCACGTGATTGATAGCAAGGGAATCCAAGTAGATCCCGCAAAAGTCGAATCCGTAAAGGATTGGGCATCACCTACGTCACCAAAAGAGAAACCTCAATTCTTAGGTCTTGCCGGTTACTATCGGAGATTTATAGAAGGATTCTCTAAGATAGTTAAGTCTATGACGAAGCTTACTCAGAAAGGCGTGAAGTTCGAATGGGGAGAAAAAGAAGAATCAACATTCCAAACTATTAAACAAAATCTGTGTAGCGCACCTATTCTAGCCTTGCCAGAATGAAACGAAGACTTCGTTGTCTACTGTGATGCCTCACACAAAGGCTTAGGTGTTGTACTGATGCAAAGAAAGAAAGTAATTGCCTATGCTTCAAGACAACTGGAGAAGCACGAACAGAATTACTCTACTCATGATCTAGAACTTGGATCCGTAGTTTTTGCCTTAATCTGAGGCACTACCTATACGAAATAAAGAAAACTGTGCATACCGACCACAAGAGTTTGCAACACATTCTAGACCAAAAGGAGCTAAACATGAGACAACGTCGTTGGATAGAGCTGCTTAGTGACTACGACTGTGACATCAAGTACCACCTAGGTAAAGCCAACGTGGTTGCAGATGTACTAAGACGCAAGGGAACTGATCCTCCCATGAGAATTCGAGCCTTAGCTATGACCATTAGCATGGATCTACCCAAGCAGATATTAAAGGCTCAACTCCAAGCACAGAAGCCTGAAAACATTGGGAAAAAAGACACAGGAGGAATGCTTAGGACGGATCTAAGCAAGGAGAAGTTAGAACCAAGAGCAGACAGAACGTTATGTCTACATGGAAGAAGTTGGTTACCATGTTACGGAGACTTAAGAAGCGTGACCATGTGATGAGATGGCATTTGTACATGATCTCATCGTTCTTTTCGGTCTTTAAATACATTAAAATGTCATAAAATACCATATATATGCTTGTATTTGTTTACTTGTGTGTTTTTGGTATGGATATCGTGAAAAAGACAAAAGATCACAAGAAACAAGGAAAAACGGACACGAGAAACGAAGCCATACAAAGAACCGGACCCTAATTCATGAATTATCCAAGATCAACCCTTGAAGACTTGAAGATGTACAAGATTGATCCTCAAAATATGAAGAAATAACACTTAAAACCCTTGTATATTCATAATTACAAGTTTGGTCCCTTAAGTTTGTCAAAATTACAAAATGGTCCTTCAACTTTGAAGAAATGGCAAAATTAGTCCCTCATCAATTCTAATTTGTCAATTATGGTCCCTCATAAAGTCAAAGATACTATGAAGAACTTTGAAGATCAAGAAAGTCCAAAATCAGTCCTTCAAATATGCAAACATGGCAAAAATAACCCTTGAAAACCTTTTGCCAAAGTTTTGGGGCAAAAGTATGAAATTCAGAACTTCTATAACAAAGGGAATACGTTTTGGTGGCTGAAAAACTTGATTTACCCATTTAACCAAACACAAGGGCCAAAGGTGTTCAAATGAAACATTTGAAAGGAAATTGCGCCAAACACTTTTACACTCCACAAAATACGGATCAAAAGAGTTACTGTACACTCTATGAACCCAGTTACCACTTTACTTAAAACAAAGGGTAAATTGTAGAATATTGATAACCTATGAATCTATGAAGGGGTTTGTTGATTTTTAGAGAGAGAAAGTTAGAGAGAGAAAGTGAGAGAAACTATGTGTTATTTCAATAAATGAAACTAGAAAAGTGACAACAACCAACCCCTTTCCATGGTGGAAAGGGGTATTTATACTTCCAAGCTACATGGGCTTGGGCCGGTCCATGACAAGCCCATGGACCGGTTCTTACTTAACTTAATAAGCAACTAATGACTATTTGTTAACTACGAGCTATTACAACATAAATAATATTGTGGAGTGACCGATACTTCTAATATACGTAAAACGTATTTCTAACATAAATGGAAATTACCCAGGCACATGCTTGATTCACATGCCCAGGAACTCATCCCACACCCAAAACCCTCACTCCCACTCACCAAAGGGCCCCACCATTCAAGACGTCCACCCATCACATCACAACTTAACCTCCAAGGAATGCCACGTGTCAAAATCAACAGCCCACACTCCTTGCTTGGTTACAAAGCTAAAATGAACGATTTAGATGCATTTGGATAGCTCAATATCAAAATTCGTCTAGAAGATTCAAGGGAATTTTAGGGACTTCATAGCTAGGGTTTTCTCATTGTAATCTCAGCCCTTGTGGCTTATATAAGGACTCCTCAACTTGTGAGAGAGTGTTGTTCCAGTTTTACCTTTTAAACATTGTAATTCCTTTTTGAATTTTATAAAAGTTGGTATTTTGAGAAAATTGTAATTCCTTTTTATGTTTTTGAAAGTTGGTGTTGTTTAAGAGTAATTCTAAGTTCCATTATATGTTATAAGTGTGTTTGAATCTTGTGGTTCAAGGACGTTTATGTTTGGTAAGGTTTTCAAGTTTGAGATAAGCTTGAAAAGTGGTTTCTGATTTTGCTATTTTTGTTGTACTAATCCTTGACCAAAAGCTATAAGCTCTTACAAGCTTGTTGACACCAAGCTTGTGAAGGGATTGGAGCCTTTGGTTGGGCTGTTTGTTCATTGTGTTGAAGAAATCAAGTCCTTAAGTTTCTACTTTGAAACATCAACCAAGGCAGTCATTCATCTACCTTGTTGAAGTACCTTGGTCTTGTTCTAGTTGTTGAACAAGATCCAAGGAGCGTTGCTGGTCCTCCTAGGATGTTGTGGAGGACATGTATAACCTCTTGTTAAGATTCCTCTAAAAAATCACATGTTATGGTCTGTTTAATTTTTTGCTATGTGATTTGGTGATTTTGTGTTTGTGCTTTGTGTTTTATGGTTGGTATCTGTTAGTTGTCACCTAGTGTAGCTATTTGATCATTAAAATCAGTAGGTTGTTTGAAGGATTAAGAAGTTTGTTTGAAAAGTGCTTATTAAAGGATTGTTTGGGTTTACTGGTTCATAAGGCCTTGTGGCCTTGTGCCCTTGGTTCTTAGGGTTTGGGAGGTCTAAACAAGTCATATTAAACAAGTTTTAGTCATTGGTTAAGTTTATGAAAGTTTGGAAAAAGGATTTCAAGTTTTGCAAAAATCTGATAAAAAGTATTTTGAAATTGGTCAAACACATCAGATCCAATAACTTCTTTGTTTGTTGGATCTAAGGTCTGAAATCAGGTTTGGGAATAGTTTAGGTGATAAGCTATCTGTGCATTATCTGATTGTTGAATTTGGTGGCTTATTGAAGGAGCTAAGGCTTATCAAAGTTGGATGAAGTGGTCATTTGCATCAGCAAAGTGACCACCTCATTTTGTGCTTGCATTTGTAATTCTAGTGTAAGGCTTGTTGTTTTGTTGCTTGGATCTTGTTTATGTGTTGCTTGTGAGGATATTTGGCTATTTGGTTTGCTTTGTTGCTAGCTCATAAGCTTACTGGATTATTAGCTTATTTGTGCCAAAACTCATCAAGTCTACCCAACTGGTAGACCTTGATTCACAAGGTTTGTACTCAAGCCTTGACCAGCAGGTTGAAAATAAAGCTTTAACACTTCATTAAGTCTATCAACGCCCAAATTTGTACTTGTCAGCGTTTGAATTACTCTTGTCAGCGTTTGACTTAGGTTCAAACTTGGTCAACAAGCTTATTGAATCTGTTTTGCTTATTGGTACATGCAACAACTTTATTTTTGTAATAGAACTCATTTTTCTCAGCTTAATAACAAGTCTGGAAGGTTACAAGTCTTTTGGTTAAGCTTTTGCTAGGAAACTAGCTTATTTGGCTTTTTCAGCCAGCTTATTGGTTCACACAGCTTATTCTACTTGGCTTTTTGTAATTTTCTTGATTGATTACTCTTATTTAAGTTATTTGTGAGCTTTTGCAACAAACCAGAGCTTCTGAAACGCCCTAGAACTCTAACCCGACTATTTTGTCATTTAGTGGATTTCTATTTTGCTTATTTCTGGCTTATTGAGTGAGCTTTTTCAAAATTTCTTTTTACAAATCTCTTAGGCATCTCAAAAGAAGGTTGTGTGTTTAAGCAGAGCTTATGGCATTGGCTTATTGCTTAATGGGCTTATTGGCCCAATAAGAATAAGTTTTTTGTTATTTAAGCTGTGATAAGCTCAGAATCAGCTTTTGTGCCTTCAGACTTTTGTGCTTAGAATTAAATTTTGAGTCAGATAGGGCTTTTTCAGGTCATTTGGGCTTAGTTTGACTTTTTGGGCCCAAAAGCCCATTAGTGTTGACTGTTTTGCTTTTAGCCCATTTGGGGGCCCATTAGGGGTAATTTGGTCATTTCACTTTCATTTTCTAATTATTTAGGTTAAAATAAACCAGTTTGCAAGTTTTTAGAGTTTTTTATATTTTTGGATTTTTAATATCATTTTAATATTATTTTATTATTAAGTTTCAAATTTCACATTTTTACACTTTTTATATTTTTCTTAACTTTAATACATTAAAATAGGATTTTTGCAACTCTTAGATTAATTTTATCATCTTTAGATTAATTTTTATATTTATTTTAAGTTTTAATAGTTTTAAATCATTTTAAATAGTTTTTCTTAGTTTAAAGTTTTCTAAAAATATTTTTTAATCTTTTTAGGTCATTTTAGAGGTTTACCATTTAAAAAATCTTTATTTGGGCTTTTTGATAATTAATTTGATTTTTAGGGCTTTAATTAGCATTTAAAAATTAATATTTAATTAATTAAAAGGTTTGAAAAAGTTTTGATCATTGGTAAACTCTTATTTTATTTATTTTGATTTTTGGTAATTTTTTGGGATTTTTTAGAATTAATTTTTATTTTTGTACTTTTTATGGTTTTACGTTTAGTCGTAGTAGTAATTAATTTCACGTCTTCATCATTCTATTTTCTCATCCCCTTCTATCCAATATTAATCTCAAATCTTGCTACATCTTAGTCACACACATATACCTCCTTGGGAAACGAACTTGGAATTTCATTAGGGTCATTTGTACACGGTTTTCCTAAACCGTCGTATTTAATACTTTCCCTATTTACCTCCTTTTCCTAAAGGTGTGGTAAAACACTACAATCATTTTGGCGCCGCTGCCGGGGAGGTGTGTCGTGATTAATTTGTCTTATTGTTTTCAATATTAACCATAAATAGTATTTGTATTAATAGAAATCTACTAATACATATTATCGTTTTTTTTTTGTTTTTCTTGTGAAATTATTATTACTATATTGTATTAAGTATTACAATCAATTCAAAATATCTCCAAAAGTATGAAAACACAACCTTAATTGGGATTTGATATCCTAATTATTGTATTCGAATCTCAAACAAAAGGAAAAGGCAAAAATAGATAAATACTTTCGTGAAGCTCGATTTTGAAAAATACGAACTATAAGGTGGGTATAAGGCGGGTATTATAAAATATACCCTAAGGAAAAAGGCTCTTAAGTTCTTCGCGCCGCCTCGTTTCCCCGCTTGCTTGTGAGTATTTTGAGATTGAAGGCTAATCGAGAGTTTTGCCGCCCAAAGTATTATTACGTATCATATATATTTGCTTGGTTTTCTTTGTGATTAAACCCTCTTGAACAATTTGGTTTTCACCAAAGTTCTAAAGTCATTCGAAGGCGTTCACTCCCCGTGATCGTTTTCATTCTTTTGAGGCTTCTTTAATCAAGAGTTTGATTCGAGGAGAGATTTGGTAGATTGTTGTCTACGAAGATACACCAAAATTTAAAAAAAAAAATTAAAAACAATCAAAAACACAAAAAAAATAGAAAATTCACAAAACACCAAAAAAAGAATCTTATTTGCTCACCTCCCATTCTGCGTGAAGTTTATGCTAACTCGTAGTCAAGCAAAACGAGCTCGTAAACGTCGTCAAAATCAAGGAAATCAAGAGACGTTGATTGAAGAACAAACTCCAATTGTTGAACCTATTGTAGAACAAGAAGTCGTCATGGCTAATCGTACTATGATGGAGTTGCTTCAAGCACCCACCGAGGGTTTTGGAGAAGCCATTGTGATTCCCGCTATCCTTGCGTAGAATTTTGAGATTAAGACGGGTTTAATGTCTATGTTGCAAGCTAATAAGTTTAGAGGTCATGAGAAATACAACCCGCACTACCACATAAGGAATTTTAATCGTCTCACCGCAACTAGCAAGTTTAAGGATGTTCCACATGACGCCATTAAGATGATGTTGTTTCCATACTCGTTAGATGGACCCGCTAAAATTTGGCTTGAGAAAGAACCGCCAAATTCGATTTTGACATGGGGTGATCTCGTTTCTAAGTTTGTGAACAAATTTTTTCCACCATCTAAAACAACACATTTGAAAAATGAGATTTCCAGGTTTGTACAACGAAATAATGATAGTTTTTCAATGGAATGGGAACAATTTAAGGAAATGTTACATGAATGTCCACACCATGATTTTTCGGAATTTCATCAAGTTGATACTTTTTATAATGGGCTTAATGATCATGAACGAGATTATTTGAATGCTGCCACGGGTGGTAATTTTTTGTGCAAAACGACCGCTGAAGCTTTAAAGATTATCGAGAATAGATCTAAGTTTTACAACCCTCGTAACACACCGAGTGTTGCCAATATGGGTTCGTCATCGTCGTCATCGTCTCGTAGCATTAATGCCTTACATGATGAAGCTAATGAGGAAAATCGGTTTTTCAATAGGTTTTCAAATCTTATGACTCATTGGAAAGCACAAGATGCTTTGAATTCCGCTTCGGTTAAAGCGGTTGATAAGAGTTGTTTGTCTTGTGGTGGAGCTCATGATCTTTCCGAGTGCATTACCGCCGGTGGTAACACTTCGAGTGCTTACGTAGCAACGGGAACTTACAACCAAAACGGTCAAGGTTCCCGCCCAAATCAAGCTCCACCAAATCAAAATGCTAATAACTATGGAAACAACAATCAAGGTGGTAATTATCAAGGCAATTCACGTAACTACAACAAAGGGAATTATCAAAGTGGGAATGGACAAGTTACCAATCAAAACCAAAACCGTGATTTTCAAAACACTACACAAGGTTTTCAAAATGCTCACACTAAAAATCTTCAAGGAGAATTTTTGGATTATGCTAAAGCAAATGATGCTAAGTTTGATAACATGCAACGTGATATGATTAGCTTAAGATCTGAGTTGAAAAACAAGCTTAAAAACGAACTTGCTAATGAATTTAAGACTCATGCAAATAAAATGGAAGGAAATGTTCAACGTCTTCAAAAAAATCAACATAAGATGGAACAAGGACAACATGAGATTAAGCAAGAATTGTTAAAAGCGGATTTAAGGCAATCAAAATTTGAAGACCGAATGGTAAAAATGTTTGAAGCAATCATGTGTAAACCTTCTTCCTCGGGTGGTCTTCCTAGTTATACCATTGCAAACACGAAGGGAGAAATGAAGGTTATTACTACACGAAGTGGTAAAACTTTCAAGGAACCAATCTCTCGTCCAAATACTTCTACGGAGAAGGAAATCGAGAAAGAGCCCGAGGTGATGGTCGAAAAGGAGCATATCACAAGCCCACTAAGTACCGCTCAAACTACACCTACGGTTGAACCAATACCAATCATGGAACCCGAGTTTCCAAGGCCGTTGCCTAATGTCCAACCCACACCACCCTTACCTTACCCTTCGAGACGAAACAAAGAGAAATTGCAAGAACGTAACAAAAAACAAATCAAGCTTTTTATAAAAATGTTTCAACAAGTGCATTTTGATGTGAGTTTAGCCGACGCGTTGTTATATATGCCTCGTTTCGCTTCCACTTTTAAAAGTATGATGAGCGATAAAGAAAAGCTTTCAAAGCTTTCTAATTGTTCTTCGGTTTATCTTAACCGCATACCGGAAAAAGTTGGTGACCCCGGAAAGTTTATCATTCCTTGTGACATAGAAGATATGAAAGAATGCCTCTCCTTGGCCGATCTTGGTGCGAGCATTAATTTGATGCCATTTTCCATTTGGAAATCGCTTTCGCTTCCGGCTCTTACTCCTTCGAACATGTCTATCGAGATGGCCGATCATTCTACGATTTTAGCATGTGGAGTAGCCGAAGATGTTTTCGTGAAAGTGGGGAAGTTCTATTATCCCGTTGATTTTATAGTAGTTGACATCCCCGCGGATCCTCAAGTTCCTCTAATTTTAGGTCGTCCATTTTTAGACACCTCGAGATCGCTTATCGACGTTCATGCAAGAACTATCACTTTGAGATTCAACAAAGAGGAACTTGTTATAAACGCTACTCAAAACTCAAAACCTTCTCATGTTTATGAAATCGCTACCATCAATCACATTGACTTAGTTGATGTGGTTTGCGATGAGTTTTCACAAGAAGTGTTAGGTTTTTCCGATAGCTCGTCAAGTGGCAATCCCACTATTTTGGATCTGATTCTTGCTAATTCCACACCAAATCTCACTCCATTCCAAGGAGGCGATTTTACTTCAAATGAAATTGACAATGAAGATGAGGTGATTATTAGTGATGATACTTCTATTCCACCATTTCTTTCGTCGATGGAAGTTATGAATGTTGAGCAAAAGCTTCGATCAAGGAACCGCCTATCCTTGAATTGAAAGATCTTCCTTCTCACCTTGAATACGCATTCTTGGAAGGTGATGACAAGTTGCCGTTTATTATTGCAAGAGGTCTTGCTAATGATGAAAAAACCGAGCTCTTGAAAGTTCTTAAAGCTCATAAAGGGGCAATTGCGTGGAAAATTTCCGACATTAAGGGTATTGACCCAAAGTTTTGTACTCACAAGATTTTAATGGAGGAAGACTACAAACCCGCAATTCAAAGTCAAAGAAGGGTAAACCCCAAAATTCACGATGTCATAAAAAAGGAATTTCTTAAACTCCTTGACGCGGGAATGATTTATCCTATCTCCGATAGCCCATGGGTGAGCCCAATCCATTGTGTCCCTAAAAAGGGAGGAATGACTATTGTGCCTAATGAAAACAACGCATTAATTCCCACTCGTGTTGTGACCGGTTGGAGGGTGTGTATTGACTACCGAAAGTTAAATGACGCCACTCGTAAAGACCACTTTCCCTTGCCCTTCATGGATCAAATGTTGGAGCGACTCGCGGGAAATGAATTCTATTGCTTTGTAGATGGCTTTTCTGGTTACTTTCAAATCCCTATTGACCCTCGTGATCAAGAGAAGACTACCTTTACGTGTCCTTATGGAACGTTTGCTTATCGTAGGATGCCTTTCGGACTTTGTAATGCACCAGGTACGTTTCAACGGTGTATGATGGCCATTTTTCATGATATGATCGAGAAGTCGATGGAAGTGTTTATGGATGACTTTTCGATGTTTGGCAATTCGTTCACGTCGTGTTTATCTAATCTCGAGCAAATGTTAAAACGTTGTGAAGAAACCAATCTTGTGCTTAATTGGGAAAATGTCATTTTATGTGTAAACAAGGAATTGTCTTAGGACATAAGGTCTCGAAAGCGGGGATTAAGGTCGATAAAGCTAAGGTAGACGTCATCGCCAAGTTACCTCATCCCAAAACCGTTAAGGGAGTTAGGAGTTTCCTAGGCCACGCGGGCTTTTATCGTCGTTTAATCAAAGACTTTTCAAAAATCTCTCGACCTATGACACACCTTCTCGAGAAGGATGCTCCTTTTAACTTCAATAAGGATTGTGTTAGATATTTCGAAACTCTTAAAAGGAAACTTACCGAAGCTCCCATTCTTGTTGCTCCTAATTGGGAATTACCCTTTAAAATCATGTGCGATGCAATTGATTATGCTATAGGGTCCGTCTTAGGGCAACGCATGAAAAGCATTTCTGTCCTATCCATTATGCTAGTAAGACGATGACCGAGGCTCAATTAAAGTACACCACAACGGAAAAGGAATTCCTTTCCGTGGTCTATGCTTTTGAGATATTCCGACCTTATCTCGTCTTAACTAAGAGCATCGTGTATACCGACCATTCGACTATCAAGTATCTCTTAGCTAAGCAAGATGCTAAGCCGAGATTGCTTCGTTGGATGCTCCTCCTCCAAGAATTTGATGTCACCGTGCTTGACAAAAAAGGAGCCGAGAATCTAGCGGCCGATCATCTCTCTCGTCTAGAAGATCCTCACAAAGATGTTTTCGAGAACAAGGAAATCACCGAAACATTTCCTCTCGAGACTCTCGGTGTAGTGAATTCTAAAGACACCACCCCATGGTTTGCCGACATTGCAAATTACCATGCGGGCAACCTCATAATCAAGGGTATGACGACACAACAAAAGAGAAAATTCTTTCCGGACGTCAAGTTCTATTTTTGGGACGACCCTTATCTCTTTCGGGTTTGTGCGGATCAACTCGTTCGACGTTGTGTTTTTGGTGCCGAAACTTCTAACATCCTTAGAGCTTGTCACGAGGGACCCACGGGTGGTCACCACGGTGCTAATCTCACGGCTAAGAAAGTGTTTGATGTCGGCTTCTTTTGGCCTTCTATCTATCGTGATGCACACGCACTTGTGAAGTCGTGTGATTCGTACCAACGTCAAGGAAAATCGTCTCAACGTGATTAAATGTCGCAAAACATAATTCAAGTATGTGAGATTTTCGACATTTGGGGCATAGACTTTATGGGGCCGTTCCCATCGTATCATGGTAACAAGTATATCCTCGTCGCGGTTTACTACCTTTCTAAGTGGGTGGAAGCTAAGGCTTTACCTACTAATGATGCTCGTGTGGTAGTGAAGTTTTTGAAGCAACTATTCTCTCGGTTCGGAACCCCTCGTGCTATTATAAGCGATCGTGGAACCCATTTTTGTAATGACCAATTCGAGAAGATCTTAAAGAAATATGGAGTTACTCATCGTATTTCTAAGGCTTATCACCCGCAAACGAGTGGGCAAGTCGAGGTTTCGAATCGGGCTTTGAAGGGGATTTTAGAGAGGTTGATTGAAGAAAACCGTGCTTCATGGTCCGACAAACTCGATGATGCTTTATGGGCCTTTAGGACTGCTTATAAGACACCTATCGGTTGTACTCCTTATAAGTTAGTCTATGGGAAGAATTATCATTTGCCCATTGAATTGGAGCACAAGGCATATTGGGCCCTTAAGCATGCAAACTTTGATCTGAAGACCGCGAGAGATCACTGGAAAATACAATTGAATGAATTGGATGAACTAAGAGATAATGCTTATGAAAATTCATTGATTTTTAAAGAAAAGACTAAAAAGTTTCATGATGCAAAGATTAAAAGCCGCGTTTTTAACGTTGGTGATCAAGTGTTACTTTTTAACTCTAGACTTAAGATATTTTCCGGGAAATTGAAATCTTGTTGGTCGGGTCCTTTCACCGTTACACAAGTGTTTCCTTATGGGACCATCGAGCTAGCTCAAGATGATGGTCCTAACTTCAAGGTGAATGGACATAGGCTTAAGCACTACTTTTGTGGGGAAATTCCTTTAATGGTTGACCTCGACCAATCACCTTCCCCAATGATAATTAGCATTGAGGGGATCGAGTCGAGCTCATGACTCGGTAATAAAAAACGAGGTGCCTCGTGGGGGAGATCCCATGCTTATCCTTTTATGATTTCTAATAAATAATGAGAGGGGATTTGTGCCCTTCCAACTCGTTGTCTCGTGGTTGTTTGTGATTGTGTTATCTAGATCATCATCATCATCTACGATTGAAGACTCTCGTGTTCGTTTACGTGAGCCTCCATCGTTTGCTTGAAGAAGTTATTCACGAATCCATGACATATCCTTTATTGTTCTAACAATTATCTTTTAGCGTACTTAATAAACGGCTTTAGATATATTGTTGATCACCCTTTCCATGCTAGATCCTAAGCATTTGATTCTTCGTCTCTAGTATGGGGGTGCTCAACCTTTAGACTCAAAACATTGAGGATAATGTTTACTTTTAGTATGGGGGTGAATAGATACTTTCTTTGCTACGCCCTTACGCATTCCAACTTTCAATGTTTTGTTGCTAATAAGGCTAAAAATGGCCAAATTTTAAATTTTTCTTAAGTTTTAATAAGTATTTTTAAGACACGAATGTATATTTTCCGATGGGTAGAATAAGAGCTAATTTTTGACTTGATGGGCATTTGGAGCCCTTTACATTCCTTAACCCGCTCAATTCAAGTTTTGCTAGACTTTTATATAAGGAACTTTAAAATGCGAAAGTCTTAGGTCATTCGGGTTAAGAACAAGAACTTTTCGCAAGTTCCTATAATTGATCCTAGAAACTCACTTATCAAGGGAACTATAAAATGCATTCTCTAAACTTGAAAAAGTCCAAGAAAGTGCAAGATCCAATAGGTGGCTTGAAAACCCAAAACTTTGATTTGATATAGTCTTAATGAAAGCTAATCCAAATTTGGCTTAATTTTGACATGCATGGCTAAGTATTCACGAGTCTCTTTAATTAGAGGTATTTATATAGTGAAGAACGAGAAGTGATAGAGTTAGACAAGTGATCATGCTAAACGTAGAACATGAAATTGTTCTTTCAAAAACTCATGTTTTTAATTGTGGCTTTTTCTTCCCATAAGATCAATGCATTAGGAATAAAAATAATTGCAATAAGTAAGGTCGTACGATTTGAAAGGTTACTTAGCTTCTAGCACAAGATCGTTTAAAAGTTGCTCGGGGTTGAATAGAGTTCATAGCCAAGGCATAACTTATTGAAGCGGGACGCGAAGATTGGTGAAGATCCAAAAAGGCCCTAACAAGGCATGAGGAGCTCTATTTTTTCTAAAGAACCAAAGATGATGTGAAGTATCATTATTCCTAAATCAATATGAAGGATCGAGACACACGACGAAAACAAATTACTCCCCTAAAAGATCATGGAGAAAGTCTATCCAAAAATACCCCTACAAGGTATGAGGATAAATATATCCAAGTCCGAAAAGGAGGTGGATTGTTGTATATCAAAGTCCAAAATAAAGATTGAAGAAAAATGATGAAGTCGTGGTCCAAATATGAAGAATCTCTCAAAAACGTCAAGTGAAGAAATTCCAAAATATGAAGAGAAGACCATAATTTCAAGAACATCTTCCCAAGATTTGAAGTATGAAGTACATGCCAAATATCGGTCCGAGAAAGGTCTTAAATCGTGAAACGAGTTATGCCAAGATATGAACTTAAGGAGATACACGAGAAGCCGTTTTAAAAGATTTTGTCCTTCGGCTAACTATCGATTAAATCGTGCTACTTTGCTTTCGGACTAATAAATACTCAAATAATTCAATATGAATCACTTGTGATCCATGACAAATAGTTAAAAAAATGTTAGTAACCCATTTCCTTTTATAATAACTAGGATTGCGGGAGAAAAAGTATTACATAATTTGGACGTATGGGTAGTGTTAGCATTGTGACTTGTACCAACAATGATCTCGTTTTTGCACTTAGCATGGAATGTATGACAATCAAGGATGACGCAATTTACTCTATGGGACATTAACTTATTTCTATTCATTGACCCTAAAAGTCACATTCGTGATGAAAATCATACATTATGTCTTTACACATCTTCGTAGTATTTTTGCAAGTCTTTTACTTTTCAATAAAGGTTAATAAAATTTAATTTTGGTGATGCTTAGATACTTTATTCTAGCATTGCGTGAGGGCGCGGCAATGGCTTAGTATGGGGGAGTGATGAGATGGCATTTGTACATGATCTCATCGTTCTTTTCGGGCATTAAATGCATTAAAATGTCATAAAATACCATATATATGCTTGTATTTGTTTACTTGTGTGTTTTAGGTATGGATATCGTGAAAAAGACAAAAGATCACAAGAAACAAGGAAAACGGACACGAGAAACGAAGCCATACAAAGAACCGGCCCCTAATTCATGAACTATCCAAGATCAACCCTTGAAGACTTGAATATGTATGATGACGTATAGTCCCCAACCGGGTTATAAGCCCGGCCCACGGGTACTACCCGTATCCGATCCATCACAGATGGGCGGATAAATGTCGTTCAGGCTTATGGGCTTGAGTGAACAGTAACCGCACATGTGTGCCGCCCACGGCCCAATGCGGCCGACATAAGATTAGACAGAATCATATTCTGTCTGGAATATCTTTATCCCAATAAGAGAGGATATTCACTACCAAAATTAGAAGATAACAATCATTCTAAATTCTGGTGATTATCTCATCCTTGAGGCCGAAGCATCAGTGGAAGCCCACTAGGGTTTCACTGCCTATAAAAGGAACCCCCAAGGGTTCCACAAAGGTATTACGATTCATACTCTAAACTTATACAAACCCTAAATCGATTACTTACTCTCACGCCGGAGTCTAATCGTGGGAAACCCTCCCACGGTAAGCTTAACGCGTGTTGTTTAGTGTGCAGGATCCCAACCAAACAATTCACTTGGTGCAGGAGCCGGAGCCCAGCCAACCCGAATTAAGCCTAATTCGGGTCTAGCAAGGATCAACCAACTTTTGCATCAACAAGTTGGCGCCTTCCGTGGGACCCATAACACTAAGCTATAACAAAACCTCATCTCGAATTCCAATGACGAAAGGGCATCAGCAAGCCAATCCCAGGAATGTGAATCCTGGAAACCGGAAGCCCCAAGGGGAAGGGATACTCATCCCCACCCAATCACCTAGCCGCCTTGCAGGCGGATCGGGCAACCGTAGCGGCTTCCAGCCCTTGGGGGTAACGAGCACGATCTCCACAACGCCCCCACCTACCTCAACCCTGGACAATCCGGACCCAGGGAGTGCGCCCAACCCTCCTGACAAGGAACCGCGCAGACCATCGGTAGAAGAAGAGGTAGAGGCCCTACCACTCAGCGAGGAGGATCTTACTCGAGTTCTCACGCAGAACTTCGATAGGATCGTCCCGGGAATCGCATCGAGGCTGAATCTGGGGAGGAACCTCCAATCCAGACTCAACTTTGGTGACACCGGACCAATCACCTCCTCCCAAATTCAGAGAAAAAGGAGAGCTCGACCTCAGGAACAGGGCACCTTTGAGGAAATCCCTCAACCCCGGAATGTGTTTGAACGCATAGGGGATCGCCTCGTACAAGAACTAGTGCAATCGCGAGAAGGAGAAAGGTCGGATGGTTCACCCGAACGGCCAGATCGAGAGCTGGCCAGAACCGCACGCCGCCCAAGTGTGTGAGATAGAATGAACACTGGGAGAAAGGCTTCTGGTTCATCTAAAAAAAGTGGTCCCTATTCAAAAGACGGGGCACCACCACCGTCCGCAGATCCGTCTGGGGAGGACTCAGATGACCATCCGCCTAAGCGCCGCCGGCCTAGGCGCACACCTCCACCACCAAACAATGAGGAGTATTATGGTGGCCCTTACTATCGAGATACGGAAGCAGAGGACCTCTCGCGTCCATGGTGTGAACCATGGGATGACCCTAGGCTCACCCGGCCATGGGCGGATCCCAGGGAAGACTCGTTCACCCTCCGCATACGGAACTATTCTGAGGACACCAAACGTCGCATGCCGGCATGTATCAAGACTTATGATGGGTCTGGTGATCCTGTGGATCACCTTAAAATATTCGATACGCAGGCTAAAATTGAGCGATGGCCCATGCCCATATGGTGCCAAATGTTCAATTCGACCTTGATTGGAAACACCCGTGACTGGTTCGAGGCACTCCCCCCACGGAGCATTGATAGTTTCACGGAACTACGCACTGCGTTCGAGAACAATTATACTCAAAGGAAGAAGTATAATAGGGATCCGGTCTCATTGGCAACCGTTAAGCAACGGCCGGGGGAGTCCACAGAAGCCTTCACTGAGCGCTTCAATGATGAGTGCACACGCACAAGAACGTCGGCAGGGAAGTCGCTTATGTGAGTTCCATAATGACAAAGGACACGGCACGGAGGAGTGCATCCAGCTCAAGAAGCATATTGAGTCGCTGATCAAATCAGGCAAACTCAAGCACCTAGTTAAGGATTGGAAGGACGGAAAAGACAACAACAAGAAGTATGATAAGAAGGATCCCCAAAAGGACAAGGCTTCGACCATATACATGATCCAATCCAGACAGCGCCGCACGAGGCAGAAAGTTGGCCAAAAATTTTCACGCGGCAGGGAAATATCATTCCCTCCCATCACAGCAAGCGATGTGATTGATGCGCCTCTCATTATTGAGATAAGCATTGGAACACACAACGTTCGTCGCATGTATGTGGATGGAGGATCGTCAGCAGAGGTACTGTATGAACACTGTTTTGTGCAGTTATGCCCAGAAATAAGAAGCCAATTAGTACCGGCCACGTCGCCGCTTACTGGCTTTAGTGGAGACACTATCTGGCCAATAGGGCAATTGTGTTTGCTTGTCACCTTTGGGAATGAGGAGCATTCCACTACGACATGGATGAACTTCATGGTGATACGCTCACACTCTCCCTATAATAGGATCATAGGCAGACCAGGCATTTTGGCTATCCAGGCAGTGCCCTCTACGGCGCATGGAATGATCAAATTCCCCGTTGAGGGGGGAATCGTGACTATTTACAACACAGTCATACCAACATCCGAGTGTCACACCGTGACAACACCGGCTCCACCTGTCCCACCCAAGGATGGATCACCACCTCCCAATTGGAAGGTAGCAATTCACCCTGACTATCCGGAACAGGAGGTATCCATAGGAGGGGCGCTCTCGGATAGCGGCAAAAGGGCCATGTGCTCTCTCTTGAATGCAAACCTAGACATATTCGCATGGGAGCCAAAGCATATGACAGGCGTCCCGCGCGCGATAGCAGAGCATAAGCTCCAGATCCGCCAAGGGTACCAACCCGTTAAACAAAAGAAGCGCGACCAGGCGCCCGAGCGCAGCCAAGTGATACTGGAGGAAGTACGCAAATTAGTGGACGCATGCATCATGCGCGAGGTATACTACCACGAGTGGTTATCTAATCCGGTCATGGTCAAGAAACATGACGGAAGTTGGCGCATGTGTGTGGATTTTACGGATCTAAACAAGGCCTGCCCACAGGACTGTTACCCGTTACCAGAAATCGACTGGAAGGTGGAGTCATTGTGTGGATGTCCTTTCAAATGCTTCTTGGATGCATATAAAGGGTATCACCAAATCCAGATGGCGGAGGAGGATGCAGAAAAAACGGCGTTCCATACGAGCCAGGGCGTATATTGCTATACGAAAATGCCGTTTGGACTGAAGAACGCCGGCGCTACATATCAGCGGTTGGTGGATAAAGCTTTTGAATCACAAATAGGACGCAACCTGGAAGTCTATGTTGATGACTTGGTGATAAAAAGTCACACGGAGGAGGCACTTCTCCGGGATGTCCAGGAGACATTCGACACGCTGAGAAAAATTAACATGAAGTTAAATCCAAAGAAATGTACGTTTGGAGCGACTGAGGGAATGTTCCTGGGATATTTGATTGACCCAAATGGCATCAAACCTTGTCCAGAGAAGACGGATGTAGTGATACGATTACCGTCCCCTCAGACACGGAAGGAGGTGCAGTCCCTGAATGGGAAATTAGCCGGACTGAATAGGTTCCTATCTAAATCCGCAGAGAAGTCATTACCTCTATTTAAGACACTCAAGAAGTGTATTAGAAAGGGAGACTTCCGCTGGACGAAGGAAGCCGAGGAAGCTTTCGGCCAACTCAAGCAGCATCTCGCATCTCTCCCTATGCTAGTAGCTCCCCGGCCAAAGGAGGAACTCATTATGTATCTCTCAGCTACTCATGGCGCAATAAGCGTGGTACTTATGACTAATAGAGATACAATACAAACTCCGGTCTACTTTATAAGTAGAACACTACAAGGGGCGGAGTTGAATCATTCCTCCATGGAAAAATTGGTGTTAGCACTAGTATTTGCTACAAAGCGGTTGCGCCGGTACTTTCAGGCGCACCCAATTGTGGTGATTACGGATCAGCCAATCAAACAGGTTATTTCTAGACCGGACGTGGCAGGGAGGCTAGAGAAATGGAGCATCCTATTGGGAGGGCATAATATATCTTACAGACCAAGGACGGCTGTTAAAGGCCAGATCTTGGCAGATTTCCTGATCGAGAAGCCGGATGAGGAAGAACCAATCATTAAGCAAGACGAGATCCCAACGGAACCTTTGGTGCTATTCACGGACGGATCCTCATGTACAGACGGGTCCGGGGCAGGTCTCATCCTCACGAATCCAGAAGGAATGGAATTCACATACGCCCTCCGTTTTGAGTTCACGGCCACCAACAACGAAGCGGAGTATGAAGCATTAATTGCGGGTTTAAAAATCGCCGCTAGAATGGGAGTCCGCAACCTTGAGGCCTACGTGGACTCACGGCTTGTCGCGAACCATATTCTAGGTGGGTATGTGGCTAAGGAGGACAACATGGTCAGGTACTTGGAAAAAGTCAAGTCGTTAATCGCGACTTTCAGTAAGTTTTCCATCAAGCAGGTGCCAAGGGGCGAGAACAAGAAAGTGGACGCTCTTAGCAAGATCGCATCCACGAGCTTCGCTCACTTGTCTAAACAGGTTTTGGTGGAAATACTCAAGGAGAAATCTATCACGGAAGGGGAGGTAGCCGCTATAGTTGAGGAGGAGGGACCTACGTGGATGACCCCAATCATCAACTATTTGACTAATGAAACCCTTCCAGACGAGGAAAAAGCAGCAAGGCGCATTAAAAGGAAGTCACAACATTTTGAACTCCGAGAAGGCATCCTTTACAAGCGCTCTTTCTTGCAGCCGTGGTTGCGGTGTGTTGGACCACGCCAGGCGGCTTACGTCATCAGCGACATACATGAAGGGTTGTGTGGCATGCATGCAGGCCCACGATCCGTGGTAGCTAGAGCCTTACGAACAGGTTATTATTGGCCCACCATGCACAGAGACGCGCGCGACATGATTCGCAAGTGCAACGATTGCCAAGTGCATAGGCCAGTACCGCGACACCCACAGCAGGAGCTTACACCTATCACGTCCCCATGGCCATTTTACAAGTGGGGAATTGACATTGCAGGACCATTTCCTGTAGCTGCGGGGGGGGGGGGGGGGGGGTTAAATTCTTGATTGTTGCAATGGACTACTTCACACGATGGATTGAAGCCAAGGCAGTCAAGTCTATCACAGGTAAGCAGGTCAAGAAGTTTGTGTGGGAACACATTGTGTGTCGTTTTGGTCTGCCAGGAGAAATCATCTCGGACAACGGCAAGCAGTTCACGGACAACCCATTCAAAGATTGGTGTGCATCATTGAACATCAAACGGCGCTTCGCGTCCGTTAAGCATCCACAAACGAACGGCCTTGTCGAACGAGCAAATAGGAGCTTGGGGAATGGAATCAAGGCGCGTCTGGATGAACGAAACGGCAAATGGGTCGATGAGTTATCACACGTGCTATGGGCGCATAGAACCATGATCAAAACAGCCAACGGAGATACTCCATTTGCATTGGCTTACGGCACTGAAGCCGTTATACCAGCAGAAATAGGGATGCCTACCATCCGCACGGCGGAGGTTAATGTCGTCACAAACGATGAACAACTGCGAATCAACCTGGATCTGTTGGAAGAAAAAAGGGAAATAGCAGCCATCAATGAGGCTAAGTCCAAGGCTAAGATGAAGGCTTATTATGACGCCAAGGTCAAGGGTGTCTCTTTTCGACCGGGAGACTACGTCTATCGTGCTAACGAAGCGAGTCGAGTGGAGAATACAGGAAAACTGGGCCCTAAATAGGAAGGACCATATGAAGTCACTGAAACCTTGGGACGAGGCGCGTACAAGTTACGTGACATGGATGGCCGCGACCTAGAGCGCACATGGAACATCTCCAATCTCAAAAGGTGCTATCTTTGAAAGCTACGGCTTCCGCATGGGTACTTCGCTATAGGCGGTCTTAATAAAGAACCATGCGGGTTATTTGTTTTGTTTGTTTTTCTTATGTTTGTTTAGTTTCCTTTCTTGTTTTTTAGGACTTGTCGTCATTATTCAAACAAAACTGTAAACGTTCTAATAAAATGTCGTGGTGCCTAGCTAGCTCCACGGCCTGTTTCGTGCAAATCATTTTCCTTTCTTTGTCAGATTCTTTGTTAGTCGTATGAATTTTACTTGTATTATAATATGCCATGTTTCATTCGTATGCATTCTTTCAAATTACTGTACATGTACTATACGCCTCCAGGCGGGGTAAGAGGATTAAGTGAACCTACTAATTCAACTTGCCGCGTAAGAGGGATGCAACCCCAGCCGCACGGATCATGTATCCTTACTAGACGCCTTACTCACAAGACGTTGTGATAAGTTTTTTGTGCACCGTATCCACACGGTACTCTGCATAGTAAAGACGCACGTCGCATGTCTAGTAAATTATAGACTTGTATGTATTTTCCTTTTTTCTTTATGTGTAAGACGTGATACGTCATGCGGCATTGAAATACAATGAAATAAACAAGTTTCAAAATTAACAATAAACAAAATGGCCGTGGTTGTCACGGACTTCTAAATAAAAGGACAAGTTATTACATATATGTCTTAGCCGTGTACATACACGGACGAATATAATCACAAGTGTTTACAACATATAAGTTACAAAGGGGGTAGGAATTCTCCTAGATCCTTCTTCCCTTCCTCAATTAAAGCACGAAGGGCATCCCCGCGAGCATCTTTCCCGTCCTGAACTTTGACTGCAAGAGCATCTAGAGCTTCTCCAAGCGGCTTCTCACCTGATATGGCTTTGGATACGGAATCATAAGTAGCCAACGTCAAGGGAAGTGGATTAGCACTCAGCCGGGACATGATTGTTTCGTTGGGAGCATCTTTCAGTGCTTCAAGCTCGTCCAGGAGGGGGTGTTGGAGTTCTGCCAAGCTGTCCATAGACGCAGTCATCTTACCCGCTGCGGAGGGATTGTGATACGGATGTTGTGTGATATCCTCGCCTTTTGCGATCATCTCCGCAGCTTTGACCAGGCCTTCATGCCTACCAAGGTCGATCCCATCGGATACGACCCCAGCAAATGCCTGCAGTAGGTGTGGAGCGTTCAGAGCCCCACTTACGGCAAGCCGCAGTCCTTGCCCGACAATCCACCTACGACCGGCTGTCGCGGTTAGTAGGGGGGGCATACTCTCTCCGCACAGCTGACAACCACCTTGCTCAACTCTTCATCAGCTAAGGCAACTTGATTTTCAAGGTTGGTTTGAGCCTGCGTCAATTCCTCCTTCAGTGCGTCACGCTCCTGGGCAATGTTGAATGATTGCACGGTCACCGCCTTAGTAGCAGCCTCAGCCGCAGACACCTGCGTATGAAATTTGGAGTTACTACAAGAATACATACTTTTTGGGCTACATGCATACAAGAAGTAGGAGTGTATGTACAGTATTTCTGAAAATTTACCTTCTCGTTTGATGCGGCTACGAGGGCCTCCAACTCAGCAATACGCCTCTCTCTGGTATCGGCGTGAAGTGCCTGCTCCTTCACCGTCGCCTCGGCGGTCAGTAATGCCGCCTGCAAGGATGCGATGGTCTTCTCGTTCTTCACGACCATTGCCTCGCGGCGGGCTATCCTTTTTTCGGCACGGCTCACATTAGTGAGAGCCTTGATCAGACGGCGTCTTAACGCGGCACCCACCGTCACCTGATGTGCGGATGATACATCAAACTATTCAATCAGGGCCTCATGATCTAGTTCATCTAAATCCTGTGCGAGGGCAGGCGGGGGTGATGTGTTCGATGAATTCTGAACACTCGGATTCGGCCTCCAGCCGTGTCAAGCTCGATAAGTTCCATGCTAAGCGCAAGCTCTCTTCTGGCCCCTCGGGGCACGGTTCCTTGGCACGTGCGGTAACAGGTGATGGGGGATTGTTGGTAGCCGCAGGGGATGGATTTCTCCCCACTTCTTCTCCTTGTGCTGCGACTGCCGGATTCACCCTGTCGTTCAAAAATTAGTCTATATATATCATACGAAGGTACAAATCATAATCACAAGGGGTACTTACAAGGTGCCAATGTCAGGGTCTGGGCCGGTAGGAGCTACGGCGCTCACAGGGGCGACTCGCAGAACTGGCCCTTCCATGGTCGGGGTGGGGTCGGCTTGACCAGTCATGGTGCTGCTTCCTTCTTGATATTGTGGATGGTCTTTCCGCAACTTCTTGGGAGGAGCATTTGCAACTCCGTCATCCTCCCCAGTCTTCTTTGCCACACGCCTGGTTGTTTTTCTCTTTTTAGAAGTAAGTGTGGTGGATCCGGAAGCTTGCGTAGTGTCTTCATTAGGATCGCGCTCTTCCTCCTGGTTGATGGTGCCTCCCTCCAGCAATGGGTCGTCGCCATCTTCGTTATGAAAGTCCAATGGGGACTTCTCGATAACAGGCTCTTCTTCGTCCGACCTGGGCTCGGTTGTCTCTTCCAGCGGAATCGTACGGTCGGCTAAAGCTTCTAGCAAGGGGAGCTCATTCGGCTTTAACGGCCGGAATCCTTCCGCCACCTTCATAGGGTCGCCTTGACGAAGTAATCCGTGGAGGTTCATCTCTGCAAATGATTGTAGAAGTATATGGGTTAGTAACATTTTACACATATGTGATAGATCAAATTTACAAGATATATATGACCTACCCTCGCCCTGTTCCGTTAAGAAGCACGGATATAAGTCATCCCTCCCAAAGTAACGACGGCTTATCCCTACTAAGCACAGAAAGTGTTCCGGCAACCCTCTATGAAATTCCGTGCGATGGGTATCTAGTATTTTCAGGTCCCGGCTACTATAATCTTTGGATTTGGGCGGATAGTCTTTTGGGGCTTTGGTTTTAAGTACGAAGGGGGTGGGGAATACTTTCTCATCTACAAAGAAGTAATGGTCGTACCAATTCTTAAGGGAGTCAAGAGGTTTCCTATATGTCATCGGGGCATTCCCGGGTCGTTTCTTGAACGACAACCACCCGTTCACTAATTGGGGAAAGTAGAAATCCCTGAAAAGGTTCACGGTGGGGGTTACTCTGCAGGTATGGCATGTAATCTCAAACTGGTTGATTTTACACGCCCCTATACAGTGGAGCTGGGTGATATGAAAGTCATAATACAAAAGAAGGTCTACCAAGAACTTGGACAACGGAATACGGTAGTTGGCTGAGTCAAACAGGCGTGTGTATATGCCTATTTTCCCCGCCGGTGCATCCGTTATAGCCTCACCATCACCCGAATAGGTGGGGTGCACACTTTCGGGCACATAATACTTCGACAGGAAGTCGAGGTATTTCTCCGCAGACATCACGTTCAGGACGTCCGTGATAAGGGGGTTAACCTTGACCATATTTTATGAAAAGGTTTTTAAAGGCGTGGTAATCTAACCTGCGGTGACGGATATCCGTGGAAAAGAAGGCAAAAATTTTGGAGATAAAAGCTCGAGATTAACAATGGCGGAAGAATGAGTGAGTTGTGTGTGTAACATGTACGCATACCCACTCTTATATAGGGTGGCCTCGGTTTCCGATGTGCCATGGATCTTTGACACGTGTCAGTCACATTCCCTATCCAATGGATAGGGTTTCTGACATTTCTGCAACGTCAGTGGGGGACCCACAGGTCACTTCTTAAACAGTTTTGCGTGGCTCAAGGGTGGGCAGTAATAATGCACTTTTTGCAGACATGCGACTGGATTATTGACTGTCATTAATGCGACTGGATTCTTGTCGGGTTATGCGGCTCTTACGTAAGACCGTATTTAATGTTACATTTAAGTTGTCTCGGCCGTTCCGTGCGGCTGAGGTGGTATTCATTAAAATTCCTACGAAGGGTTGCCACGTGCGGCCAAAACAACAAAAATTTCAAATCACATTTCTTGTTTTCCCTTGGTATGTCCGGAGAGCATCTTGATAGTCTAGAGGTTACGTCTGCGACTGTAACAACTAGACTGGGGGGACATGATGACGTATAGTCCCCAACCGGGTTATAAGCCCGGCCCACGGGTACTACCCGTATCCGATCCATCACAGATGGGCGGATAAATGTCGTTCAGGCTTATGGGCTTGAGTGAACAGTAACCGCACATGTGTGCGGCCCACGGCCCAATGCGGCCGACATAAGATTAGACAGAATCATATTCTGTCTGGAATATCTTTATCCCAATAAGAGAGGATATTCACTACCAAAATTAGAAGATAACAATCATTCTAAATTCTGGTGATTATCTCATCCTTGGGGCCGAAGCATCAGTGGAAGCCCACTAGGGTTTCACTGCCTATAAAAGGAACCCCCAAGGGTTCCACAAAGGTATTACGATTCATACTCTAAACTTATACAAACCCTAAATCGATTACTTACTCTCACGCCGGAGTCTAATCGTGGGAAACCCTCTCACGGTAAGCTTAACGCGTGTTGTTTAGTTTGCAGGATCCCAACCAAACAATTCACTTGGTGCAGGAGCCGGAGCCCAGCCAACCCGAATTAAGCCTAATTCGGGTCTAGCAAGGATCAACCAACTTTTGCATTAACAATGTACAAGATTGATCCTCAAAATATGGAGAAATGACACTTAAAACCCTTGTATATTCATAATTACAAGTTTGGTCCCTTAAGTTTGTCAAAATTACAAAATGATCCTTCAACTTTGAAGAAATGGCAAAATTAGTCCCTCATTAATTCTAATTTGTCAATTATGGTCCCTCATAAAGTCAAAGATACTATGAAGACCTTTGAAGATCAAGAAAGTCCAAAATCAGTCCTTCAAATATGCAAACATGGCAAAAATAACCCATGAAAACCTTTTGCCAAAGTTTTGGGGCAAAAGTGTGAAATTCAGAACTTCTATAACTAAGGGAATACGTTTTGGTGGCTGAAAAACTTGATTTACCCATTTCACCAAAACACAAGGGCCAAAGGTGTTCAAATGAAACATTTGAAAGGAAATTGCGCCAAACACTTTTACACTCCACAAAATACGGATCAAAAGAGTTACTGTACACTCTATGAACCCAGTTACCACTTTACTTAAAACAAAGGGTAAATGGAAATTACCCAGGCACATGCTTGATTCACATGCCCAGGAACTCATCCCACACCCAAAACCCTCACTCCCACTCACCAAAGGGCCCCACCATTCAAGACGTCCACCCATCACATCACAACTTAACCTCCAAGGAATGCCACATGTCAAAATCAATAGCCCACACTCCTTGCTTGGTTACAAAGCTAAATTGAAAGATTTGGATGCATTTGGACAGCTCAATATCAAAATTCGTCTAGAAGATTCAAGGGCATTTTAGGGACTTCATAGCTAGGGTTTTCTCATTGTAATCTCAGCCCTTTTTGCCTATATAAGGACTCCTCAACTTGTGAGAGAGCCTTGTTCTAGTTTTACCTTTTAAACATTGTAATTCCTTTTTGAATTTTATAAAAGTTGGTATTTTGAGAAAATTATAATTCCTTTTTATGTTTTTGAAAGTTGGTGTTGTTTAAGGTTAATTCTAAGTTCCATTATATGTTATAAGTGTGCTTGAATCTTGTGGTTCAAGGACGTTTATGTTTGGTAAGGTTTTCAAGTTTGAGATAAGCTTGAAAAGTGGTTTCTGATTTTGCTATTTTTGTTGTACTAATCCTTGACCAAAAGCTATAAGCTCTTACAAGCTTGTTGACACCAAGCTTGTGAAGGGATTGGAGCCTTTGGTTGGGCTGTTTGTTCATTGTGTTGAAGAAATCAAGTCCTTGAGTTTCTACTTTGAAACATCAACCAAGGCAGTCATACATCTACCTTGTTGAAGTACCTTGGTCTTGTTCTAGTTGTTAAACAAGATCCAAGGAGCATTGTTGGTCCTCCTAGGATGTTGTGGAGGATAGGTATAACCTCTTGTTAAGATTCCTCTAAAAAATCACATGTTATGGTCTGTTTTATGTTTTGCTATGTGATTTGGTGATTTTGTGTTTGTGCTTTGTGTTTTATGGTTGGTATCTGTTAGTTGTCACCTAGTGTAGCTATTTGATCATTAAAATCAGTAGGTTGTTTGAAGGATTAAGAAGTTTGTTTGAAAAGTGCTTATTAAAGGATTGTTTGGGTTTACTGGTTCATAAGGCCTTGTGGCCTTGTGCCCTTGGTTCTTAGGGTTTGGGAGGTTTAAACAAGTCATATTAAACAAGTTTTAGTCATTGGTTAAGTTTCTGAAAGTTTGGAAAAGGGATTTCAAGTTTTGCAAAAATTTGATAAAAAGTGTTTTGACATTGGTCAAACACATCAGATCTAATAACTTCTTTGTTTGTTGGATCTAAGGTCTGAAATCAGGATTGGGAATAGTTTAGGTGCTAAGCGATCAGTGCATTATCTGATTGTTGAATTTGGTGGCTTATTGAAGGAGCTAGGGCTTATCAAAGTTGGCTGAAGTGGTCATTTGCATCAGCAAAGTGACCACCTCATTTTGTGCTTGCATTTGTAACTCTAGTGTAAGGCTTGTTGTTTTGTTGCTTGGATCTTGTTTATGTGTTGCTTGTGAGGATATTTGGCTATTTGGTTTGCTTTGTTGCTAGCTCATAAGCTTATTGGCTTATTAGCTTATTTGTGCCAAAACTCATCAAGTCTACCCAACTGGTAGACCTTGATTCACAAGGTTTGTACTCAAGCCTTGACCAGCAGGTTGAAAACAAAGCTTTAACACTTCATTAAGTCTGTCAACGCCCAAATTTGTACTTGTCAGCATTTGAATTACTCTTGTCAGCGTTTGACTTAGGGTCAAACTTGGTCAACAAGCTTATTGAATCTGTTTTGCTTATTGGTACATGCAACAACTTTATTTTTGTAATAGAACTCATTTTTCTCAGCTTAATAACAAGTCTGAAAGGTTACAAGTCTTTTGGTTAAGCTTTTGCTAGGAAACTAGCTTATTTGGCTTTTTCAGCCAGCTTATTGGTTCACACAGCTTATTCTACTTGGCTTTTTGTAATTTTCTTGATTGATTATTCTTAGTTAAGTTATTTGTGAGCTTTTGCAACAAACCAGAGCTTTTGAAACGCCATAGAACTCTAACCTGACTATTTTGTCGTTTAGTGGATTTCTATTTTGCTTAATTCTAGCTTATTGAGTGAGCTTTCTCAAAATTTCTATTTACAGATCTCTTAGGCATCTCAAAAGAAGGTTGTGTGTTTAAGTAGAGCTTATGGCATTGGCTAATTGCTTAATGGGCTTATTGGCCCAATAAGAATAAGCTGTTTGTTATTTAAGTTGTGATAAGCTCAGAATCAGCTTTTGGGCCTTCAGACTTTTGTGCTTAGAATTAAATTTTGAGTCAGCTAGGGCTTTTTCAGGTCATTTGGGCCTAGTTTGATTTTTTGGGCCCAAAAGCCCATTAGTGTTGACTGTTTTTGCTTTTAGCCCATTAGGGTTAATTTGGTCATTTCACTTTCATTTTAAAATTTTTATATCTTTTGGATTTTTAATATTATAATATTATTATTTTATTATTAAATTTCAAATTTCACATTTTTACACTTTTTATATTTTTCTTAGCTTAATACATTAAAATAGGATTTTTTTTCAACTCTTAGATTAATTTTATCATCTTTAGATTAATTTTTATATTTATTTTAAGTTTTAATAGTTTTTAAATCATTTTAAATAGTTTTTCTTAGTTTAAAAATTTCTAAAAATAGTTTTTAATCTTTTTAGGTCATTTTGAGGTTTACCAATTGAAAAATCTTTATTTGGGCTTTTTGATGATTAATTTAATTTTTAGGGCTTTAATTAGCATTTAAAAATTAATATTTAATTAATTAAAAGGTTTGAAAAAGTTTTGATCATTGGTAAACTCTTAGTTTATTTATTTTGATTTTTGGTAATTGTTTGGGAATTTTTAGAATTAATTTTTATTTTTGTACTTTTTACGGTTTTATGTTTAGTCGTAGTAGTAATTAATTTCACGTCTTCGTCATTCTATTTTCTCATCCCCTTCTATCCAATATTAATCTCAAATCTTGCTACATCTTAGTCACACACATATACCTCCTTGGGAAACGAACTTGGAATTTCATTAGGGTCATTTCTACACGGTTTTCCTAAACCGTCGTATTTAATACTTTCCCTATTTACCTCTTTTTCCTAAAGGTGTGGTAAAACACTACAATCACCATGCATGAATCTCATAAGTCTAAGTAGTCCATACATCCCGGATCTGAAAAGATGTACCAGGACATGAAGAAGTTGTATTGGTGGCCAAACATGAAGGCAGACATTGCAACATACGTAAAGAAATGTCTAAAATGTGCCAGAGTGAAGACTGAGCACCAGAGACCGTCAGGATTACTAGGACAACCTGAGATACCAAAATGGAAATGGGAAAACATCACCATGGACTTCATTACCAAACTTCCTAGTTCATCTCATGGTTACGATACAATTTGGGTAATTGTCGATCGACTCACAAAACCCGCTCATTTTCTACCCATAAGAGAAAATGACTCTTTGAGCAAGTTAGCAAAACTATATCTAAAGGAAGTTGTGACTAGACACGGTATACCAGTCTCAATTATTTGTGATCGAGACGGTAGATTTACGTCAAACTTTTGGAAAGCTTTTCAACGAGCTTTAGGAACAAACCTGGATATGAGTACCGCTTATCACCCACAGACCGATGGTCAGAGTGAAAGAACAATCCTAACTTTGGAATACATGCTAAGAGCATGTGTGATTGACATTGGAAAAGGATGGGTCTAACATATACCTTTAGTTAAATTCTCCTACAAAAATAGCTACCATGTCAGCATCAAAGCTGCACCATTTGAGGCTCTCTATGGCCGCAAGTGCAAATCACCCGTGTGCTGGGTAGAGGTAGGGGAGTTTCAGCTTACTGGACCCGAATTAATCCAAGAAACGACTGAGAAGATCACTCTCATTAAGCAGAGAATTCAAGCTGCACAAGACAGACAGAGGAGCCATGCAGATCGCAAACGGAAACCTATTGAATTCGAAGTAGGTTATCGTGGTATGCTTAAGGTATTGCCTTGGAAGGGCGTTGTACGTTTTGGAAAACGTGGGAAGCTAAACCCACGATATATAGTACCTTTGAAAGTGATTGCCCGAATTGGTGAAGTCGCTTATCGTCTAGAGTTACCCCAACAATTGAGTCGGGTACACTCTACTTTCCATGTTTCGAACCTAAATAAGTGATACGTGGATGAGCCTTTAGCCATGCCATTTGAGGGAGTTCATTTTGATGACAAACTCTAATTTATAGAAGAACCCGTAGAAGTCATGGAGAGAGTAGTCAAGAAGCTGAAGCGCAGCCAAATTCCGTTGGTTAAGATACGTTGGGACTCCAGGAGAGGTCCTGATTTCACTTGGGAACGCGGAGACTCGTTTAAAGCTAAGTACCCACACCTGTTCCTCTGAGCAGTAACGTCATCTTAAGCTTTGAGGCCAAAGCTAAAATAACGGGATAGTGCTGTAATACCTACAGTTTTCAGGTTTTGATTACGACATCATTGTACACGTCACCTTATGTTATATACATATTACCACCTTTGCATGAAAACTTTGTACAATCATATGCATCATACATGAGCATACATTATTTTGATCACTAGAAATTTGAGCATTTTATCATATCTGGGAATAGTTGAAACATTTGATCAACAAGAACTTTGAACAATACATTATGACTATGACTATTCAATCATAAGATCATAAGAACACTTGTATGACTAATTGTGAGTATTCAATCATAAGATCACAAGAACACTTGCATGACTACATTTTTATGAGCATACAGACATACTATATTTCATTGAACATTACGTATGACTACATCTTTATGAGCATCCAGAACCTACAAACAATCATTTTTTGGGATTATTAAGTCACTTGTAAACACATGAGCATATTCATGCATCATTTTAGGTTTATAAAAATCTAAAACCGTGATCGCAGTTAATAACGGTTACCAAGAAACTACATATACTTCAAAATATATACTTATATATTTTCTTCACACCATAAGCGATACTACGAGTCAATACAAGCTACTTTTCCCATATTAAACTTTACACTTACCAACTTTAACACATTTTTTTAAGTGTCTTACACTTTAACTTAATAAAACAATACGTTTATTCATTAATGACTATACTTTTACCAAAAACCCTAGAACTTAACCAAATCGATCAAGATTCGAACCTACACCTACATTATATTACCTAGACTACTAATAACCCTACCTAAACACTAGAATCGAACACGAAACCTTCCTAAACACTATATCCTAGCCGAATATACCATAGTTTACACTTAGACTAACTTAGAAACCTATGTACGCTATACATGACACCAACTTAGACATGTACTACATCTAACATTAATCATACACTATTTTAGACTTTCTTTTGTCCCCTTGACCTTGTAGGCGACGACTAAAGGCAAAACAAAAGGGTCAAGTGTACCTTTGATGCATTTATGAACCTTGTACAATCAAATCCCATAACTACATTATCCTAGTACTTACCTAAGATATTTGTGATCTGCTTCTCTCATTGGACATGGCCTAAAGCCGAACTAAACACACACACTAAGCTTGAGTATAAGCCTAACATAAATACTCTCAAATCTCACTTGCAAATCTCCCATTTTCGGATCACATATCACCCATACACGAAACACATTCACACCTCATTTATTATTCCTAAATCTTTTTCTTAAGAGCATTTAGTATAAGCCTTTACTATCACTACTTGAATATTGGCTAACAAGGTAAGCAAAGTTACCCCAGGTCACGGTTAAGGAGACGAGACACATAGATCACGGGTAGATACAAGGATTCCTAGCTAGTTCTTGTTCATAATAACCACCTTCATCTACAAGTAAGCAATCACATCCTCATTTCCATTTTCATTCATATATACATCATTAGCATATGAACTTAAGTACCCATACTTGGGAACCTGTGATAAAACGCGACTAGGATAGCATGTATACGTAAAACCTTGCTAAACTCGAGCTACATGAAAACTAAAACCCACGGCTTGGATTATTTATGTAGTAATCATGCTTAAATTGTAGGTCTAGAAACACCATGTAGATCTTGTTTAAACCTAAAGCTAACATATGGAAACTAGTTAGATGACCTTGCTCTAAAACTATAGATAAGCTAGAATTAATAAGCTAGAAATGTACACCTTGAAAATAAGCCATAAGCATGAATCTTAAGACCAAAACACATGGCTTATTTATAAACCCGTGTTTATAAGCCATAAGCCAAATATAAGCCTCGAACCAATTAGCCCAAAAAAAATAAGCCCATAAAATACACGGCTTGATATTAAGCCGAACATTAAGCAAGCCCAATAAGCCCATTAGCTTAATCTAAGTTCATTAGGTGGTATTGGAGTGTTAATAAATCTTAGGAACTTAAATAAGCCCAAGTGTAAGCCCACTAACTTCAAAAAGCCCAAACCGAATCACTAATGGGCCTAACGAGCCCATTAAGCTTCAAAAACACTATTAGGAGACTTTTTGTGCCAATATTGCCAAAAGGTGAAAGTATTAGTCAAAATTATATTGTTATAAAACATATATATGAAATTCGTGACATTTGAAAAGTCTAAGGGCTAAACTATCAATTTTCAAAAGTATAGGGGTGTGTTTCGATTTTAGTTGGGAAAGAACGGCAAAGTCCATCCGAACCGTCCAATGAAGAATAAGAGAAGAGCAAAGCGCATATGGCGCGCGAAGCGCATGCGGAACGGGCACGGAGAAAAGGAAGGAAGTTTGGAGGAGAAGCAGCCGAGCTCATTCCCTTCGCTACCTGGGCCCAAACCACAATGCTAGCAGATGGCGGGCCTCCGCTTTTATTTTCATTCATTTTTCACAGATTCTAAAAAAGACAAAAAAAAAAAAGACTCCCGGCGATCTTTGACCGAACGGGGTAGGCAGAAGTTGATCCGGTAGATCGACTAGCAGTTTCAGCTACTGCTCGTGATGATGATTTTGATTAGCGAGATGTTCACTTTGACTTGGATTATGCAATAGATTTTGCTTATTCTCCTCCCACGACGTGCCTAACTATTACGTTCCGACTCATGCATCTGACGGTAAAGTCAAGCAGGTTCAAAGTGATGCGCGCCCCCATAGAAAGAAGCACGCCCGCCCGAAGTAGCGTCCTTAGACACGTCCTTATCGCGGGAGGAGAAGAGATGAAAGATTCATAGTTTCGAAGACCTTTCCATTGATAAGGCATTAAGGTATTCTTTCTTGAGGTTTTCTCCTTTTCATGTATAGATAGATCGTTTATTCCAAAACCCAATAAACCTGGGAAGCTACGCCGTCTTACTCAACCACATAAAAACGACAGTAATGGATGCAATTTATCAAGTATTGAATAAGGTCTTTGCTGGCATATTCTTAGAGTGTTCTCACAGGTTCAGGAAAGGAAGAGGGACTCAGACATTCTTTGCGCAGAGTTCTATTACTATTAATGGGTGACTCCACGATTTCTTATGGGCACAGGCATCCCAGGTAATTCAGTCGTATGCTTCTTCATTATCCGCATATGGACTTTTTTTCCTAGGTGCTCATTTTGTCTAGGCTTTTAGTT